>BPTQ01000009.1:89841430-90028123 GCA_019973895.1 Chrysanthemum seticuspe | reverse complement strand
TTCCTAGTTTATTTTGTCATTTTTAGCAATTTATTTAGTTTTAAATAGTTTAAAATTCATAAAAAATAGAAAAATAATCATAAAAACACAAAAATAGTTTTGAAAAGTCTACTTTGATATTTTAGACTTTTCTAATTCTTAATTTTATTTTTCAAGCTTTATTTCCTATTTTCTTGTATTTTAAATAATTATTTAATAGTTAAAAATAGTTTTTAATTAATAATAATTAATTAATTAGTTATAAAAATAGTTTTCTTTTTCTAAAAATTTTCTTTTATCATTAGGATTGTAAAAATGTATTTTTCATATTTTTAGGACTTATATTGTGTAAGTTTCACGTTTTATTTTGTACGTTAACGTAGTTTTTAATTTAAACGTACGTTTTAGGTTTTAAACGTTCATCACTTTAAATATAGTGATAGCGTTTATTTAATAGATTTTATCTTTTTATTTTTCCTTTAATTTGCATTTAAGCCGTTTTTATTTTGTTGGCTTTTTCCGTAGTTAATACCATATCCAAATCTTTTTATCCGTTCAAATTCCTCGATCACTATTCGTTTGATAATCCATTGCACAGCTCGTTGGGACATAACGACCCGGGGAAACACTGTACTCCTCAGATCTTCATTGCATTGGTTTTTGAGCAGTTTTAAGTCTGTTACAGTCTGTCATTCACAAGTGGCAGACTTGCGTGATAAGACTTGACTGTTTGGACCCGATCAGTTAGTTGTGAGGAAACGGTTATTGACACACGATCGAATGAGGAAATGGGATGTTGGTAATAATATTGACTTAAACCTGCTTCGGTGTCCGCTATGCAAAGTGCAACATGATTCTCATGATCACCTTTTCTTCGAGTGTGCTTATTCGTCGCAAGTTTGGATCAAAGTATTGAACAAGGCTGAAATAAGTTTCGTTTCGTCTAAATGGAGTGACATTGTTGATTGGTTACTCCCTATTGCTCATAAGAATAACGTTACTATTATTGTTGGTCGTCTAATAGTAGTTGCTACTTCGCATTTCGTATGGCAAGAATGCAACAACAGAGTTCATGGAAAAGGTGAAAGAAATCCGGAGCAGTTGTCTAAGATTGTGGTTGATATTGTGAGGCTGGTTGCATCAATTAGATTCAAGAAAAAGCCTCGTGTTGAACAAATGTATAGGACGTGGAAGATTTCGAGTATCATATAAGTTGGTGGCTGATTAGTTAGTATCTAGAGGTCCCTGTGTGTATTACTTATCTTGCATAGGTCCTCTTGGTCGTGGTTCGGTTTTGGTTGTTATGTTTTGTGTATGTGCAAAGCATGTAGAGTGTCTTGTTAGGTTTTTCTTAGGGTGGCGCATTACCATCCTCCCATGTACCTAACAATATCATCTTTTTTTTATATTCACCGGGTATAAACACTTTACCAAAAAAAAAATCTCTCGAGTCTAAAAATGATGTCCGACAAATCTTAATAGTCAATTTATAAATCTAACACAAAATGCAAAGAGAAAGATTGGTATATATTAAGGAAATTGATTGCCACACTCTCATTTCTTATTTGCACACTCAAATATAGCAGCATATAATAAATGTATAACTGTTAAATGCACAAATTAAAATATGCAAATCCCCTCCTATATATCAATGTCATGCATCTAATCCAAAAGGGGGTGATACTCACACTAAATCGTTTGATGCATGCACTATAATTTGTGCATTACAATATTATACGGTACAAATTGTAATACACAAATTGTGATGCATACATCAAAAGATGTGACGTAAGTATCAATTCCCAATCCAAAAGACTATCCAATATTGATAGTTCATATAATGCAATCCTGATATGACTATTGTGCCATCGTTATATGGTCATTTTGACACCTATCACTTGGAGCCACCACATAGTCGTCCGCCTTATACGCTTCAGCACCATGCTCATGGTGCTGCTTATCCGTGTTTTTTTTTTCTTTTTTCTTTTCTCAATTTTTTGTGCTTGTATTTTTTTTCCCCTCTTTTTTTGTTATTTTGTGGGTTTGAGTGTACCACTGGCTCCATTCTAGCATGAGTGAAGGAAAAATTTGATACTAAGTAATGAAAATGTGTTATAAGAATAAATTTTAATGTGACACACTTGTAACATGTTATAGATCCTTCCCGCATCTTGTGTTCTTCATCACACCGACTAATGGATTAAAGCTCAATGTAAAGATAAATGTATTATACAAGGATGTACAAGGCGTATCGCATTGCAGTGATATATAAAAACATGTGACAACATTTTTTAGAAAATCAAAATATTAAAGTCGAAAGTGGAATTTGTACACATTTTTACTTATTTAAGATTGGTGAAATTCGTGTATAGGTCATGTGTAATGCATTGAGTTTTCATTTGTTTTTTTTTTAACGGCAAAATTTTATAAACTAGCAAGAAGCTAGAACAAAAAGAACATTACAAATGAATCAAATAAGGGTTTTTAAGCCAAGTCTCCCAAGAAAACACCCATTTACATCTACTTTTGCCCCAAAGATAAGAAAAAGACACTATATCATCAATGATCGTCGAGCGAGAAGGAGGTTTTTCACCAAAAAGCAAACGGTTACGGAAAAGCCAAATGGACCACCAACCGACATCAAAAACTCCTTTCATTTGTTTTGATTAGCCATCTTTATTTAGGTACATATTTTACTTATTTAGGGTGTGTATGGTGAAACTATTAGTAGCAGTAAGCAGTTAGTAGAAGCAGTTAGCAGTAGCAGTTTAATTTATAAAAGTGTTTGGTAGAATAGTTGTAGCCATAATTTTATTGTGTAAAATGACATAATGTTGAATGCTAAATGCTAAATGCTAAATGCTTATTCAAAGAGCATTTAGCGTTTAGCGTTTTTTTCTTATAAATGCTAACTGCTAATCATTCCAAACAAACATTTTTCAAAAACGCTAAATGCTAAATGCTAATTGCTCCATTTATGCTCGATACCAAACACACCCTAGTGCAATAGCTTCTAAAACAGTCAATGGTTTTTACAAAGGCTTTGCCGAAACTATACGAAGTATATTTTTTTTTTAAAGACTAAAATACGTTGATTTCTTTAAATATACATTTTTTAGATGACAATGATCGTATAATTTAGAACTGAAACGTTTTATTTCTCATAAACTATAATATGTGTGTTTATAAGTGATTTATTAAGGATATATTTCAATTTATCTATAAATACTGGTGCAAAAATAAAAGGTATCGTGACGTTAATTATATCGTATTTCTAAAGCATAAGGTAAACTTTTCTATATGCTAGGCTGTTATCCTTTTCTTAGGTTCATTAGGATTCTTTATACACTTGTTTAAGGGTCTATTTGTT
This sequence comes from Chrysanthemum seticuspe, assembly GCA_019973895.1. Classification (NCBI taxonomy): domain Eukaryota; kingdom Viridiplantae; phylum Streptophyta; class Magnoliopsida; order Asterales; family Asteraceae; genus Chrysanthemum; species Chrysanthemum seticuspe. The sequence continues at coordinate 90,024,774 of BPTQ01000009.1, read as the reverse complement.
TAGTTTTTATATTAAGTTCTGTTAAACTAAAATGTCTGTCTGGATATATGTTGTCTGTATGTAAATGAATAAATGGTTGTTTGTTTTGTATGCTGAATAAAGTGTCTGAATTAATAAAATTATTGTTATACCCTTTTATTTGAAAAAAGTGATGATTAGTAGTTAAGAAGTGAAAGGGTAAATATGTAAAAGTAAGATAAAAGTGATGACTTAATATAGAGACCCCCATTCTCGTGGTTTTTTCTAGAATGTCATCCATTTAAATTAAGCACCAAACAAACACTCTATTAGTGACTTAATTAAATTACCTATTTTACAATTAAGACTCTTTAAGTCATTATCAAACAGCACCTAAGTTTGAGTTAAAGTATACCTTATATTTATAAATATGTTGTTGTTAATAAAATTTAAAAGGTTAGAAATTTGCTAAACCATCATAGTTGAGGGGGTTTTATATAACTTATATTAATCCAATGAAACGAAGTTTAGCACCTGTTTTATTTATAAGTGGTGTTGGATTAGGATTAGGATTTGATATATGATTTGAATTTGGATAGGTTTAGAGAGAAAAATTGTATTTTTTAAATATATTTTGTAACAAATTTTAAATAAAATATATTATTTAAATAATAAAATAATAAAAGTAATACATATATAGAGAGAGAAAAATAAAGATGACCATAAAATACACAAACCAAGTTAAAACATACCTAAATGACAACCATTTATCATTTTTGATTCTATCTATCATTCTCTTTTTTAAAAGAAAAAAATAAAATAACTAATTAATATCATTTCAATACAAAACTCATTCCAAAGTGTCGAAACAAAACGGGGCCTTTAGTGTTTCTAATGAATAATATTTTCACCTCGTTATATTATTGACAAACGTATATAAGTGTAATGTAATATTATTTAGCGACAATTTCTAAAAGAATAAGTGACTTTAAAACTCATGGAACTATTAATGTATGTTTGGCGAAATGAGTTTGAGACTTAGAGCTGGAGTTGGGGCTGAAACTGATGTTGGAGCTTATTTTATAAGCTGAAAGTTGTAACTTATAATTTTACAAAGTTTTTTGACGAATTTGTTAGAGCTAAAACTTATTAATATAAAATTTCATAAAAATACATCAAATTACATTCAGATATATTTTTAGTTTTTGCATAATAATCTACCATATTTTAAAAAGTGTTCTAGTAATTTGCCTAACTATATATCCGCGTAAGCCCATTTCAATTAGCTTGAGCTTATAAAATCTTATAGCTTATTAAAACTTTCGTAAGTCTTGATAAACAAAATATATTTTATAAACTAGCCTATTTTAAAAACTCTCTATCCATTTATAAACCTCGCGCCAACACAAACTTTGAGTCGTCGTTGTCTTTTTGAATTTGTAATTATGTGATTGGATAAAGAAATACATTTATTGAGGTGGGGGTTGTTTCCTATATCCATCAGTCAATTTGTCAAATTTGGTGCTTGATGGCTAATAGGCCCATTGTTGGGCTAATTACTAATGTGTGGATGTAATTCATTTTGTTGCTTGTATTCAAGAAAGTGATCCAACAAGGTGGTCACCGTGTGGGCCCTGGTACAAGCTGGCTGAAGTAACACATTTTTAATGGATTTGTTATTATTCTTACTAGTTACATTTTGTTTGTTATTCACTTATTTGGAATTTTATCACACAAAAAAAAAAAAAAAAAAAAAATGTTCATACCGATCCTTCCACTCACAACATAGTTGGCACTTCACACTTGGATTACATTATTTATCATTCATCATCTTCTCGATCCATCTCTTCAAGTGTCATGATCACATTGTTAAGTATTAGACAATACAAAAATACAGACTACCATTAAGAGGATTTGTCGACACACAAATTAAGAACAAGTATCAGTTTGTTTTCATACCCTATGCACAGTTAAATTTCTCCTTAAATGTGGGTCAACCTGAAAACTCGAAAATAAAAAAGCAGTAAGTACTAAGTTGTAATAATTGTTTGCTTAGCCATGGTTGTTATCACCTTTTTGATCGGCCACTCGTATATCAAATGCTTAGATATTTAAGATGAACATTCCAATAAGCTCACCCGTGATTGTCTTCTCTTTTTGTTTATTGCATTTTGCTAACCATAAAGTTCGATATATTTTGGATAATGTAGAAAATACAAAGTAGATATGTATCATGATTGGGACAGTATTTCTTTCAAATTTTTACAACCACAACATAAGATATACGTATGTATTTGGTTCTATCTCAATATCTCATCGACGTCGGAAAGTTAACATTTTCTTCATCGAAATCCAGTTTTAGTTTAGAGAATGTGTGTTGTGATAAAGTGAATTAAGATGGAAAGTAAGTAATTGTGTGTAAAGATGTTTGTATATTTGAGTTTTTGTAGAGTGGTAAAATGTAATAGTTTTAGATTAAAAAAAAAAAAAAAAAAAAAAAAAAAAAAAAAAAGCCTAGTTGTTTGAAGGCCAAACGTTCAAAAAATTTGAATTAAGTGTGCAATTGGCGAATGTGTTTTAACTCACATTTGAAATGGCGCGAATGATCTCCGGTGTGGTAGCGAGCAAATGGCGGCGCCATTTGCTGCTCCACTTCGGATTGGCGAGGCTGCTAAGCCACCACACCCTCTAAGAAATCACAAATCAAACTTAATGTATAGTTGTAAATTTTATTTCCATACCAAAATCAGATTCTAGTGTTAGGCTGTAAAAAGTAACTGTATTTACCAATTCATGAGTTCTTGACCCAAATATTAAGCCAAACACGTGAAACATTAAACCATTAAACCAAACAAAAGCTTATATCCCTAGTAATGTTGAAACTCGATATATCGAACACGAAGACACCACGTACATTTATTGACATAAGTTCACTAGGTACAGTTGTTATCATGCTTTTGAATTCATGGAAATGTGGAATGTTTGGCTGTTAAGTCATTTTCTAAAGGGAAATGGTAGTTAGAGTGTATTGAATACATGCATTATACAAGAGACCAATAAATGCAACCTAACTTGTAAACCATAAGTAATTTCATTAAGCAACTTAGGAAACCATAGACTTCATATTGGGTGAGGGTTGATGTCATCAAAGAACGACTCCTCGTGTATACTTGAACAACGTTTGGGTGATCGTGAGTGCGATAGATAATAAACGATGTCACTAGTGGTATATAGCTAGTATACGTTATGACGTTTTGCTAGATATGTGTACAATAGATATTACATGGCGTAAGATGGATTAGCTTAATTTTTGAAGCTTTTATTGCGACCCCGGGTGGAACGATTATTGCTTAGAAGAATTAAAATTGACTCGTCATGTGAAAAATTGTCCTTACGCTAGAAGGACTCGCATGTGATAAAACTCAGACAATAATGGTGCCCGACAATTTTGACTTAGTTTTATCACATGCGAGCCCTTCTAGTGTAAGGAAAATCTTTCACGGGACGATTCAATTTTAATTCTTGTAGGCAATAATCGTCCCACCTAACTCGTGACTGAAGCGCGTTAGTGGCATCGTTAACAAATGTAAAGCATTCGGTGCAGCAAGATGTATACGAATGCCATGCAGCTTTTAGAAAGTATGTATCATATCACAAAAACAGTAAAAAGATGTGTTAAACAGTCATTACAAGTTTACAACACATCTCCAATATTCAATTTTCAAAAATTCATCATAGAATAGCCATGTACAAAAACACACAAATGAAATCATGAATGTGGGCTCTTATGGTATTTATTCATTGGGCCAATTTGTCTTATTGCATTCGTTTATAAACATGAGCCCATACCAGACCATTTGTCTTTCGACAAAAAACTTTTTTTGGGACTATAGGGGTGCGTTTAGTTGAAGAACAAATTCTCTTATTTTCTATCTCTAGTTTTGTAAAAATTTGAAAGGAGAATTAATCTCCACAAAACACTTGAAAATATAGAAAACGCGTTTAGTTGATGTTTCTATTTTCTGTTTTGAAGAAAGGAAGGGAGGGAGGGAGGGTTGAGGGTTAAAAAGGAAAACAAGAAAAACAACTAAAATGTGTTTTGTAATTTTCCTTGTTAAGTTAGGAAATAGGGGATTTGTGTTTTGCAAAACATTTTGTTGGAAAACGTTGATTTGAACGCGATTTCTGTTTTCCTTGTTTTCCACAAAACATTTTGTAGAAAACAAGGGTATTTTCCCTCAACTAAACGCAACCTAGATATTTGTAGTGTATGAACATTTTTCGAGTTTAGATGTAGGTGAAGTTGTGCTAACTTCGATAAATATACACCGTTAAATCTAACATAATACAACGCACAAGTTAAGAAAACATACTTGTTATTATATGTTTTATTTTCACTTTCTATGCAATAAGATGAAGGGTGCAATTTTTTTTTGTCAAACTAACAAAGTAATATGACTAAAACTTTAAATGGTAGGCTCTAATGATCACATATGTTGGGTTATAAATTTAAAATTTTTATAAGAAAAACACATTGACAACTAATAAAAGTATATTAGATGAAAACCTTGTGTATAAAATGATGTCAAGTTTCTCTTAATTCCTTTGCTATCTAAAGGTTCGGAGGGTCACTTGCTTATAACTAGTTCACAGGTTTAGATTTTATAAAATAAATAACAAAACGATTGGACGTGTTGCAAGGGTTCACGCACCCTCAATCCCTCACAATCTATGTCCCTCGGTGGGAAGAAGGTTTGTGGGAAAAAGAAATGACACTTGCACATGAGGTTTATGAGATCATTAGGCAAGGTGGTTGGTAGTTGAATTTCTTAAATTATTGCGCCCTTACTTTGTACTCTTTGTTTATTTATGTTTAATTAAAATAAAATGATACGGTACTTCGTAAACGGTTGAAGTTTTATATGTTCAAGTTACACGACGACAATAAGTTTTTGATTCAAATGTATGCGATCTATCAAGGTATTTTGTTGAAACCAAAATAAAATTGAAAATTGTATTGATAATCTAAATATGAACTCGAAAATACATGATATTAGACAGACTACGAATAAAGAGAGCCATAGAAACTAAACGAGTCTACACCTTTATTAAACTAATACTACTCTCGTAACCATTTCTAAACTCTTGTAATGACTAATGAGCATTAGAATTTTTGTAAGGATGTTAAATGTTATACCACTAGATCATTTGGTAATAATTACTTTTTTTCTTAAGATGCTTAACATTAATAGTTCCCAATTTCTAAAGAAAGTTGTACCTCATGTACGAGTTGAGACGACTGATTCACATAAATGATATTTAAGGCCCTCATGTACGAAGTCAATTAGCCAAGTTGTCACCTTTAAGTAATCGGGTAGGTGGGATGTGTTGTAAAATAGGTTGTGGTGGTTTGAAGTCAGTATTAATTTTATACTAAGTATTTGGTAAATCCGACTATAAATTTTTAGTCAATGTTTCTCTGGTTGATCTTATCAAAAATAATGTTTACACACAAACGCTTGGTCATTCTTAGATGGAAAAGTATTTGTTTCGATAATAAGAGGGAAAATGCTAAATCTTTCTATTTAATGTTCTTACAAATCCTTCTATCGTTATGATTATGGCAAGTGTAAAAATCAATGTAAAAGATTAAGAGACATTAGTAGAATTATAGAAATGTATAACATTGCTCTGATAATAGTCATTTGAAAAAACAGGCAAACCAATAAACCCTTAAAACTTTTAATTTTAATAGAACACATATTTTGATCACCTTTTTTTTTCGAAAGTCGTTTTTTCACTTTGAAAAAAAAAAAAAAAAAAGCGTCGGTGACCTACTTTTTGAGGAAAAATCTTCTTTATATTCTATAGTTTATGACTTTATCTTCTATTAAAACATGTGCTTGATATTTTGAATTATATCATATATTTCTTTGTTCATCTTAATCAAGTATTCAAGTATATTTGGTTATTTTATTGACACGAAAATTATCACACTCTCCTAATTTATATTCATTTGAGTTAATTTATTATTATTATGTTTTGTTTTTCCTTACTTCATTAGAGCATCCTCATTCATAACACCATAACACCAATAACACCGTCCACGTCAGCGCCACATCAGCTTTAACATTTAACATTAACATCCCCAAAAAATACCCAACCATAACATCCCAATAACATCAATAACACCAATAACATTTCATATTTTCAATTTCAACCCCTAAACTAAAACAAACACTTCATTTATTAAACCAAAACAAACATTTCATTAAAATTGAAAACATATTACAATACGAGATTAAAAAAAAAACACAGCGAAATAAAAAAATACATCGAAATTAAAAAAACACACCGCAATTGAAAACATATTACAAAACATAGCAAATGCTTATTCATCATCGTCGCTCTCTTGTTGTTGTCCATGTCGTTCAAGATTTTTCAGCCAAACATGCTCCATAAGGCCCTGTTGGAGTTGGGTATGCGTTTGTCGGTCGTGTATTTCTTTTGCCTTACGACTGTGAGTATCACATCTTTCGACCCATCTTCGTTGCCTCAAATTTGCTGATGGATCCACCCACAGTTCATTATAGTCACGTAATGCAAATTTTTGATCTTTTATAATCATGTTATGCAAAATAATGCAATAATACATGATTCTACGTATCGTGGCAATATCTCATTGACGTGCCGGTTGTTGTAGTATACCCCAACGACCTTTAAGAACACCAAAAGCACGTTCAATATCCTTTCGGGCACTTTCTTGTCTCCTTTTAAAGTACGTATGTTTTTCATCAGTTGTTGGTGTGAAGGATTTGACGAAAGTTGCCCACTGTGGATAAATTCCATCAGCCAAGTAATACCCCTGTTCATACCTAGTTCCGTTGACCATATAAGGTGCTCTTGGGGCATTTTCAGCAAGAAGGTCGTCGAATAACGGAGAGTTATCTAAAACATTAATATCGTTATTTGCCCCCGCCATCCCAAAAAATGCATGCCAGATCCATAAATCTTGAGAAGCAACAGCTTCAAGCATGTTGGGTATTTTTTATCACCCCTAGCAAAATGCCTTTGCCAAGCCACTGGACAATTTTTCCATTCCCAGTGCATACAGTCAATGCTACCAAGCATTCCCGGAAAACGAGTAGGATGTTGAGATTCAATACCTTCTTGTTGTTCCAACTGAAGGTGATACTCGTACGCGGACGCCATAAATTGGAAGTCCTCTTGGTCATCAACGTCTGACCAAGACAGAGGAATATCACCAGCTTGATTTGGATCCATTGTGAACGAATTTGATTTTTGAATTATGAAAGTGGGAGAGGAAGTATATAAAGTGTGAGAGGAAGTGTGAAAAAAATAGAGTTTTAGTTGGGTATTTATTTTGTGTAAAAACTAGCCGTTAGGGACTAATTTTGAAACTTTTTTGAAATTTTTTTGAAACCTAACGGATACTAGCCGTTTAAGGGACTAGAAGTGAAAATTTTTTGATTTTTTTTTTTTTAAACCCACTAACGGGCGTTAGTGGAGCAACGCCCACGCTTTAACGCCGTTTTAACGCCACATTTCCAACCTTCAACGCCACTAACGGGCGTTACTTTCGGCTTTAACGCCGTTGGTGCGTTAAGGATGGAGATGCTCTTAGTAACATTTGCTAACCGAATACAATAATTTTGATAACGCGGTACCTTATATTAACCGGTTATTGTTTTAAAATTGTCCAATTATATAGTATATCATCCAATACCTCACTTCAATCTCATTTTTAGAGATGACAATTTTGGACCAAAATCAAGAAAATATGTTAAATGAACAACTTATAAAAGATATGGCATATTTAACTCCTATTTTTTTTTTTTGAAATAGGCATGTTTTGCCCATTTAAAAGTTAAATAGGCATAATAGGCACACATTTTTCCCGAACATTAAATTGTTTTTAATGAAAAACTTATAAATATAGTATATTTAGTTACTCAAATATAAATGAGGTGTTACGTTTGAAGATATTTTTTGTCGTTTTAGGTCTTCTATAAAGCAATTCGTATAATATGAGCGCGTTTGACCCGTGCCCGTTTAAGGTTGTGCCCGTTGGGCTAATGGTCGTTGCCCGTGCCTACCCGACCCGCCCGTTTTGCAACCTCTACTCATTTTTATAAATTATTTTTTTAACAATTATTTTTTGTTAAAAGAAAGTATAAGAATGAGTTGCTAGTTGCAACGATGTGTTTGATGACATGGTAAATAATTTGGATACTTTTAAAGAGAAAAACGGCTAATATAAGGTACTATGTTATCAAAATGATCTAAATGATTGTTTACGAAAGTTTATTTACTTTGTTAAATTTTATTATTAAGTCACTTCTACTTAAGAAATGACTTAATGCAGACACTCTCAGTTTTATTGCTTAATATTTTCAGTCATCTTTCTCTATTAAGTCACAAACAAACAGTTTTAATATGACTTAATGAATTCAGTTTTTTTTCATATTAAATCAATTAAGTCACAAACAAACACTACCTTAACAAAGTTTGATATGAGAGTGACCCGTTTAGCAAGTTTTGATAGCGTGTAGTAGAAAACCGATAAAAGTAGTGGTTAACTCAACTTAATTAAGAATATTCGAAACGTATTTTTTCTAAAACAATAGAGTAGTATTTAGAGTCGTGATTCAAAAGATAATTCGCCGTCATCAGACGATTAATGATCGTGTATGGTGTAATTAATTAATTATATATACATCTTGCTAAAAAAATACAAACAAAGTATCTTCTTGTTGTAAAGTTAACCAATGAGTGGATTTAATGATTTAATCACATTCTTTGTTAGAAGCCGGCCGAATGTATCCGATTCTTTATTTTGTCCTTTAGTATTTGTCTTTTAAAAAAATTCCACTATATAGCTTTTGAAAAAGAAGTCATTTCTAAAAAGGTCGACTATATAGCATGTTATAAAAATTACATTTATCTAAAAAAGTTTACATATGTACATCTCTTGTATAACATGAGAGATCATGAATTGCATAAATAAATTTTTTAATTAATTGACAAATGAGCTCAAATTTGAAATTGAACATTTTTATTTGATAAAAGTCAAAACTGAATTAATGTGGTTAAACTTTTAAATATTTGGTGCAGAAAAACTAAAATATGTGTGGCCTTTTGAGCCTTTTTTTAAAAGGAAATAAAAAATAAAATTAAGTGTAAACAAACGTTATATTTTGATTGATTAATAGAATTTACCAAAAAAACTCAAACTTTTAAAAAGAAAACGCTTTTAAATCTAATATTATAGATTTAAATGCAAAGTCTCAATTTTCTTAATTTTAAAGCTCTTATATATTTAACAAAAATTCTATACTTTAAAATTATTTTAGAAACAATTATTATTGTTATTATTGTTATTATTATTATTATTATTATATATTTTTTTTTTAAACATCACTTTATTAAAAAATTATAGGATTTACAAGAAATTAGTAGGGAGCCGAGATACTAACTGGGCCCCCACTCCTTTAGCTATAGCGAAGCTAATTCTACTAAAAATATGAGCAGCAGCACGTGCTCCAATGTCTTAAGTCACCGAGAATCTTCGGATACGCTTTAGTAAGGTCACCGCATCCTTCTCAAGTTCCCCAAAAGAAGATAATGAAAAGGGGAGAAACCCATATCCAATATCCGTGCATTTAACCTCGTACTTGACGCGTTTACGTTGTGCGGCTTCAATCACCGCGCGACCAGGCACAAAATCAACCATACCAGTTTGCGTCAAGGGTGATGACCCTGTCAGATCAAAACATACATCAAGCCTACAATCCCGCGAGTAAAGTAAAAGATCAGCTGGACGTAAGGGTATGTCCCTTTCCCCACTAAGTCCAATATCAACCTCCTTACGAGCCGAAACCCCTGACCGAGAACATATGTCAATAAGAACATCACGAACCACGTTATGCCGATGTTTAATACCAATAATACCCGCGCACGATACAGCATGGTCCCCATAAATATCCCCAGTGAAGACCCTGGAACAAGCTGAGCACGGCATCTGAACAGAAAATAAGGGAACACCAAGCCGATAACACAACACACATCGGTAAGTCCTAGCGTTCATAGTCTGTCCCAACCCAGATATCGGAACCACCCTAAGCCAATCTGAAGTGTAGTCCTCCTTTTGCGAACTCCATAACGCCATCTGTCTAGTAGATAGGCGAAATGTAGATTCAACCATTTGGGTAACACGTGTGAAATGTATATCTGCCAATTTCTTCATGAGTTTGGGGGCAGCGATCTCACTTGGGTTACTCAAAAGGTCAATCTCCATTTTCGCATTAGAAGAACACAAGGCATCATCAAAGTAAGGCCCAGAAGTCACAATACCAGAATGTCGAAGAAGCTTAGTCTGTAAGCTAGCAGATTGAATTCTAAAAGCAAGGAATGCATAGTTCAAGACATCACCTGCAGAATAAACACCGAGCCCCCCAAAAGCAAAGGGTAAGGTGGCAAGCCGCCACTGCCAATCACCAAAACCAGGTCCAGAAGCAGTGACAATACGCTCCAAAGAAGAACGAAGAGCCGCATCAAAAGAAACCTGAGCACACTCAAAGACCCGAGGAGAACATGTGCGCATAAAAAAATATAACTTGGAAATACCAGCACATGTACGAAGTAGCAACAACTCACACTGAGGATCATTAAGCTTAGCAACATCACCCATATAAGCTCAATGGTTTTAGCAACCCTTTTCATAACAAGCTCACTACTAAACTCAAAGTCCACACTAGCAGGCTCACCCAGTAATTTAACACCATGCAAAGGTCGGGAAATATTAGGTGGAAAAACACCCACAAGCCTGCTTCTTCTTCCTTTGGCCTGAAAACCTCAGTTTATCAACATTGAGGTGCAAACTGTAACAAGGCCCATCCATCATGATAAGCTCTAAAACCTTTCCCACAACCAAAGTATCTCCAATAACAGTACCATCATCTAGATACCAAGCTTGAAGGGAAATGCTAAAAGAGTCTATAATCTTACATACCAAAGTATGTAAAACTAAAGAAAAAAGCAAAGGTCCAAGTGGATCACCTTGTTGCACACCTTGGTGGGACCATAAAGTGTGTTCCCAATAATATAAAACATCACTTCATTGGAAAAATGATAGTATTTACAAGAAATTAGTGGCAAGCCAAGAAACTAACTGAGCCCCCACTTCTCTAGCAATAGCAAAGTTAATCCTACTAAAAATATGATCAGCAACACGTGCGCCAATCTCCTGGCGGTTGGCTAATTATTATTATTATTATTATTATTATTATTATTATTATTATTATTATTATTATTATTATTATTATTATTATTATTATTATTATTATTATTATTATAGGAAATTGCAAAAATCGTCCTTGTGGTATGCCCAGATTGCAAAAAACGTCCTCGTGGTTGGCTAATTGCAGGCGGCGTCCCTGTGGCGAAACTTTGTTATCGTTTTGGTCCCTGATTTTAACTAGTGTTAAATGAATTCCGTTAGATGTTACACATTTAGCCCTTTTGGTCAATAATTGTTGCAGCGTCCATCCTTTAAACCACATGGACGATTTATGCAATTACACCGTTAGTCCTCAATACAAAAACAATTGCACCTTTAGCCCTTAATACATAATTTTAGTTAAAAAAAAGTCAAAAAAAAAATTGTAAAAAATTCTTCAAAAAAAAAATTTGTTTTTTTTTCAAAATTTTCAATATTTTCAAAATAACAAATTTTTTATTTTCGAAATTATTTTTTCGAATTTCTATAAAATAATTTTTGGAAAAAGAATTTTGAAAAAAAAAATCTGGAAAAAATGTCGGACCAAAAAATGCATTTGTTTTGAAAAAAAAGGTATTTCGATATATTGCAATTTTTTTTTAATATATATTTTTTAATTTTTTTCTTAGAAATTATTTTTTCAAAAAGAATTTTTTCAAAATGTGGAAAATAATTTCGAAAACAAAATATTTGGAAAAAAATATTTCGAATTTTTTTTTTGAAAAGAAAATTTATTTCAAAATATTGAAAATTTTGAAAAAAAAATCAAAAAAAAATTTTTGAAGATTTTTTTTACATTTTTTTTTAATTTTTTGTGATGATTGGTGGTGTTGGGTGGTGGTGGTTGTAAGTGGTGGTTGTGGTTGGTGGCGGTGGTGATTGGTTGTGGTGGTGGTACCGTGGGTGGCGACGGTGATTTGGTGGTGGTAACTGGTGGCAGTGGTGGTGTGTTGTGGTGGTGGTGTTGAATAGCGGTGGGTATTGGTGGTGGTGGTGGTGGTAGTGGTGGTGGTGGTGGCAGTGCGTGGCAGTGGTGAGTACTGGTGGTAGTGGTAAGTGGTGGTGGTGGGACTAACTTAGGTTATGTATAAAGGACTAACGGTGCAAATTTTTTAACTGAAATTATGTATTAAGGACTAAAGGTGCAATTGTTTTTGTATTGAAGACTAGCGGTGTAATTGCATAAATCGTCCCTATGGTTTAAAGGATGGACGCTGCAACGATTATTGGCCAAAAGGGCTAAATGTGTAACTTCTAACGGAATTCATTTAACGCTAGTTAAAATCAGGGACCAAAACGATAACAAAGTTTCACCACAGGGACGCCGCCTGCAATTAGCCAACTACAAGGACATTTTTTGCAATCTGGGCAAACCACATAGACGATTTTTGCAATTTACTCTTATTATTATTATGAAGAAATTACTCGTTTGGTCCATGTGGTTTGCTCAGATTAATTTCTTAAGTCGTTTTAATTACACTAGAGAAACTTATTTTGGAAACCTTGCACTCATTTAGTCCCTATTTTGAATTGGTCGTTAGTTTATACGTTAAGTGTTAAAATAATATGTGCCCGTTAGTCCTATCCGTTAAGATTTTTTTGCACCGTTAGTCCTCATTTTTTAAAATGAATTAAAAACTCATTTGTATCCGTTTTTAACGTTTTCATCCCTTTTTTTCGTTTGTTTACGTTTTCGTTCGTTTTTAAATGTTTTCATCGGTTTTTAACGTTTTTGTTTGTTTTTATACGTTCTATTCCTTTTTTTTACGTGTTCGTCAATTTTTACGTTTTGGTTCGTTTTTTAATGTTTTCGTCCTTTTTTACGTTTTTGCCATTTTTTTACGTTTTGTCCGTTTTTTAATGTTTTCGTGCATTTTTTTTACGTTTTCGTTTGTTTTTATATGTTTTTGTCCATTTTTACATTTTCGTCCATTTAAAAACGAAAAAAACGTATAAAACGCACCAAAAGGTTAAAAAAAGACGAAAACGGATAAAAATGGACGAAAACGTAAAAAAAAAATAGACAAAAACGTAAAAAATGGACGAAAACGTAAAAAATAGACTGACAAAAAAAATGGACAAAAACGTAAAAAAGATGAAAACATTTAAAAACGAACGAAAACGTAAAAAATGACTAAAACAGACAAAAACCTAAAAAACGGGACCAAAACGTAAAAAACCACCGAAAACAGATAAAAATGGACAAAAACGTAAAAAACAGACTAAAACGTATAAAAACAAACAAAAACGTAAACAAACAGATGCAAACATTTAAAAACGAGTGAAAACATAAAAAAAAGGGACAAAAACGTAAAAAATTGGTGAAAACGTAAAAAACGGATGAACACGTAAAAAACGGAAGAAAACGTTAAAAAAAATGATGAAAACATTAAATAAACAGATTAGAACGTTTAAAAACAGACGAAAATAAAAAAAATGGACAAAAACGTAAAAAAACAAACGAAAACGTAAAAAAAATAGATGAAAACGCTTAAAAACGAACGAATATCACTAGCAGAAGATAACAATGATTGGATTCCTTTTTTTTTTATGTATTGTTTTTTTATTTAATTGTGTAGTGTTTAGGGTATATGCATAGTGTATTTATTTGTGTAGTGTTTTTATATGTATAGTGTATTTAATTGTATAGTGTTTTTATATGGTATTTATTTTACGTTATCTATACTACTATATAATGCATTTAAGTTGTGGGCTCCACAAAAAATTAAGATAAGGAGCTCTAATCATTAAGTGACATGTGTCACTTCTCTAACTAAAAAATAACAAAAAGGGAGGAGCTTTAACAACCTAAAATAAGGAGCTCCAATAATAAGGTGACACGTGTCAATTCTTAACTAATTAATCACTTTTATTTTTAAATTTAAATATCTTTTAATTCGTTTAATTTTTTAATGATCTAATTTCACCATATTTTCTAAAATTTTGTGCTCTTTAATTCAACATCCATTTTGATATATTTTTATGAGTTTTTAATTTTTACATTTTTAGTAGGTTTATTTTATTTTGATTCAAATTTTTATAACTTTAACCTTTATTTCAATCAATACAAACTTGATGTATCAAAATCATTTACTTTTGGGAGAGTGTTTGACGGGTAAAAGATTGTGAAGGTCTTTTTATATGCGGTAATAATGATGTTACGGGAAAGATACGGAAAACCCAAACAAACACATACAACTAACACATATATATTTGGAGTGTTGTGAAATGAATTCACTAAGCGGGTAGTAAATTGCGAGGAGAGTTGAGTTAGCAATTCATTTACTATATTTATTATATAACTATATTTATCGCCGCCGCTGTGCGCGGGTATCCAACTAGTTTTTTTTAATTGTGTATTTGTTTCTATTTAATTAAACAATAACAATAAAACATTAGACATTAAAATATTAAACAAGTACAACAACAAATATTACTAATATTACAACGAAATCTACTCCACATGAAGATTATTAATGTTATCTATAAGCTCATAGAGTATTCCACTCGACTGACATGCGTGATCAACTGGATTTTTGCCAATTCTAGTGATGCATCCAACGTCTTTATTCTTGCCTTCAACAAATTATTTTGAGCCAATAGCATGTTGATTGTTTTATCTTTAGTTTCGCAGTTTGAGCACTGCGTTGAAGAAGAGGCTTGACCAAAGTACTTTTGTTGAAATATTTCCTTCCACATGAAGTATCGACACTCATAGTCTTCAGTCCCTGGCTATTACTTGATGAAACAATTATAAGAAATGTATTCTAAACAAACAAGTTATTGATATATTTACGTAAATAAGCAAACGTTTAATTATTTACCTTTAACAAAGGACACGCATTTTACCAAACATACTTTAAGTTGGCAAAATATAGAACAATTGCCAACCCCGGACTAGGTCGATGTAGAAGTCTATTCTTAGTTAGGCACGGCTAACCTAAACTAAGGCAACAACTACCACACATCTATCTAAACAGTCAAGCATATAAGCAAATCCAAATAGTTTTTAACGGTCCAAAAACAACACCATGATTCTCACCCCAAAGTAGTTCAAAACGTAGTTAAAACGTATATAAAAGTGGGGCTATGAAACTCACCTCAAGCAATCAACGCACAATCAATGCACAAATATCACTAGCAGAAGATAACAGAAATCACAGCACATCAACTATCGACTCGGCACAACCTATTAATGTAGACCAACTTTAATACACATATTCCTCAAAATCAACGTTATCTACCCCCAATATATTCCATTTCTTTATTTCCAAAAACGTCTCGTTTCACCATTTGATCTTAGTGTTTGGTATCCTCATGTGGGTATATCGACTCAATGTGATGCCACGAATGCACTCAAACAACCAATATATAATTAAATGCGACACAATGAGACCTCTAAACGATAAGCTCCATAGTTCAATAAGTTTCGGAATAAATAGTAGATCTTATCGAATTCGTCAACTCGATAAACTCATTTATTTATTCGTGTCTC
Organism: Chrysanthemum seticuspe; assembly: GCA_019973895.1. Classification (NCBI taxonomy): domain Eukaryota; kingdom Viridiplantae; phylum Streptophyta; class Magnoliopsida; order Asterales; family Asteraceae; genus Chrysanthemum; species Chrysanthemum seticuspe. The sequence goes on along the minus strand of BPTQ01000009.1, from coordinate 90,009,022 downwards.
TTATTATCCCATAAATCAATCGTATCCTAAAGAGTCATAAGGATAAGTCACCCATTAATAAGGTTACCCAACGTACCTAGCGGGATCTTATTAGATTCGTCAACCTAATAAGTCCGCTACCCACGTGGATCAACACTATTAATGCTAGGTTATCCGTAACCCATGCACACATAACGCAAATAAATAATTACTTATCCAATATTAAATGTCCACATTTGACATTTATTGATAAACGTGTACTCGAAACCATAATTACTTGTTTATTACAAAACCTTTCCAATTTAGTCGTTAGTTTCCGTTTAAAACTAGTAAATAACAAGATAAATCTTGTTATTGATATTTTTGGTACAAAAGCCCATTATTATTTACATTTCATAGTTTTATTATCATTTTCATGTATAATATATATTTCTTCAAATCCCATTATTAGTTTCATAACGTTATTCGTTTCGAGTCCACAAGCACGAGTCATAACTTCTCGGCTTTTAATCAATCAATTGTCCAAATTATACTAAAGTCCATGTTACGGCTTTGTCGGAGTCAACTATTGACTAAAAAGTCAAAGTGACGCCGACGTAGCTCAAAGTCACAATATATATATATATATATATATATATATATATATATATATATATATATATATATATATATAAAGTCCATAATTAATAGTCATAATGTCGCAATTCAATCCCAAACCAATTCAAAACAATCTCGCCAACCAATTATACTCGAAACCAATGTTATGACCCAAATGGTCATGACATGGTCGCGGTCAAGACCACGTGAACCAAACAAGCTTTTAAAAGCTTTTCGTCTCCACGCTTCTCATCCAAACGTCAACTAAACCAATCAATAAGCTACCAAATCAACCCGACTCGGACCCAAGACCAACATAGGCCACATACACCAACCATGGGTCACGTACGTGACCTAGGAGGTGCGTACGCCTCTCCAACACCATCCAAACACAACCAAATCCAATCCTCAACACTCAAATCCAATCATTCAAGCTCCAAACACTAACTAAACACAAAACCTATCAACTATTCATAATCAAGAACATGCAACTAAACCCTAAAATGCAAAACCCATCAAATTAATACACCACACATGTACCAAACACTAATTACTTGTTTATTTCAACACTAATTAGTTTTAATTTCATGTTCCACCCAAAAGCCCAAAATTAGTTCATAGGGTCGAAACCCTAATTCCTAATTCGTGGGTTTTTATTGCCCAATCAAGCTCAAAACATGTTCCCTTTACCTTATCTAATCACCAATTGCAAAAGCCCTTTGAAACCCTAAAAGTACGAATTTTAATTCTTGAATTTGAAGATGTTAATGAAGTCCAAATTGAGTGTATGATATATGGTTGGAAAGAGGAGAAAGAGATCTTTCTTTTGGTAGTGGAGGTGGTGGTGGACGCGCCGACGTACGGCAAAACTCAGTTTAATTTAACGTAATGCGGTTACCTAAAATAGACTCCCTAAATTGCCGGTTGTCACAGCCTCCCAGCCTCAGAAGAAACCCGTCCCGGGTTTCACTCCGAGTTGCTTGATGTCATGAAAAGTTTAGGATACTTCCTACGGAAAACGTCCTCACGTTCCCAAGTGAACTCCGGTCCATGCCGGGAGTTCCACCGAACCTTAATAATTGGAATACGGCTATTCTTCAGCCTCTTAATGTCACGATCCATAATCTCAATCGGTTCCTCAACAAAATTCAATTTCTCATCAACACGAAAATCTCTTAAGGGCACAACTATGTTTTCCTCTGAAAGACATTTCTTAAGATTACTAACATGAAAGACATTGTGTACACTACTCAGTTCCGATGGTAGCTCCAAGCGGTATGCTACCGGTCCGATTCTTTCCAGGATTGGAAAGGGACCAATATATCGGGGATTGAGTTTTCCACGTTTCCCAAAACGAATCACTCCTTTCCAAGGAGAAACTTTCAACATAACACGATCTCCAACCTGAAATTCTAAATGTTTACGTCTCTTATCGGCATAACTCTTTTGTCTATCACGAGTAGTTTCCAACCGATTACGAATCTGAACTATCTTCTCAGTGGTTTCTAAGACAAGTTCGGGACCTGTAAGTTAACTTTCGCCAACTTCTGCCCAACAAACAGGAGAACGACATTTTCGGCCATACAGTGCCTCAAATGGAGCGGCCTTAATACTAGAGTGATAACTATTGTTATAGGAGAATTCGGCCAATGGGAGATGTCTCTCCCAGCCTTTGCCGAAATCAATAACACATGCTCTAAGCATATCCTCTAAAGTCTGAATGGTTCTCTCGCTTTGACCATCGGTCTGTGGATGGTAAGCAGTACTCATATCCAAATTCGTTCCTAAAGCTGTCTGTAACGACTTCCAGAAGTGGGATGTAAAACGACTATCCCTATTTGAAATGATAGATATTGGTACTCCATGACGCGATACTATCTCCTTAAGATACAATCGAGCAAGCTTATCAAGACTATCGGTTTCACTAATGGCTAAGAAGTGAGCAGACTTAGTTAAACGATCAACTATTACCCAGATAGCGTCATTGCCGCTAACTGTTCTCGGAAATTTAGTGACAAATTCCATGGTTATTCGCTCCCATTTCCATTCCGGGAGTTCGGGTTGAACTAAAAGTCTTGATGGTTTCTGATGTTCGGCCTTAACTTTGGAACAAGTCAGGCACCAACTAACATACTGAGCTATATCAGCTTTCATATTGGGCCACCAATAAAGTTTCTTAAGATCCTGATACATCTTATCGGCTCTGGGATGAATAGAGTATTTTGATTTATGCGACTCGTGCATAATCAACTCACGGATTCCACCATGAAATGGTATCTAGCTTCTGTCTCTAAAGCATAATGTTCCATCGGAACGCTTCAAGAAGCCGTTTTCACTTTCTACCATTCCATTAAGATTCTCATAAGGACGGTTCTCTTCCGTCAATGCCCCTGCTTGGGCGGCTAAAATCTGGGATGGTAAGGGCGAAACAATGGTCATTCCTAAAGATCTAACGAGTAGGGGTGGAATGTCCTCCTTACGACTAAGTGCATCAGCCACAACATTAGCCTTACCAGGATGATAACGAATCTCACAGTCATAATCACTAAGCAATTCCAACCAACGACGTTGTCTCATTTTCAGTTCCTTTTGATCTAAGATATGCTTCAAACTCTTATGGTTGGTAAATACTACACACTTGGTTCCATACAACTAATGTCTCCAGATCCTAAGAGCAAACACTACAGCACCTAACTCAAGGTCATGGGTGGTGTAGTTTTTCTCATGCTTCTTAAGTTGTCGGGATGCATAAGCAATCACCTTCTCACGTTGCATCAAAACAACACCTAAGCCTTTATGCGAAGCGTCGCAGTACACGACAAAATCTTCACTTCCTTCAGGCAAAGCTAGGATGGGGGCACTACACAACTTCTCCTTCAGAAGTTGGAATGCTTCTTCTTCCTGCACGGACGGAATCCAAAATTCACACTTAGAGAATTTGGCATACAACTTCTCCTCTCTTAACAATCCTAAAATGAGCCTCAAATGCTCTTCATGCTCCTCACTACTCTTAGAGTATATCAAGATGTCATCTATGAATACTATCACAAACTTATCCAGATATGGCTTACACACTCGGTTCATGAGATCCATGAAAACCGCGGGCGCGTTGGTCAAACCAAACGACATCACTTGGAATTCATAGTGCCCATAACGAGTCCTAAACGCGGTCTTAGGGATATCCTCTTCTCGAACTCTAAGCTGGTGGTAACCAGATCGTAAGTCGATCTTAGAAAAGACACTAGCTCCTTGGAGTTGGTCGAATAGGTCATCTATTCTAGGTAACGGATATCGGTTCTTCACTGTTAACTTATTCAACGCTCCCCACGGCGATGAACTTGGTCGAATGAATCCCTTCTCTGACAATTCTGCCAACTGTTTAGACAGTTCCTCCAATTCTCTTGGAGCAAGTCGATAAGGTGCCCGGGCTACGGGTGCCGCACCGGGTATCAACTCTATTTGGAATTCCACTTGTCGAACAGGTGGAATCCCTGGCAGATCGTCGGGAAACACATCCAGAAATTCTCTAACGACGGGTACATCGTTGAGGTTTCTTTCACTCTTCTCCTCACTTTTCCTTTCAGAAATTCAAGCCAAGAAAAGACAACCTCCTCTATCGATGTACTTCTGGGCTTTTATGCAAGAGATGATGCTCAACCGGGAAGGACTTCCACAGTCGCTCCGATCTCCTTGTATGCTCAGAACTTTTTCTCCATACGGTAAATGCACAACCTTCTCATCACAGATGATGTGTGCACCGTTCTTCGATAACCAATCCATTCCGATAAAGACGTCAAAACTTCCTAAGGTAACTGGCAATAGATCTATACTAAACGGGCGGTCTAGGAAACTTAAGGTACAACCTCGAACTACAGTGTCTATCTTCTCTCTATTCCCATTCGCTAATTCCACATCGTAACTAAACCCTAGAGGTGTTTGGGAGATTCCTAGTAATGGCATAAAATTAGTGGATATGAAACTCATATCCGCACCAGTATCAAACAGTATGGAAGCATAGCGATTATTGAGAAGGAACGTACCCGTAACTACATTAGGGTCCTCACCAGCTTCCTTCCCAATAGCGTAAACACGCGTTGTTCCCATGTCTCTCTGCTGATTCCTAGCACCATGGTTTCCCTGGTTTCCTACAACCTCATGCTTCACAGGGTTTAAGCCATTACCTCCTACACCTCGGTTAGCAATTCCTCCTACATTACCGTGATTTCCTCTCATCCATGGCTCTCGACACTCATTCCTTAAGTGTCCTTTCTTTCCACATCCAAAACATGTGACAGTGGCCTTCCAGTCCGATCCCTGTGCAGTTTGAGCTGCAACAAGTGGTCGGGACCTACAGTCTTTGGCCATATGTCCTACCTTAGAGCACTTTCTACACACAATTGGGCATAGTCCATGGTGGTGTCGGTTACAACGACCACACACAGGCTTACTAGCTTCATAATCATTCCTACCTCCATTTCCTATGGCGAACACTCTGGTTGTCTCTTGCCGTTTGTTGCCATTCCCTTTAGCAACTTCGTTCCTCTTCCTCTTATCACTCCTATCATTCTTACTCTTGCTTCATACATCTAGCACATATGAGTCCATCAAACTTTGAGCCACAGCAATTGCCTCTTGCAAATTGACTGGTTTAGCAGCGATGACATCATTTCGAGTAGCCAAAGGTAATCCATCAGTATACCTTTCAATCTTAAGTTCTTTGGTACGAACCATTTCAGGGCAAAGCAATGATAACTCTTGGAAACGACGAGTATAAGTCGCCATGTCAGTACCCTTAACCTTATGGTTCCAGAACTCACTCTCTAACTTCTTAACTTCATTCCTAGAACAGTAAGTCTTAATCAGGAGAGCCTTAAATTGAGTCCAAGTCATACCATAAGCCACATCAATTCCTACTGCTCTGTGGTAATTGTTCCACCAGGTCAATGCCTCGTCCTTCAAAGTGAAGGTTGCATACTTAACCTTACAATCCTCGTCACAGTTACTCACAGCAAACACAGATTCGGTTTTCTCTAACCACCTAGTTAGGTAAACTACTCCCTCAGTTCCTCCAAAATCAATGGGACCACAGAATCAGAACTCCTTATAGGTACAACCTCGAGTTCGATTCAACACTGGGGTCCCACTAGAAGTGTTAGAAAGATTAGCCTCAGCTAGCAATTCAGCGACACGCTGCGACACTAGCTGGTCAATGTGGGCTGGGTTCACTAGTGGAGGGTTTTGTGGAACAGAACCATTCTCAGCATGGTCGTTCACATTCGGGTTCTCTACAGCTGGGTTATCAACGTTCGGGTTCTCAACATGTAGTGCGGTCGGGGTCGGACGACGACCTCGACGACCAGGGGAAACAACAGCAGCAGGAGCTGCTCGGTTGTTCCTAAGCAAGTTTCATCTTGTTGCCACCATTCTGGAGGCAAGAAGAACAGTTTCATAAGTTCACAATTTACGCTCTAAAATAGGGCTGGGTTCCAAGGTTCACTCAATAACGCCTGAATACATAATCAAGGCCAAAATGGATAACACTATACTAGAGCGAAACAATCAGACACCGCATCATAACTAAGGATGCACATTCCCATAACTATAACTCATATGTTTCAAAAGTGGAAATACATGGAAGGATACGAAGAAATCAAAAACGATCCTAACAACGATAATAATAGACAACTAGGATAATCCTGCATCTCGAACCAAGTACTACTTAGTTTCAAGATGGTACAAAACCAGGAATCTAATACTAACTAGCCACGTCTACGAATATCACTCACTGACTTCCTAACGTCATCAACCTCTCTCCACAACGATGCTAACTCAACACGTCGAGCGTCACGATCACTCTTAAGCTCTGCAACCTCTCTCTCTAACTCACCAATCCTACCCCAAATCGCTCTATCAGCATCGTGAGCTGTCGCGAACCCCCTAAGCAGGTCCCCAACCTGCTCCTGGAGCTCCGACATACCATCATGCAAAACCCTAGTCCCCCTAACTACAGTACCCATATCAGCTCTAAGATCCTCTATACTAGCTCTAGACACTCCAACCAATCGATCTGTCAATCTACTCAGCCTAGTACCCTGTGAGATAATCCTCTCCCACATCAAACCCATCTCGCCATACTCCTCTGGCTCAGAAGCAATCTCCGATGGTATCTCGGATCCTAACGGGCTACCTATATAAGGTGAGTAAGGTGGTGAGTCGATGTCTAAAGGCTGTCCAGGGGACTCAAGCTCAGGCAAAGGAGAACCTGGTCCAGGAGAATGTGCAAGACTCTGCAAAGGAGGAGTAACCCCTTCTGGGATATCCTCATCATCCTCCTCCTGAGGATCCTCATCCTCATCAACATACTGCTCCTCAATCTCATCCTCCTCCTCGATCTCATACTCCTCCTCGCCCTCATCCATAGGAGAAGAGTCCATGAGTCGGAGTCTCTCTGCAGGTAAATCCTGAGGTGGTACACTAGGAGATCTAGGCCTCCTAAGACATGGTGATGCTGCTAAACAGATAGGTGATGATGGTTGTCTCACGGACATGCGGGCAGTGCTATAAGCAAGCCTAGGAGTCTGTGCTCTCGCTAAAACCTGATGTAAAGTAAGCTGCCTAGATGAGCTAGGACGATCTGATGATGAACTAGAGTGACGGGCAATCTCATAAGGATCACCCTGCGCAACCGTCATGAGAGTCAATGCTGGCGAACTAGCAACAACAAGGACCTCCTCAGACACATCATAAGCTAGTGAAGGCATAGTCTGTGACAACGGCATAGGGTAGGTATAAGTGTTCGAAACAACTATTTTTAATAAGCGCATCAACTTAACCAAAACACATATCACATAATGAAAGCTTTAAAAGTAGAGGTACCGCATTACTCAAAACATGCCTTTAATAAAACACATAAGTTCAGTTTCATCACATAATCCCATATCAAATCAATCGAGTTCAAAACTCCCAAAATCAAAATATATCATTTACTCAAATCAAATTCCGCAATATCTCGATAATCACATCTCATTTTCCAAAACCAATAATCATATCTCATTTCCAAAACCAATAGTCATATCTCCAAATAAGAACGTTTCCATAATCAGTTCACAATATCCCTTAACATATCATCTCATAATTCAAATCGCAGTTCATACCATAATCAAATAAGAAGCTTCGGCTTGGCAAGCCGGTGTGCGTCGGTCGATGATCAATTTTTCTTAAAAGTTGTTTAGGGTTTATAAAATACCTAGTTCTCTATAACCTTGAGCTCTGATACCAATCAGTAACACCCCCAAATCTCGGTACAGCGGAAGACTTAATCAAGTTTTCGGGGCGTTACTATTGGATTGGTATCGCACACAAGTATAATAAAACATAACCATTTAACCATTCAAAACCAATCCCAAATTTAAATATTCGAACATTTAATCCAAAAGTATGATTATTAGGCCCAAAACATAGTTTAATAAAATAGGTCCCCATAGTTTATCAGAGTCAGAAATGATCCTTGAACCCCGCCTTCTTGCTAAGCTTCCACAATCCACATAATCCAAACATCTTTCAATTACCTGAGAAATCATGCTAAAAGGTCAGCTAACGCTGGTGAGTTCATAGGTTTAAGTTCATCAAAATCATAGTGGACCAATAAGAGTTGATTTGCTATGCAAGACCTAAGATAGATAAACACCGTTTTCACACCGATCCATGCCGGATCACCAATCATAACACACGTCCCGCATCCAGGGACAACTCGATCTCGCGACTCTAGTCCAGCACTGTCGTGGCAAAATATAGAAAAATTGCCAACCCCGGACTAGGTCGATGTAGAAGTCTATTTTTTGTTAGGCACGCCTAACCTAAACTAAGGCAACAACTACCACACATCTATCTAAACAGTCAAACATATAAGCAAATCCAAATAGTTTTTAACGGTCCAAAAACAACACCATGATTCTCACCCCAAAGTAGTTCAAAACGTAGTTAAAACGTATATAAAAGTGGGGCTATGAAACTCACCTCAAGCAATCAACGCACAATCAACGCACAAATATCACTAGCAGAAGATAACAGAAATCACAGCACATCAACTATCGACTCGGCACAACCTATTAATGTAGACCAACTTTAATACACATATTCCTCAAAATCAACGTTATCTACCCCCAATATATTCCATTTCTTTATTTCCAAAAACGTCTCGTTTCACCATTTAATCCTAGTGTTTGGTATCCTCATGTGGGTATATCGACTCAATGTGATGCCATGAATGCACTCAAGCAACCAATATATAAATAAATGCGACACAATGAGACCTTTAAACGATAAGCTCCATAGTTCAATAAATTTCGGAATAAATAGTAGATCTTATCGAATTCGTCAACTCGATAAACTCATTTATTTACTCGTGTTGCTTATTATCCCATAAATCAATCGTATCCTAAAGAGTCATAAAGATAAGTCACCCATTAATAAGGTTACCCAACGTACCTAGCGGGATCTTATTAGATTCGTCAACCTAATAAGTCCGCTACCCACTTGGATCAACACTATTAATGCTAGGTTATCCGTAACCCATGCACACATAACGCAAATAAATAATTACTTATCCAATATTAAATGTCCACATTTGACATTTATTGATAAACGTGTACTCGAAACCATAATTACTTGTTTATTACAAAACCTTTCCAATTTAGTCGTTAGTTTCCGTTTAAAACTAGTAAATAACAAGATAAATCTTGTTATTGATATTTTTGGTACAAAAGCCCATTATTATTTACATTTCATAGTTTTATTATCATTTTCATGTATAATATATATTTCTTCAAATCCCATTATTAGTTTCATAACGTTATTTGTTTCGAGTCCACAAGCACGAGTCATAACTTCTCGGCTTTTAATCAATCAATTGTCCAAATTATACTAAAGTCCATGTTACGGCTTTGTCGGAGTCAACTATTGACTAAAAAGTCAAAGTGATGCCGACGTAGCTCAAAGTCACAATATATATATCAAGTCCATAATTAATAGTCATAATGTCGCAATTCAATCCCAAACCAACTCAAAACAATCTCGCCAACCAATCAATCAACCAATTATACTCGAAACCTATGTTATGACCCTAATGGTCATGACACGGTCGCAGTCAAGACCACGTGAACCAAACAAGCTTCTAAAAGCTTTTCGGCTCCACGCGTCTGATCCAAACCTCAACTAAACCAATCAATAAGCTACCAAATCAACCCGACTCGGACCCAAGACCAACTTAGGCCACGAACACCAACCATGGGTCACGTACGTGACCTAGGTGGTGCGTCCGCCTCTCCAACACCATCCAAACACAACCAAATCCAATCCTCAACACTCAAATCCAATCATTCAAGCTCCAAACACTAACTAAACACAAAACCTATCAACTATTCCTAATCAAGAACATGCAACTAAACCCTAAAATGCAAAACCCATCAAATTAATGCACCACACATGTACCAAACACTAATTACTTGTTTATTTCAACACTAATTAGCTTTAATTTCATGTTCCACCCAAAAGCCCAAAATTAGTTCATAGGGTCGAAACCCTAATACCCAATTCGTGGGTTTTTATTGCCCAATCAAGCTCAAAACATGTTCCATTTACCTTATATAATCACCAATTGCAAAAGCCCTTTGAAACCCTAAAAGTACGAATCTTAATTCTTGAATTTAAAGGTGTTAATGAAGTCCAAATTGAGTGTATGATATATGGTTGGAAAGAGGAGAAAGAGATCTTTCTTTTGGTGGTGGAGGTGGTGGTGGACGCACCGGCGTAAGGCGGTGGTGGCCGGAATAGTGGCCGGGGGCCACTAATGGTGGTTTAGGGTTTTTAGAGAGAGAAACTAGAGAGAGGGAGGTGATGTGTGTGTGTTTTAGAGAGAGAAATGAAAGGGTATAATGAGGCTTGGGTTGGGTATATATACTCATGAGCTAGAGACCTCAAAATAAATAATTTAGGAGGGGGGAGGCGCCGGCTACAAGTAAAAAAGGAGGGTTCGGGTTGAAACTTTTTGTATCTATCTCTTTTACCCATTCCCAAGCTCACATATCGTCCCCCGAGTGTCCCACGACATTTATTTAACTTTCCTATATCGTTACTTATGTTTTTCCACGAGTTTTGACTATTTATTTGTCAATTTTCGAGTTACGGTCTAAAAGTTACAATAACTCTTGTTTTAGGCTTTTCTAGTGCCGAATCGAATAGTGCCTACCAAATAGAGTTAAAACGCATACGATAACTCATTTAATAATGAAATAAACCGTAAAAACCAATCGACGATATAAAATCAAGTCACGGTTTATAAAATAGTGATAAAGGCAAAACTCAGTTTAATTTAACGTAATGCGGTTACCTAAAATAGACTCCCTAAATTGCCGGTTGTCACACATCAATACCCTCAAAAGGAGAGATTCCAATCACATCCAAACATGCGTCCTTACCTTGGATCCAGTTGAATAATAGCAGGTCTGCCGGACGGAGCTCTTTCCCGTCCCTCGAAAGAAACCCCAATAGGGCCTCCTTTTTCACCATAATCCCAACCTTGGAACATATGGCGACAAGAATATCACGCACCAAGTTATGTCTGAATTTCACCCCTACTTCACTGGAACAGTGGACTGCATGGTCCCCCCATTGGTCCATACGATGCTTGCAGCTCGGGCAGGAGCTACCTTCAGAAAACATAGGTATGGTAAGCCTATAACACAATACCGAACGGAATTGGCGATGGTTCATCCTTTGGCCCAACCCATCAATAGGTATGGTGAAAAGGAAATCTTGTGCATGTGGAGCCCGGGTACAACTGAGGATAGCTACCTGCCTCGGGCTTAACGAATACTTAGAAACAAGATCTTTCTCGATGACACCAAAGTAATACTTTGTCAAGGTTTTCATCATATGGGGGGCAGGAGCGTGAGAGGCGATCGAGAACATGTTTGTATTACAAGCACTATTAAACATATCGAGGGCATGTTGAAATGAAGGGCCATGAGAATTGATGTCTGTTTTAACCAGAATCTGGTCCTGCATATCACTGGTTTGCAAATGAGAGGCGAGGAAAGCATATTGGATGACGTCGCTCGCCGCATGAATGCCCAGCCCGCCCATCTTGATTGGGAGGGTGTCAAGCCGCCACTACCAGTCACCAAAACCTGGCCTGGAGGCTGTAATAATCTTCTCCAAGGAAGCACGCAACATCCGGTTAAACAGGACTTGGGCTTCTCGCACGTACAAAGGGGAACAAGTCCGCAAAGCATAAGATAATTTCGCAACCCCAACACAATTACAAAGAAGAAGGAGCTCAAATTGGGGGTTTTTAACTTTTAGGATAGCTTCCATTAGCAAGATAGTTTTAGAGACCCTTTTCAAAGCCAGCTCCTGACAAAAACTTTCATCCAAACTAACTGAACCACCAAGTAGTTTGACACCTTCGACTGGGTGGGAGATATTTATGGGAAAAACACCCTTCACCCTGCTTCTAGGATCCTCCATAGGCCATAAGAGTTCAGTCTTATCGACATTCAAAAACAAGCCGGTCCAGTTGTCATAATAATGTCAAGCGCCTTGGCAACCATAAGGGTGTCTCCTACAATAGTAACCATTGTCAAGATATCATGCCTGGAGTGTGAGCTCGCAGGACCTATTGATTGCATGGACTATGGGGTGTAAGACGAGGGCGAACAACAAGGGACCTAGCGGGCCCCCTTGTTGCACCCCTGACAAGATCAAAGGATAGAATCATCGTAATAAAGTCTAGCTGGCCTGGCATAGCAAAACTCAACCCAAGGAGCAATAGAAGGGCATATGATCCTGGTCTCCTGGAGAAGGACACTCTTATCAACCAAATTAAAAGCGTTCTGAAAACTCACCATCAACATGGAAATTCCAACAGTGTGACCCTTAGCCTCAACAAGCCGATTCACCGAATGAAGGACAGCCTCACAACCACCCGGAACGCCGACCCCAAATTGAAAGTTCTGCAAATAGGTATTCATAGAGTTACTAAAATAAGACGAAGCAACCTTCGAAACAAGCCTACGCCAGACCGTGCCGACAGCAATAGGGCGTATGCCTCCACCTGGCTTAACCATCGGAGTCAAGGGGGCACTAGCAATATATTCCCCCAATATAGCAGGACACATTCCACCGAGAAAAAGGTTGACAACCCCCGTGATGGAACCTAACTGGTCATCAGCAATGGCGGACGCAGCCCCTCCTAAAATATCCATTAAATGTTATGCTCTAAGCCCATCTCGGCCACATGAAGTTCCTTTTGGGAAACTGCGGATCCTATTCAACACCAAGTCCTTATCCACAATAAGTACATCTTCATCTAGAGGAGACGATGACAAAATTGGAGGTGGGGCACGGGGATGTTTGGCCTCTAGCTCGTGCAGGGTGTCAGATGTAGACGGAGCGACACCAGAAGGCGTAAGCACCTTAATGGCCACGGTAAAGTGTCCGTCCCCCAGTTTACACTTACATTGAACTAGGCTAGCTGCATCAAGATCTTTGGGTTTCGTCATTCCACCGAAGGATGAAGTGGTCCCAGATAAACGTTCCATCACCAGTGCAAACCTGTCTGCAGGATCCTTCCAGCGGAGAATAGCCCGAGAGATACATTCAAGTTGGCCCTTTTCTCGCTCTCCAGAACGTCATTGAGCTCTATTAGCTGGTACGAAAGTGGTCAAAACACAACACGGCAAGATAAGGAGTTGCACCCATACCGACAGATCCCCCGGACATGCAAGGACCCTATCTAAGGCATTACGAAAAATCTTGGCGAATCCGAGGCGTAGCCTAGGGGGGATGCATTTAACCGTACGTAACTTTTTTGAAGGATCAAATATATTATTGTGTTGATGATTCGGGTGGTCTTGGATGATCAAAATACATGATAGCCATTGTTAGAGAGAGAAAGTAGAGAGAGGGTGTTTCTTGGTAGAGAGTTGCTTCACAAATTGTAAAAGGTTATATTGAAAAGCTCCACCCCTTCCATGGATGGAAGGGGTATTTATAGTTACAGAATACACGACCTCCTATCGGCCTATGGATCAGGCATACAGTGGGTAAAGACCCGTCCTTCCTCCACGGTGTTACACTACGCTAAACTAAACTAATAACTAACTAATAAACTGATAAATAACGAAACTAACGACAAGTCTACGAGCTAACTTATGCTAGACTATAATTGGGGTGACCTACTCTTTAACATGGAATTTCCAATTCCTAACAATCTCCCCCTAAGGGAGGTCACCCTATGAAATACATTTTGTATCCTAGCATTCTTTCATTGTCTTTGTTCTTGAGCTCGTAGACTTGAATTCTTCAACATCTGCATCTTTGTGCTTTTGTAGCGATTCTTTAAAGTTCGCATTGAATTGTACTTTAAGTGGAGGCCTTTAACTGATCCACATCATTGATGATCTTTGAGCTTTCTTTGAGATCATCAGCCACAGTAAATCTCTGGATCACCCTTTATTGTGTTGCCATCATGTGATGTTGTGACTTTTGGACCGACATGCTCACACTTTTGAATCATGACATCTTTCCATCAGAGTAGCGGAAGCTTTACTGGTTCATGATATTTGCAGCAGCGTAGCAGAAGCAGAGTATAAAAATATCCGAACTAGGTTATGTAGATATGCACCAGTCATGATTTCTTCAATTAAGTGTGGATGCTATGAGCATGCGGCTTTGGATTGACTCCTCAATTTTGATCAGCTGCAACCATCCAAATGTACCTGCAAACAACATTTAGCAATAAAACACACGAAAGTGTCTTTGATCACTTTCGTTGAATTGAGGTACACGACCCACGGTTCCCCGTTGATCAGTGCAAGTACTGCCTGTGATCAGGTAGGATTCCTAAGAATCTCCTTGACAGGGTTTCGCAGCTGTTCTAGCTGTTCTCAAACCCGAACGTCTCAAAGAAGACAACACGGAGTGAGTAAACCAGCGAATTGAGATTCACTGATTGATGAAAGATTGATTTGAAAAACAATCGTGTATTGCTTGAAGAAAGAGTTTTGCAATACGACGAAGGTTTTATGAGAAAGATCAATTTTCAATTATAAATACTTTATATATTTGAAAAGAGTACACATTCGATGTGCTAGATAAAAGAAGAGATTCGCATATCGAACGGTTTTTCCAAAAGTATTTTTTTCAATCAGAGATACTTTTTGTGTTTTTGAAAACATAAATACACATTCGATGTGCTAGAGAAAAGAAGATTTGCACATCGAACGGTTTTTCCAAAAGTATTCGTCAATTCCATTCCTGGACCAAGGTTGATTCACGAGTGAATCGCCTCATTGTTTCTATCCAGTTGTCACAAGTTTGATCTTTAGAAAATATCTCACATGTCACCCACCAAGAGCTTGTTTGATGTTGGCTCTAGAAGGATTTCCATCTTCATAGTGAATATTTTATATATCACTCGGATGTTCTGGCAATACCACAAGGATAATGCGTAGGACTCTCAATATATACTTACTTTCCACATTGTGTGAAACAGCAAGTCTTCATTAATTTTGTGTCCTAATGAGATATAGTGGATGATCTCTTGGCTCTAGACTCAATCGTGCACATTTGGTTCCTATGCCGGAGACTAGGGAGAGGGTCTCCTTCTTCAATATCAACAATCTCTAAGAGAAAGTCGATAGATAATGTTGGTTCCCCGTGAGAATGAAACAAGCCCTTTTAAGAGGAACTTGAGTAGCTTGGGAAGTTTAGTGCAGTGTGTCACTGGGTCCATGACGTCTTGTCTTCAATACCGGTGTTACCTTAGTAACAACCAATAGCATATGTATTGAACCCGGTTACTGCCCTAAGGTTGAATTATTGGAAGGCTATTTCTTTTCACCCTTTTCATATTCATTTCTTTTTCATTCTTCAACCCCTTAATGGTTTTCATAAGCATTTTGTGTCCTAATGAGATATAGTGGATGATCTCTTGGCTCTAGACTCAATAGTGCACATTTGGTTCCTATGCCGGAGACTAGGGAGAGGGTCTCCTTCTTCAATATCAACAATCTCTAAGAGAAAGTTGATAGATAATGTCGGTTCCCCGTGAGAATGAAACAAGCCCTTTTAAGAGGAACTTGAGTAGCTTGGGAAGTTTAGTGCAGTGCGTCACTGGGTCCATGACGTCTTGTCTTCAATACCGGTGTTACCTTAGTAACAACCAGTAGCATATGTATTGAACCCGGTTACTGCCCTAAGGTTGAATTATTGGAGGGCTATTTCTTTTCACCCTTTTCATATTCATTTCTTTTTCATTCTTCAACCCCTTCAGTGCTTACCGAGACTTCATAACTAGAACCTTGTTGGGTTAATTCCAGTACTAGCTCTGTCTCAGTCGGCACTCTTCCCATGTCTCACTTTTCTCCTTTTTTTCATCATTCCTAAGGACTCTACACTATCTAGTGGATTGTCCCTGGGAAGATCCCTCCGGTTCTGGCAGATCATGGGAACTAATACCTAACCTCACCATCCTTATAACTCCATACATAAAGTAAAATGGTCGGTCTTTTGGTACAGTTCATTCCTTCTCGAAACCAATTGAAAAATCATTTGGAAAAACAATCAAGGTACTTGTGATACGAGATCAAAGCATTTTGTACATTAATAGTTTTGATCATTTAGAAAACCTCCCCCTCAACATGTGCATATGATTTAGAAATTGTTTAGCACATGGAGGTAAGAGGACTTTGAAATATTTTCTTTGATCACAATTTTCATAGAAAAAGCCATTTGATTTTCTTTGGTAAATTTTCCCCCTCTATATGTGCATAGGATATTTGAAATCATTTTATCACATAGAGGCAAGAGTTCTTTTGAAGCACTTTTCACGATTGCCAATAAAAACCATTCGCTCCCCCTCAATATGTGCATCAATATATGAAAGAGTTTAGCACATATTAGAGAGAGCCTGCACATTGAATCAAATGATCACCTTTTATCAAATTTCATATTAAATCACAAATTCTCCCCCGGATCCCAAGTGATTTAATAAGGTTTATAAAACATTGGAGAATATGTGGCCAGGTTTAAATACTCATCATGTTTTTGGATAAATCCTCCTCCTCAACATGTGCATCGTGTATTTGAAATCATTTGGCACATGGAGGCAGGAGTGCCTTTGAAGGACTAAAACCAATTCCATTTAAACAGATAAGAGATTTAAATCACGATCTCTCCCCCGATCAAAAATATCAAACCATTTGAGATTTGTGATCCCAACTGATTTAAATCATTTAGAAAAGTTTGGGGAAAGACGTGGCAAAATTTAATTTGAAATTGACAGATAAGGAACAGATTTAGACATTAAAGATTGTTAGTGTCAGGTATGATAGTTTTAAGAGACCTTTAAGTAAAATAAAACAATTTCACAATCAAACACGAACATAAAAAATTTCATTTTGAAAGATCTTGATTCTAAAGTAAAATCATACCATGACATAACATTAAATCTTTAGATCACCACTTATTTTCATACAAAACTGACTTTTTGATGAAATATCGTTTGAAAATATTTAATTTGAAATCACTTAAGATTTGACAAAATAAAGTCCGGTTGATTTCAAAACTTTGAATCCGATTTATTTTCAAAACAATATTTTTCCATTTTCAAAGCAATATTATTCAAAGTTTTAGAAAAATGGTATCATCACTATTATCCCTGCACAAAGATACGTTAGGTGGTTGAGAAGCTTGTGTTGTTGCTGTAGGGCTTTGGAAGAAAAACCGTCTGCAGATGCAGTGCGACTTCAAACGTTGCATTTTAATGCCAACTTAGGTCAAATTAAGCTCCGTTTCTTCAATCACTTAGAAGAAAACCATCTGGTGATGCAGTGAGACCTCTTACGTTGTATATATGCCAACTCTCCACAGAAGTCCAATTAAGCTCCGTTTCTTCATTTGTCAACCCAAGATATAGTTACCATTTCCTTTCGGCATCCAATCATCAATTGTGGGATCCTGATCGGGAACATTCTTATATACCAATATACCTGCATACGTTAGTGAACACACATACATATATATGGTGGTCGACATCACCCAAACAGCAATCGACTAATAAAAATCAATCCAACATACACAATCAGTTCATATAAGGTATGAGAATTATGTGTATATCAAACTCTAATCATCTAATCCTAACAATCATATCCTAAATTCCTAGTCCTCCGACACAGGTAAATATCATTTTTAATTAAGCACGTAGGATAATTAAGAAAGTTCGTTAGATGATATAGATTTGAAAACATTCTCCCCCTCAATCAATGACTTATTTTCTGAAAAGATTAAAAGCGCTGAAGTCATTGATTGAGTTTTCAATTTTTACGAAAATTCTGAAACTGATTAATTTATAAGCAACTCATTTACCACCACTTTTTGAAAACAACAAATATTTTTCTAAAGAATTTTTAGACGGAAAAACATTTGTGTAGGAACAGCAGTCCTTCGACATACTTTCCTCAAATAGTTTTAGGATAAGTGCACGAAATATTTGAAAATTGGTTTAGCGCAACACTTTCCTTCCTTGAAGAGCGGTTTGCTATATGAGATTATAGCAAACCATAGTTTTAAGCACGGGTCACAGTCAGAAGTAACTGTAAGCCATAGTTTGTGACATGTTTAGAAAATAATATTTACACCTCCTGCTCGAACTTCATCTATGGTCTCGTGCCATTATTGAATGACATTTCTAAGACCGTAGATGTTATCGATACCAGAAGACATGTCTTGAGAAAAGATATTTTTGGTATTTTTAAATTTTCTGATTTTTATGGGTTTTTGAAGGTTTTATATTTTTCTATTTTATTTTTGTTGGTTTTATATTTTTGTATTTTGGTTTTCTGATAAATATATACAAAGATAGAGAAGATGATATAGTTTTAAGAAGATGATGATACGAGTACCAAGATAAGGATATCGAGCAGCCCCGTTGAAGAAGATAGAACTCATCATCTCTTAAACTTCCACCACCAAAGCTTTCGAGGCTCCAGAATAGAAGATTGAACATGAGCCTTTGAGAAAGAGAGACTTTGGCAGCTTCCCCCAAACCGAAAATCCTTATGTTGAGCAGATTCGAAGCTCTATTTCAAGCTTGCTTTAGCCAGGTGCACAAGGAAGCACACCATTATCATAAATCCCGTTGCTCCATTTAATAACGATAATCGAGAATCTCCATTCGGGGTTATATCATCAAAAAGAACAGCAACGTATCATCCCACTCTTTAAAATTTCTTCTCATATTTCATTATCACTGAAGTCTGAAGCAATCCATACCACAAGTTGTCAAGAAACCACTTCCCCCAAGTAGACGAATTGATGCAGTCAGTCTCTTTGTATAATGCTCAAGAACTCTCCCGAATACACATCATGAGGGTAATGAAGAACACCTCCCCAATGTTCACATCTTTCGTCCCTGATGATAGTGTATGAAGCTCAAGAACCCGAAGTACACCAATATCCAAGAACTCTCCCGAATACACCTCATGCCCGGAGAGAAAACACCTCCCTAATGTTTGTGGTAAACAATGGCTTTCTTCCATGATGATCGTGTATGAAGCTCAAGGACCCAAAGTACACACATTCCCCAAAGAGAGAACAACCGATAACATTGAAGAAGCATGCCGAATCACTGATTATCTCTGCGGATGACAATCTCTGTGGATGTCAACTCTGAAATAAGTGATTATATCTCTGAATCACTGATTAAGCCCTCAAGTGAGACAGCTGAGCGCCCCCAATGTATACAATTCTCTCTCCCCTGATGATTGCGATAACATCGAGATCATCACACACTTGTGTACCTCTTATATCTTCATAAACTTTCTCTAACATCACTTCCCCCACATAGTTGGAATAATAACACTGAATGCCTTGATGAGTAAAACCTTGAGTTTCTCTGCGGTCATGACATTTGTTTTCCCGGGATGTATTCAATCACTTAGAAGAATTAAGTTCATCAAGTTTACTCGTCATGAGTCAAACCTTGAGTTTCTCTGCGGTAATAACATTTGTCTTTCCGAGATATCTTCAATTACTTAAAAGTATTAAGTTCATCAAGTTTACTCGCGTTTAGATACGTGTCTCCTTCCCCCTTGCTGGTTTTGATACTTCAGAATCAGCAATATCTTATCAGCCCAAATACTTGAAATCTTTATGAGAAGAACACTTGAAGTCTTTGTGAGAATCAACATGCTGAATAATGTGAGCAAGTCTAATTGGGGATTAAATCAGACGTTTCACCCTCCCCCAATTAGTGCTCTCCCCTAAACCGACAATCTTCTTCAAGATTGTTCAGTTGGGGAATAGATAGTTAACATCTTCAACTCACACCAAAAAGCATCCCACCAAAAAGCATCCCAATTAACTTACATCTTGCAAATCCCCTTAACTAAAATCCCTCCCAATCAAATAAGAACAGAAAGATGTTCATCAAGGAAATCAGCAATCAGGCCGCATCGAACACTTGAAATGGTAACACCAAACAAACAATCACATCAAACAAGAACAGAAGGTTGCCCGGAATCATCACGTCGAAGTATACGTGAAGCATTAATCGGAAGCACTTTGTCGATAAACTCATCAATCCGAGTGAAGATGTCAACCAGCGGCTCTTAGAAGAAACTCAATGTAAAGATGATCCGATAAGAAGAAGCTCGGTTCTTACATGAGTTAGGAGCCGTATGACCATATATTCTCATAAGTCAATCAACCATGCAGAATTATCACACTTCTTCTCCCCCTCAAGAATTGCATACGGAGATGCCATTCTTGATTAAATAAGTGAAATCATCCAAAAGTATTCTATTCACACTTCTCCCCCGAAAAATTAGCACAGGATGTCGCTATCGTCATTATAGTTGAGCAAGTGGAATAAGAACATAATCAACAGTAGCCTGGTTCACTTGATAAAAGAAAGCGCATGGAAAAAGTATGAAGCATGTTGATGAGAATGGTCATAAATAAGAAGATTTCTCTTCTTCCGAAGATAATGCGCACTGAAGCGTACACATTTCCTTTCTTTAGAGAACGAGGCATGAACTGTTGTGTTCATACGTCATAAGAAGATTTCTCTTCTTTTGAAGATAAAGCGCACTGAGACGTACACTTTTCTTTTCTTTAGAGTACGAGGCCTGAACTAATGTGAACAGACGTCATAATCTCTCTCTTTTCAGCTCTCTTGGCAAAACATGTAATCAACCCCATTATCATTCAGTAGGCTTTTTGTAGTGACAGCTGATGGAGAAAACCCGATATAATGAATTTGACCCTGAAGTAAACTATCCCGAACTCGTGACTTAAACTTGCACATATGTAACAAAGAGCGGTGCCGCTTTCCATTAGCATCTCTAAGTACTCTCTATGTACTCTATACTCTTCAACCAACCAACCATCAAGTATATGACGTACATTACCTCTTGAAAATCCACAATTGAATGTGACACTGAGCACTACAACGTAACTCCTTAAAGTGATAGTTATTTTGTGGTGGTATGAGCCCAATTCCCCCAAGTGGTAAAAGAAAAGGTAAAAGACACCCAACAATAACTAGATTTCCAATTCTTCGTTTATGATAATAAGCTCGAACAAGGATCATGAAGAATCTTCATCCAACCATCCCCGATACCTTCAGATACTAAGTACACTCGCCCGTGATATTTCACTTCAACCTCAAATGAATAATACTGAATTAACGCCGTTGTCACATCTTCTGATTAAAAGCTCAAATCTAGCCTCCTTTGACTTTTTAAGTAAACTATGATAATGGTTTCATCCCGACCATGGTTTAATGAGCATAACCCCGTAAAAATTTGAAGTAACCAAACCGCCATGACGAATATCCAAACACACATCCAATTCATGAAGTACACCCTTTTATCCCTTCTTTGAAGCAGAAACCGTAGCACCAGCATCAGAAACGATCCCGAAATACACTTTCCATTTCTCCAGGATGGTTCCATCATTACGGGATTTTACAACTCTATGGTTTAAATCGAAAAATAAATTCTTTCGCGGGATTTTACAAAACCAAAAATAAACCGTAAGATAGATCCGGAAATGCCCTTTACAATTACCAGTATGTTTTCATTGTCACGGGATTTTACAAGTCTATGATTTAAACCGAGAAATAATTTCTTTCGCGGGATTTTAAAAAATCAAGACAAAACCGTAAACAACGTCAGCTTGAATGTGTTGTGACAATTTTGGTTTCGGTGAATATCTGTTTTAGGGGAACATGCAGCGGTTCATCAATGGTTCATTTACCAACATCAACATCATCCAATCAATACTTTGGTAAACACATCATTCACGCATTTTGTCGGCAATTGTAGTGACCACTTGATGAAGTAAACCCGATATGTCAAACTTGATCATGAAGTGAACGTCCCCAGATTTATTACTTAAACTTGTACTAATCTTTGTGAAGAAGAAACGGTGTACCCAATACAAAACCTCTTGACATTCTCAACTGAGTGAGACACCGAAGTGATAGCAACGTTGTGGGTCAAGCGAGAAAGAATCACAATCGTAACTAAATAGCCAAGTTTTTATCACTCTCAATAAACGCCCAAACAAGTCATCTTCGCGGAAGGGTAGAAAGAAAGAAGACAAAATAAGTAAACGAGCCCAAAAAACCTTACTTCAAATCCAAATAAGAAATACCGTACAACAACCCCGTAGTCAACTGTGTTCAATTTAAGCCGTGACATGATATTCTTGGTGAAAATGTATATACCAAAGTATCCAACCACAGAACCCATCGAATCTCATCATCCAATCTCATATCATCAAATCTCATTTTCACCAATCTTAAAAAAAAATTATCTTTAAAAGATATGTTAAGAGTCGTTGAATGAATCTGAGATCAGTATTGAGATCATTTCGAATTTGTTTGAATTTTTTGATGAAGGGTGTTGATTAATTGTTTTGGATTTGTTTCGGACCTTGTGGTATTGAATCTGTGATGGAAGAGTCGTGTTTAAGTTGACCCTCGAGGTCTTGTTGTATCATCCAATAACACGAGCTAACTGAGATTCATTAATCATATATTCTTTTGATTTGTTTGTGTTGAGAGATGTATGTAAAGCATGTGATATTCAGTACTTTAGCAGTAAACATGGTAGTCAATGAGGTTGTGAACAAGTTGTAATAATAAGACAAGTCGCTACGGTCAAAGTCTTCGTCTTTCTTTTAGTCAACTCGCTACCGTAAGTCGCTACCTCATTAAAACCGTACAAGTTGCTAGATATCAACAAGTCGCTACTCTTAAAGAAGAGTGCAAGTCGCTACATTTCTAGATGTACAAGTCGCCACTTGTTAAAGAACAAGTCGCTAGATAGAATTTGTGATTTTTCCGATGAGTTTTCCGACTAAGTTCCGACCAACTTCATATCTAACCCAGAAAACCAATTTTGACCCAGTTTGACTGCAAAGACTGACTAGATGACCCATTTTAATGACCACAAGTTTTAAAATAGACCACATGAATAATTTAACCAGTGATACAAAACTGAATATTTCAAACAATAAAACTGAATAACTTGTAAAAACTGAATAACTTGTAAAAACAATAGACCACATGAATATTTTAACCAGTGAGGATACAAAACTGAATAACTTGTAAAAACTGCCAAACATAATAAACGGAAAACGATTTTCCGGCCAATAAACGCACAAAAAACAGTTTTTCCAAGGTACAAAAACCACAACAAATCAACAGAACACAATAAACTTGGCTCTGGTACCAATTGAAGGATCGAATATATTATTGTGTTGATGATTCGGGTGGTCTTGGATGATCAAAATACATGATAGCCATTGTTAGAGAGAGAAACTAGAGAGAGGGAGTTTCTTGGTAGAGAGTTACTTCACAAATTGTAAAAGGTTAGATTGAAAAGCTCCACCCCTTCCATGGATGGAAGGGGTATTTATAGTTACAGAATACACGACCTCCTATCGACCTGTGGATCAGGCATACAGTGGGTAAAGACCCGTCCTTCCTCCACGATGTTACACTACGCTAAACTAAACTAATAACTAACTAATAAACTGATAAATAATGAAACTAACGACAAGTCTACGAGCTAACTTATGCTAGACTATAATTGGGGTAACCGACTCTTTAACATGGAATTTCCAATTCCTAACATTTTTCAAGAACACCCGACTTAGTAAGTTGATATCAAAAACAGTCTCACCGTCCTGAGAAGTTGTCAAAGGATCGGCCTCTCCACCAATACCACCATCAGTAATAGCCGATGCAACGATAGCACCATTCACAGTATCTAATACTGGTGTGGGTGGTGCAGTGATGCCATATAACGCAACGTCATGAAAACTATGTGCTAGAACCACTTCCCATTCGGCATGTTTACAATTTTTATTGAACGTGTGAGTGCAAAAACACACCTCACAAAGCGAAACTCCCGCCGCATGAAGAGCCTGATCAAACGCGGCGAATAAAGCATAATCCTTTGAAACCCGATCCTTGTATGAGACTTTTAGAGCATCCGTTCTAAAATGGCGCGTATTCAAATTGTCGATAAAATATTTTTTAGTGAGCCCTTTACCATTCCCCCACTACACCCTTCACAACCTTGTAATGGACAAGAAATCCGAAGTGCCTCGCGATTAGTCATGAAAAGCAAGCCAAACTGTAAATTAATAGATTTTTTTTTTTTTTTTTTTTTTTTTTTTTTTTTTTTTTTTTTGGTACAAACCACAAGAAAACAATCTAAGACTAAATTAAAAATAAAGCATGCACATGCATGGTCCTACTGTTTGAACAAAACACAACAATAACCAAAGGGATAAAAAAGCATCAGTGTGGGACCCACCAATACAAGCAAATGATAGACCAGCTGACACAAACAAAGCGCTTCATATTTTTATTTAACCAAATCGCTACCAGAATTTTTAAACCAAGTCGCTACCAGAAATGAGCTAGCCAACAAAACGCTTTCATGTTATCTGTGTCAAAACACAAAGTAACCCAAGTCGCTACCAGAATTGAGCCCACCAGCTATAATCCCTGACACAAGAAACCCAGCATCAAGGAGGAATTCGGTGAAAACCAACAGCACAAAAAGAGGAACCCGGTGATGAGACCAGCAGCAACCAACGCCTCCCGTCCCGAGGAGGAAACTGACGAGGACACAGGCAGTGGTCAAGAAACCCAAACGCACAAAAGAGAAACCCCACCCAGACGATGGTACGGGGGTCAACTCACACCCACCCACGAACATGACACCTGTGAGATCAAGATGATCTAGTGGAGAAGATGATCGAGGAAATCAACCGGGGAAGGAGACCCCTGCACCTCAAATCGCCCACAGTTGGGAGAGAATTATTATTATTATTATTATTATTATTATTATTATTATTATTATTATTATTATTATTATTATTATTATTATTATTATTGTCGTCGTCGTCATCATCATCATCGTTATAACACAATAATGATATTATTAAATTGATCGTGATACTAAAAATACCACAAACATAGGCCTAAATGTTATTTAGTATATGCACGAGATTAAATATAAGGTATATAAACATTTATATTCAATGAATTTGAGTTATATTAAAATATAAAATTAAGCTATTCAAACAATAAGATTATTGAAAAAAACTTGTCATAATTCAATCCGAGCAAATATAATTGAAACCATTATTAGTTATAGTTATTGTTCGGACCTAATCCATGTTTAATAACTCATGCGTACATGGGTTAAAAAATAAAATACGGACAATGATATCTAATTTAATTGTAATACCAAAATTTTATAGATGCACGTGATTATAAGTATCAAAATGAAAGCACAACTTCACGAAACATATTTAGTTAATTATAATTATTGGTTGTATTTATAGTCTAAATTATATGCGTGTAATAGTTACAAAACATTAAATATTGTCAAATTCTTAGATATCTGTATATTAAACTAAAATTTTAAAATAAATTTGATTCATGTGTAAACCTCTTAACACCTATAAAGTGACTTAATAAGATGTCGGTGGATTTACGTGATCATGTAAAATATAATGTAGTTTTTACTACTAGAATAGATGTTTTATTTTTCTATTAATCTGGAGTTAATATAAATAACGACGTCAGTTGATAGCAAATATTATCTTTCTATTTTCGACGACAAATATTATTAGAAGCTAGAAATAAATTGCAAATATATGAGATAGGATTTGAAATCCAATCTGTCCAAGTATGACATAAACTTTTACTCCTATTACAAATCCATAAATGAGATAAATCCCGATATCTAACAGGTCTTACCTAGGAGATTTTCGATTAAAGCAAACTCGATTTTTAAAATTTCGAATGACCGAAAGAATAGTTTGTATTGTTTTGTCAACGAAGGAAGATTGGATAATCCAAAAATCCCCACCACTTTAGCACCGAGCTCCAAAGGTTCGTGAGACAATACATTCAATGAAGAGGTGATTAGAAATCGTGAAGTGCATGTGGATGTATTTCATAATTGTTTGACTATAGAAACATTAAATATGTATTGTGTAAAATAGTTTTTAAGCTTTATATAATGTAACCAACTGGCTTAGCTCAGTTAGACACTTTGGAGTCTTTAGAGGTTTTTTGAGGAGGGAGGTCTTGAGTTCAAATCCTGCAAGTGGTTTGAATGAGGGATTTTCCTTCAAGGTAGTCCTTTAATGAAAGGGTTTGGGCTTGGTAACCTCAGGTTCGAATCTTGGAAAAGGCAAGGGTTTACCCCTATTAATTCCCGTGCCTTCGGGCGGATTAGTAGGGGGTTTTCCCCCATCGGGTATTTAAAATAGGCAGTTCCGCTTCGAAGGAGCTCTTTAGCGCGAACCCGGTTTAGACAACGTAGTCTAGACTTCCCGATGTCGAACCGCTACACAAAACACTTAATAAGAAATTCACTTTAAAAAAAAAAAAAAAAAAAAAAACTTTATATAATGTGTAGAGAGAGAGAGTTAGGCATGTAGTTACCACTTACCACTTACCAATGTTTTAAGTCAAGGATAAATTTGCAAGGAAATGATGTTTTTAATATATACCGATGCACGGTGACATTTTAAAATAGTAAGGCAAACGACCGCTCAGAACCCTCAAAGTTAGAAAGCCCCTAAAAAAATTTAAAAAACCCCGAAAATTTGTTAGACGTATAATAGCATGCACATATACACATAATTTTGTTTAGAAAGAAAGTCATTAGGTGAAATTATATTTTAAATTATGATCATTTCTAGACGTGTATATAATTTGAAGGTCATGAGTCATGATACTTCTTTAGCAATACTAACAAATAAAAAAACCTAAAAGAAACAACTAAACAAAAACTAATATAAAGATTACAAAAGTCAACTCTAATCTTATTCTTTCATCATCTTTTTCATTATTTTTCGTTTAATCATAGTTCATCGTATGACACAATTTGAGAAACAATAAAACAAAAGAGGTAAAATATCAGAAGTGATATGCACTTTGCATTACAAATGCACATCATTTTTGTTGTAATGTGCATATCATCTCTCTAAAAGTATACTTGTTTAGGATCCGTCATAATCAACTTTTTAATTCATGAAAGGTATATTTATATATGTACTCTGTATTTATTAAAGAGAAGCTTTTGAGTTATTTTATCATATCGTCTAGTGTTTATATTTTAAATATTTTTTGTGCACTCGATCATCTTTCATTTAATTATGAGTTGTTTTGGTAAACATACCGATCGTATTTGTGCTTATCATCTTGGCCCTTATACGTGTTGAATTGACTATGGTGATTTGATTGAATTTTTTTCATAAAACTGACTTGAAGGGTAACCCTTTTATACAAATAGTGTGTCAACGTTGAAGTCAAGACAAGTGTGTTCGAACCACATAGATAGATATATATCGAAAATTGACAAGTATTGCGACAAATAGCTATGGTTTTTGTATAAATTTCATTTGTCTTATAGTTTTTGTTGTTGTTCTATCGCCACTCATTGTTTTGTAGTTTTGTAACTTGTTTTTGCTTGTAAAAGTATTGATTGAACTATTTTAAAACGAACATTTTTTCAACTAAAAATAAACACTTGGACCCAAATTTGATGATAATGACTTCCACAAGTGCATCAACTTTGTGCAAACCGATTTAGAAAGATGTTACACAAGAAAGTTTAGGGATTTTGCAAGGAACGTCGATTTATACAAACCAAATACTCAACATGTCTCGATTCTGCCAAAAACAAGAGGTAGTAAATATGCCATTTACACTACTAGATATACGATTATGAGTCGATAATTCAGATCATAAAATCTTGCTCGTGAGTTAGGAGCGATAATTCAGGTAATAAATTCTACACGTGATTAGCCTACAAGCATCAAATAGATATACGATTATGAGTCGATAATTCAGACCAGAAGCTTTGATGTCAACACGATGAAAATTTGACTCTAAATGACTTTACATGGTATCTCAAAGTCTCAAACAATATGAGTAAACAAATAAGTGAATATTTAGCTCACAGTCATCTAAAAGAAATAATATCTTGATATGTAAAAATGAAACATTAACTATCTATCTATTTCTAGGCCCCCAAATGTTGCAAGAGTGTGGCCCATTGGAAGATTATGGTTGCCTCAAATTAATATACTAGTACTAAAAATCCTACTATTTACTTTTTTGACCTTCCTCATTGTTTCTTTATTAAGTTTTTGGTTGTCGAGAAACTCTATCCTAATTCAGGTCAATTAAACAATCCTACATTTGATCATATGCAAAATGTAAGGCTGCACTTTTGGACCTTAGACTTTAAACTTGAAATCAAGCATACTAATAGGGAATTGATTTGCACACTTTTGATTTTGATTGAAACACCCTACTTAATTATTACACTGTTGTATTATATTTATATCATACTTTAAATACTTGTATTTTGATGTGTGCAAATAAATAAAAAATGTGCAAATCATCACCCTAAGTAATATTACTCTTTATGATCCAAAAACCATTTTTTTTCCTTTGTAATGATAGAGATGCTTAACATCAAGGTAACAATCCATAAACACACATACAGAAGTAGCATATGGTTATTTTATAAGCATCATACATGAAACTATATTAACTAAATGGGAAGCAAAAAATAATTTATCGCACTCAAAACAAAATTTAACAGCAAAAGAAACGTCATTTATGGGACATGTCTCTACGAGGTTTACTATACAAACAAACTACCAACCAACCATATAACATCGTATCATACAAAGCCATACAACAAAGATCAATTGGATTCACCTAATGTGTCATAAGCGTGATAGTAAGATGATAAGTAGAATGACAAATACGATAATATATCAATTCTCTTTATTATTTTAAGTTTGTATCTCCATAATTCTAAGTGTTACACAAAAGAAATGATATAATAAAATGAGGAAAGAAAGATTGGATATTAGAGAAAATAGACATACAAATTTGTGTCTTTTAGATGGAAGAAAGTAAAAAGGAAAAGAAATTTTATGATATATATTTTATGTTCTTTAATTGAAATCGAAGAAAAAAACTTGACAAATTTACCTTTATATCCGTCATTTATGTAGTTTTTAACTCTTTATATGTTAAAAAAGGCGTACAAGTCATTATACATATGACTATTTATCGAGGCACTAGTCACGAACGTCCAACTCGAAGCAACTACTTCACCCCTGGAACAAAGCAGTGGTCTTTCTTCCCCCAGTACCCTCTTTTATACTTTTGGACTTACTCTCTTGCTTTACGTTAGTAGATTAGAAACTGGCTTTGCCTTCGCTAAAGCGATGCGCATAAAAGAATGGTTTTCGAAAAAAATTATTCCTAGAGTCGAGACTAAGAGGAGTGTATAAACTAATGCTTCCATAGATTCGATCGTGGTTTACAATTATAGCTTTCATACCTGTTTATTTTTCGGAGGGATCGTATCCCGGATAAAGAAAGAGCTTCCAAATCACTCTAATTTTAGCGAGATACAAAATTGTCAAAAACCTCGCCACTTATCTTACCATAATCTTTCTTTTCCTCTCTTAAAAGTTTTGAGAACATGAAATATTTTTATGTTATATCATTCTTTTTCTTTTTCCTTTCCTCTCATACAAAGGCTTAAGGCTTGTCGCATTCGAGGCATAAAAATCGGTTGGGTACCAAAGTTTTGCCTTCACAACCGATGTTAACATCGGTCCTCATGGTTGCGAGCATCAGTTGGCAATTCGGTTGGGCCACAAAGTTTTGCAATATCGAGTGAAAAGTCACTCGATGTTAAAGCTTCAAAATCCTTCCAAATCCCATGTTCCCAACCATATTTGACGTATAAAATAAATACATTTTCAAAAATTGACCGTTTGGTCATTAAACTTAAAAAAAGAACTTAAAAAAAAAAAAAAAAAAAAAAAAAAACTTGGGTCATCGACTGGGGCATCCGGGTCGTGTCAGGTCGCTGGAGAGAGAAAGCTGACGTGGCGCTGTATGACTCAGGTCGTCCCAGGTCACGACTGAGACCAGCCTAATAAGACGGTGTAAAGTGGGCAAATACAAAGGTAAGGCTTGTCGCAGTGGATGGGTTATACATCGGTTTGGCAACAAAAATTTTATGGGTCAACCGATGTTAACATCGGTTTAGTCGAATGCGGGTATCGAGTGCCACATCGGTCGGCGAACCAATTTATGCAACATCGGTTGCATTTACGCCCGATATTGAAGCTATGTTTTGTCCCATTTTCTTCGGGTCGTCGACTGGGGCATCCGGGTTGTCTCAGGTCGCTGGAAAGAGAAAGCTGACGTGACGCGGTTTGTCCCAGGTCGTCCCAGGTTGCGACTGGGACTAGCCTAAAGAAATGCAGTTTCACAAAGTTTGTGTGCTATTCTTGAAATCTTCTCAAAGCATCACAACTAGGCCACATCAACTAAGGTCATTAGGTGTATGATTGTACAATGACACCAGAACATAGCAGCCATCTTCAAACCATAGGGCCCACCATACAAACTAAGAAGTCAATTACCATTACCCAAAAAAAGTCAATGTTGGCGACAACATATTTATTTCCATTATGGATAAATAGAACATTCATCCAATTTTTTTCATATTATATTGGGGAGATGATTTGTACACTCCACAAAATGATTGGTACACTTAAATTTATTGTGTTTGAACATTTATACCCTCACAGGGTGAAAATGTAAGGGTATTTCTGAGGGTATAAATGTCCAAACACAATAAATTTGAGTGTACTAATCATTTTGCGGAGTGTACAAATCACATCCCATTATATTGGTAGCGGGAAATTTGGATTGTTTATTAACAACAAACAACTCTAAAAGGTATTTAGAAGTGAAATTTGAACTAGCTTTTGATGATTTACCAAAACATCGTCCAACTATAATTTTCTAGAGAAAAGATTAAGCCATTCAAAATACGCTAACCAAACGTGTAGATAAAACATTTAACTACTTTTTACTAAGTCCAATAAGCTAATACTTGGTCAAACATGTATATGAACATATAAAAAAGTTAACAATCACATATATTTATTAGCAATCCTTGTTTTATCATCGTCACGTGGCATGAAAATATATTAAATCTTAAAACTTTTTACAATCAAGATGTGCGTTATATTGGATACTTTATAACGTCGCGTCACAGTAAAAATAAGTTTGTGAAATATAGATATTTATAAATTATTATCGTAGTATGAATACGACATCATAAAAATATAAAATAAAAGTTGCGAAATGAGTGGGTGTGTGGGTCGGGTCGGTTAGTTTTCAGGTCCAAATGGGTTTTTTGAAAGCACGTGTTTATTTGGGTATGGGTCAGTAATTTTTCATATGTTTTTCACTTTTAGTTACGTGTTTTGGTCGAAGAACAATAATTTTAAGACGGGTAGTAGTAATAGCTAAAAAGTCGAATTATATAGTTACCAAAGAAAATAACAATTACATACTTTTGAATATCTCAAAAATAGTATATGAATAAAAAATAGAACACCTAACCCAAAAAATTTAGTATAATGATAT
The DNA here is from genome assembly GCA_019973895.1 of Chrysanthemum seticuspe. Classification (NCBI taxonomy): domain Eukaryota; kingdom Viridiplantae; phylum Streptophyta; class Magnoliopsida; order Asterales; family Asteraceae; genus Chrysanthemum; species Chrysanthemum seticuspe. The sequence goes on along the minus strand of BPTQ01000009.1, from coordinate 89,977,362 downwards.
GTGAGTTGGTCAATAAAATTCAGATTATGTGTTCAAGTCTCGCAAAAAACATTTGAGATATATCTATATTTATATTATATATAAACATTTAATAATTTTCTCCTAAAACATAACAAAAAAAAAAAAAAACATAAAACGATTAATGTGTTATTTTTTTTTTGGGTAAAAGGTTACCCCGGTAAAGTATATTAATCACATAAAATTTAAGTACAATGGAATGTGGCAAAGGTATCACATTTACCTCAAGCAGAGCTTGAACAACCACTAATCATTTGTGACATGCCACGAAAACGATAAACGACTAAACATAGATTGAAATCAAAAAACAGTTATGAATCAACGTACAAAACATAGACCATCTCCTCGCTTTGCCAACTAAAAAAAACGAATATAATGATACCACATGAGAGTGCCTCCTTAAAAGCATTCTCAAAAGAAAAACCAATGGGAAAAACCTTGGAGAAGAACAAAAGAGTACATCTCTCAAGTATAACTCCAATCTTGGACCATAAAACTCTGACGAGATCTTCCAATAAAACCACGGAAAGCTGATGTAGAGACGTGTAACATTGGAGCACAAAAAGATCAGCAACCATTAATGTGTTATACCGAAAGTACATTTTTAAATTTCAAATTCTTTTTTACACACTTAATTGAATAGTAACAACAGCTAAGACCGATATATATACTACTTTATAATGCATTTAGGCCATCTAAAATTAGAAGACTTAAAAATTCAGACTTTTTTACTTGCTTATTATGGAAAGAGTTTTTCTAACCAAAAATTAAGATAGGGAGCTCCAATCATGAGATGACATGTGTCACTTCTTAACAAACTCCAAGCCTAACTTCTAACAAACTCCAAACCTAACTCCTAACCACTAAAAAGTAAGATAAATAGCTCCAATTATAAAATGACATGTGTCATTTCTCAACTAAAAATTCATCTTTATTTTTAAATTAAAATATCTTTTTATCTACTTATTTTTTTTATAATCTAATTTCACCATATTTTCTAAAATTTTATGCTCTTTAATTCAACATCCATTTTGATATATTTTTATGAGTTTTTAGTTTTTATATTTTTAATGGGTTTATTTTATTTTAATTCAAATTTTTACAACTTTAACATTTATTTATTTATTTCAATCAATATAATCTTGATTCGTTAAAATCATATACTTTTGGGGTAGTGTTTGACGCGTAAGAGATTGCGATGGTATTTCTATATGCGGGAATAATGATGTCGCGGGAAAGCTACGGGAAAGTTACGGGTAACCCAAACAAACACTTACAACTAACACATATACATTCGAAGTATTGTGAAACGAATTCACTAAACGGGTAAGCAAACACATATAACTATACTTATCGCCGCCGCTGTGCACGGGTACCCGGCTAGTAATACTTTAAATATTCATCAAACTTTTAACTTTTTTGTTTAATCCATTGACTACAATTTAAACCCGTAAAAATCACACCAAAATTATAAGTGTACATGTATAATTGTCGTTATATACCGTTGCTTATCAAAAGGTTTTGGCTCAGTTGGTATCCACCTTCAAAAAATTCATAGGCACAACAGAGAGATTTTCTGAATAAAAGGTTAAGGGTTCAAATCTCAGTTCGTGTTTACTTCAGTTGGTGCTCCACTGGCAAAGAGAGTTACTAAAGCTATTACTTGTAAGGTGGCTAATAACTGGTGTCAAAAGACACCTGAATAGAAATGTTCTCGTTAACTCATATTTTTTATGAATATATCGTCGTTTTGCGCGGGTATTAGAGTTACATTGAAATGGAAAAAAAATGATAGTTAATTAAAAAAAAATAGAAAAATCAAACACCCTCTTGCATGTTGTTTCCTACGACTCACACCAGTCAGATACTTTGTAATAAAAAAATGGCTACTATTGTCATCATCAACCTCATAAAAAAAATTGGCTTACCATTTCAACTCTCCACCATTTTTTACTCATTCCTCAAACACCCAACAGTTCTTTTTTACAAATTTCAACTTCATTTACCCAATCTCACAACCACCCTCTTAATTGTCAACTATTTCCATGTGAACACCCTTTAATTTAGCATATTTTATTTCGTATTTAACTTTATGCACACCACCTTTCTGATACTTATATGTTGTTTGGTTTGAAAATTTCAGTTTTTTTGTGGGTGATAAGAACTGAAGATTCTTGTTGGATTTTGGAAATTAGTTTGTGGGTGCTAAGAATTTAAGATTCTTGTTGGATTTTGGAAATTAGTTTGTGGGTTGTTTTGGATTATGTTTTGTGGGATTAGTGTGAGAGTTTAAGGTTTTTTTTCGATGTCGAAATTAAGGTTTTTGTGGGTTGTGATCAGTTTGTTGGTTTGTGTTGTTGTTGTTGTTGATGGACAATCTACTCATCCAACTGAAGGTTAGTGAATTGTTATGTTATTATGTTCTTTTCACTTTAACGCGCCTTAAAGTGAGCCTATCAGATGGCTCATCTCTAAGGCGTCAGCAAAATTGAGCAATCTGATTGGTCAATTGAAAAGTTTTCGGTGTTCATTCTCAAAATTGGCTCTAATTATGTGTAAGATATGCTATGTTTTGGTTATGTAATGATGAAAATCTTTAACTAGATATTATGAACCTATGAAGCTAACATATGTTGATAATAGAGTATCTTCTTTCATAGTGTCGTGCCTAAAGTACTTAAGTTGTGTTCTCGTTAATATGATCCATGTTGCACATGTTCTCTGTTGACATATATTGAAATGCTAATCATAAGGTCAGAGCTGGAATTTTGTGCTTTGAGTTTCGTTTATTGGAGGTGTTTCTCTTCAAATTTGCCGTATATTGACTACTTAGTTAGTGATAAATATCCTTGTTTTCCTGATATGATTTATGGACCCATAAGCGGAGAAATAGTATTTCCGAGTAAAGATGCTGTCCAATAGTGTTTAGTCATTCTTATTCTATGTCTATACTTTGCAAAGTACTTAATTCTTTTTTAATTAATATGAACCATGATGCTAGAATACTGTTTGCACTTTTTCTTCGATGGCATATACTGATGCTAATCATAAGGTAAGAACTAGAATTTTGAGGTTTGAAGTACGTATTTTGTGGCTATTTGGTTTTCCTTTCCTCTAGGAGTATGAAATCTAAACTGTTGCTACCTTGCTCACAGGCCTAATATCAAGTGTTTGCAGAGTTTTGATTGTTGATTTCTCAATGTCTTTTCCGATGGTCGCCTCTATTTTCATAACTATAATGACCTAACTTTTATATGGTGATAAATGTCTATTGACATTAGAAGATCTGGTTAAATAAATCAAATCATGATCCTGTTTACTTGAGACTTAATAGTTTTATCAGTGTTCATCTGTTAGTATGTTGAAAAGAACCTCTGTAAGACAGATGTGCTAAATACTCATGATGACCTTGTTATTTAATGTGCAGTGACAGCACTACAGGTTATTAGGCAAAGCTTTATTGACCCAGAAAACAGTCTCAGTAATTGGGGGCGTGGAGATCCATGTCAATCAAATTGGACTGCAGTCTTGTGCTTCAACAGAACCCTAAACGACGGCTATCTTCATGTGCGGGAACTGTAAGTAAATGTGGCAATTTTCACACATGTACTTGTGAATGGTTTGATTCCGGTTATGTTTTTACTTTATCGGGTCAAACGTGCAAACCTCTTTTTTGCTAAAAATGAAATGGTCCGGAAGTTGTGCATAGTGTATTTTCTAATGGATGAATTGGTACAACTGTTACCAATCGGAACAAGAAAGGCCCATTGATTCACATGTTATTATACGAATAAATGGATTTTCACCATCAAATTTAATGAAAGTAAACTATATAGTGTACCATTTGAAACTAATTTGGTGTATACATTTTACAGGCAGCTACTGAGCCTCAAACTTGAAGGAACTTTGTCTCCAGCCTTTGGGCGATTCGCTTATTTGGAAATATTGTGAGTTGAGTTCCTAAATTGGAATGTCACCTATTAGAGTTTATTGCCTATTCGCTTATATTTCAGTTCTTTTGTAATATTTTCTTATGTATATTTACTCTTCAACTTAAAAAGGGATGTCATGTGGAACAACATAACCGGGAGTATACCACCAGAGATAGGCGAACTTACAAATTTGAGACTCTTGTAAGTTAATTTCTTCTTTTTTGGTTGATTTACATATATAGCCATCTAAATGAAAACACTAGAGAAAAAATATAACTGTTTATATGAGTGTAATGAGGCAGAATAAGATTATGAGTGTAATCTGTTTTCTTCTCTTTGCAATTATGTGCATGCAGGCTCTTGAATGGAAATCTACTAACAGGTTCTTTGCCGGAAGAACTTGGTTATCTCCCTAATCTGGACCGAATACAGATTGACCAGAACCAGATATCTGGACCAATACCAGCGTCATTTGCAAACTTGAACAAGACCAAGCACTTGTAATGATTTTGTTAACAGATTCTATTTCTCTAATTGCTGTGTGATTTTATTAATGATTAAAATGACTTCTAATGGTTTGTTGTTTCTGTTATGTCTCTGTGCAGCCATATGAATAATAACTCACTTAGTGGCCAAATTCCTCCTGAGCTATCTAGATTGCCATCCCTTGTTCACATGTAAGTTTCTACCTTTACTTTGAGTGCAATGCTAGAGGTGGTGAAATGGGATTGTTGGGTAACGAGCCAGGTTGACCCAAACACTTGTGATTGTTGTAATATTGACGCGCTAATTATCTATATAAAAAAAAATATAAAAAATAAAAAAAATAGGGAGTTGAATGTGATTATGAAAATTGTATTCTTTTACCAGTAATGTAAATTTCTTAATAAGATGATATAGGAGGTTTTATTTATGCACTAAATATACACTTTGGGAGACGTTCAAACCTGTTGAACCCGTTTTTCTTTTTAGTTACTTTTGTTTAAAATATATTTCACCCTATAGAGATAAACATTGCTTGAATCGACCCATGCATAAATGAGTCAAAATTGGCACATCTGAGTACGACTTACCTGGTATTTGCTGACATGGATGTATGTTGCAGGTTGCTTGACAATAATAATTTATCCGGAACTCTTCCTCCAGAGCTCAGTCAACTGCCACAACTACTTATACTGTACGTTTTCTTATAACATGTGGTCTTGGTCAAATAATAAATCACTAGTTCGTTGTATTCCTTTACGGAATGAGCTAGAAATTTAGAAGTTGCTGCATGAGAATCAGGAAAATGGAGATATCAGTAGCGTTACGTGTTTTAAGTTTTACCCTTTTTTTGAGTATTTTTTTCATCCATCATCATCTGTTACGATCTCCAGACGTGTTATTATGCTATTCTGTTCTTCAAATTTTTTATTTTACTTATTCCTTTACCTATTTTCGGCAGTCAACTTGACAACAACCACTTTGAGGGAGGCATACCCTCTTCCTATAGCAACATGCGACAGTTGTTGAAGTTGTAAGTGTAATTTCATTTTTCAAATGTGAAGAAACCAAGTGGGATATCACATTTTTTAATCGATTTTTGTTGGGTCGTCCAGGAGTTTAAGGAATTGCACCTTGCAAGGACCAATCCCCGATCTTAGCGGGATACCAAAACTTGCATATATGTAAGTGTGCAGATAATTGGCAGTGATTCATATCTATTACTTTTATCCATGTGCTCGTGTGCTCAACGATATTCTTGTTAACTGTTATCTTCTCTATGCCAATTCTGCTTTCAGAGATCTCAGTAATAACAATCTAAATGAATCCATACCAGACATGACTCTTTCTAATGATACCACAACTATGTAAGACTATATTTCCTTACAGGGTCGTTTTTCATTATCTAATTTGGGTCTTGTTTTGGGTTTTATACTCGGTATAATAACGATATCATGTGATAAAATTGTGCAGAGATCTGTCAAGAAATCGGCTTACTGGACCTATTCCTCGGGGCTTTTCGGGCCTTCCTAATCTACAAAGACTGTGAGGATTTATTAGCCTTTCTTTTTCTTTCTTTTAAATTTTGCATTTGTTTCCTCAAAAAATGATACATTATTTATATTCACCTCAATAAATGCTCTATAATAGTTTAATCTGAAAAAAATATTTATATTCACAATATCTTGGATGAGAATGCTATCTGAAACCATTCTTAACTGCAGGTCTCTTTTCAACAATTCATTAAATGGCTCAATATCATCCGATATTTGGCAAAACAGGACTTTCAATTCAACCCAACAGCTTACCTTGTAAGACCTTAAACTCCATTATGCTCTCTCTATATGTGTGTGTGTGTTCACACACCAAGACACAAATATTTGTATCCTGCTTGTTTGTTGCAATAAAGGAAATAGTATAGTAGTAAAAGTGTCTGATGGCTTTCTAAACTCACTTCTTCTATGGTCTTGCAGGGAGATGCAAAATAACGGATTTTCAGGCATTTCAGGCAGCATTAACGTCCCAACAAATGTCACCCTAAGGTTTGCTAGTTTTCTAGCTATCCTAATTATTATATTCATATTATGCTTCGCCAGTCATAGAATTATCATGAAAAAAACTTTGCTTTTGTCATTTCAGCCTTCAAGGGAACCCTGCATGTTCGAATGCCAGTGTGGCAGTTTACTGTCAATCTCAAACTGCTATAGTCAATCGTCTGCAAAGCGTCCCATCAAACTCAACCGATAACTGTCCACCTCAGTCATGCCCTACTGACTTTGAATACGCTCCAGGGTCTCCTTCCCCATGCTTCTGTGCTGCACCACTTCTTATTGGTTATCGGTTAAAGAGCCCTGGAATTTCGGATTTTCTAGCATATTTTTACTCATTTGAGGTGTACTTAACCTCTGGTTTAAAAATAAATCATTTTCAGCTTGACCTTAATTATGAATGGCAAAAGGGTCCTCGACTGCGAATGCTTTTAAAGATTTTTCCTGTGTATACTGTTCCTGGTTCTAATACTTTTAATAGGAGTGAGGTCCTCCGGATCCGAAGCATGTTCACACAATGGGAGATTCCAGACAGCGAAATTTTTGGACCTTATGAGCTTCTCAATTTCACTCTATTGGGCCCATATAGAGATTGTTAGTCTCCTATAACCCAAATCTTAGCAAATATTTTTTGATCTATTTACTTATTATGAATAGTTACGGCTAGTACTCTTTTTTTTTCTTTTTTTTTTAATACGGGTCTGGTTAGATTACTCGCATATTTAGTTCATTTATATTTAAGAAAATATTATCACAATGATAATTTAAAATCTTTAGAAAAACAATCTAGGAGGTTGTATGCACTAAAAATAGACTTTGGGCGACTTTTAACAGGTTCATTTTTAGCTACATTATTTGATTTGACCCTTTTGAGAAAAAAACACATTCCGAATCAGATCTTTCGTAGGTACCTGGTCCTAGTTCTCCACCTCTACTATTTGCCCATAGGGATCATAACAAAGGCTAATGATCTTGATTTTGGTCCACAACAATTCCCTTATAGAACTTTGCGATTCTCATTTGTCATTAATATCAAACATATAGAAATCTTGATACATGGTCCGCAACAATCCACTTATATTGTTTTTTATTATTAATTTGTAATTGCAGTTATCCCCGCCCCCACACCATCCTCCTCTGGGATAAGCAAGGGTGCAGTAGCAGGCATTGTGGTAGGGGCTATTGTCGGTGCAGTCTTATTATCAGCGTTCGTTACACTTTATATCTTAAAGTTCCACCGGAAAAAGTACCATGCAATTTCAAGAAAACGTCACAGTAAGTAAACTTGTGGATTTTCAAAACTTTAACTATTGAAGTCCAAGTGTATCGCCCGTCAAGCTTCAAATTCATATGATTTATGTCATGCATTGAGCATCAACAGCACCCCAGTGTGAACTATTCTGTTTTTTTTATTAATCAATTGTGTTTTACAGTTTCGAGGGCCTCCCTTAAAATTGAAGGAGTGAAAAGCTTCACTTATGAAGAAATGAAACATGCTACACATAATTTTGATGTTGGTAGTGAAATTGGGCAAGGTGGATATGGAAAAGTATACAAGGGTGTATTTACTGATGGGACAGTTGTCGCCATTAAACGGGCACAGGAGGGATCACTACAGGGCGAAAAAGAGTTTCTTACCGAAATAGAGTTGTTGTCGCGATTACATCATAGAAATTTGGTTTCTCTGCTTGGATTCTGTGATGAAGAAGGCGAGCAGGTAATATCTACTTGCATTTTGTCAATCCATTAAGTTTGTGACGCGAACTTGCAACCAATACAATAACATTCTGAATCACGTTATTTGTTGGTGCAGATGTTGGTTTATGAGTTCATGTCTAATGGCACTCTCAGAGATCATTTATCAGGCATGTCTCTCAAAACTCCTTATGTTACGACAACAAGCTTTAAAATATTTTATGGATTCATTCAAGTTTTCTGATTTTATGTTTGTTATGTTGACTAGTTACGGAAAAGTATAAAGAATCCTTGAGTTTTGCTATGAGATTAAGAGTTGCATTGGGTTCTTCCAAGGGCATTCTCTACCTACATACTGAAGCTAATCCTCCAATATTTCATCGAGATATTAAAGCCACAAATATCTTGCTGGACTCAAAATTCATTGCAAAAGTTGCTGATTTTGGACTTTCACGACTTGCTCCAGTTGCTGATATGGAAGGAATAGTCCCTGGTCATGTATCAACAGTTGTTAAGGGAACTCCGGTAAGCATCATTTTATATATGTATCGAAGCAAAACGAGCAGGCTGGGTTGTGCCAACCTACATGACTTTTTAAGAACTGTTAAGTTATATTACTAATCAATGTGTTAATATGATTAGGTTACTATGTTATGAAGAAAAAATCGGTAATAATAATAATCTTACCTTCTATAAATAAAGTAAATTTAGGAGTTTGTATGCACATGAATACACTTGGGATGACTTCCAGCCTGTTTTACGATGGCTTCCTTGTCTTTGTAGAGGTACAGTTTGACGTCTAAGGTCAAATGAAGTAAATTTAACTTCAAAACTGGCATAGCGGCTTTACATTTTTTAAATGATTTTGAATATTACGTAATAAAAACTTCTTCAATAACTAAAACCAATTGTGTTAAGTTTGTTGCAAATCCTTATAAGTTACTAAATTTGAATATGAGAAGTCATGACTTTGACTAAAAAAACTGAAGTGTGCTTCTGGTTGTCCTCAGTGTGTTACAGGTTTTTATGTGATCAGGGTACTTCAAAATATTTAGTAGAAATCCAACTATGTAGTATTATTTATGTATTCACTTGTCAATATTTTTTTGAAATGTAACAGGGGCGCAGGGCTACCTTGACCCCCTTCCCGGTCAGTTGTTTAACTTGAGTCTAAAATTTGTTTTCTTTTTGCAGGGCTACCTTGATCCGGAGTATTTCTTGACTCATAAACTAACCGACAAAAGTGATGTATATAGTTTGGGTGTCGTTTTTCTTGAACTCTTGACGGGGATGCACCCGATCACACATGGCAAGAACATTGTCCGCGAGGTAAATCTTGATGGAATAACAAAATAATTAAATGTTGATACTCCATAAGTTAGCTGAGATCATGATTTTAGGGTGCCAAATATAGTTTATTTTTTCAGAAATGTTATGAAGCGGTGTTTTTTTACTACATTGATGATCGGCTAAACTAACCATACTCCTTGTCTCAACCTATTCATCAGGTTAATATTGCATATCGATCCGGCTTGATATTCTCAGTCATTGATTCTAAAATGGGATCATATCCATCAGAATGTGTGGAAAAGTTTGTAACTTTGGCCCTCAAGTGCTGTAAGGAAGAAACAGATGAAAGACCATCAATGGCGGAAGTTGTTAGGGAACTCGAAAACATATGGCAAATGATGCCAGAATCCGAATTACGAACCCAAGACTCGTTGGGTACTGATCCTGGGAAGAATTTGTCTTCTCCATCTTCATCCTCTACAACAAAGAACCCGTATGTTTCTTCAGACATTTCGGGCAGTGATCTTGTTAGTGGTGTTGTTCCCACTATTGCACCTAGATGAACAAACACGTTTAAATTATCAAGTTATCATAGTTGATTTTGACGTCGGGCTTTTATTTAGGAGTATACATGATATAAGGACAGTGTTTAAGGAAGATGTCTGTGTAGGTCTTTCTTTAAAATTATTTATAATGTAGATTGTTTGAAATACTTTTTGTATATACCACGTTGGGACTTGTTTTTGTAAATGCAGTTTCTTGTAGTTATAAGAGTGAGTTCATACCTTGATAAATTCCTAGTTTCCTTGCGCCGTTGATTTATATATGTGTATTTGTTGCAATCCATGGTTAGCGCATCAACTGTTATACTCGCATTTGTTACTCTTTCATCTTCTTAATATATATAAGCCTCAGTTGTGTTGGATCAATAGGGGAATGTTTATCCAGCTTGTTTAATGATCATATCGGTTTTGTGGCATCAATTAATCAAGCTTCATCAGTTTGGCTGCTTTTAGATTGCAGGTCTTATAAGTCATAATGAAAGTAGCTTCGGGTTCACATTTTGCCTGTACGTATATGTAATATCAGTTTTGATTCTTATGGAGTGCATATGCAATACATTGAAATCTTTGTCCAAAAAGTTTAGGGAAATGGTGCATTCAAGGATTCGTGGTGTTATGTTAAATGTAATTTCATGAAGTTATATGTATAATTTACATTTTACATAATTTTATAACCAAATGATGCATTTTCCAAATGTCATAACCTGGTTAGATAGATCAAGTACACACATACACATAAAAAAACATGTAACAAACTACACCGAAGGTAACTTAGTAGCAAGGTGTCTTTACGGTTTCAGTAAAAATTGGTATATTTAACATGAATTTTACTTTAGGGAAGAGCAAAAGAACCAAAGGCTTGAACTGGAACTGAGAAGAGCCGATTCAGATAGATCCAATGATTCCGGTTCCGGTTCTAAATTTTGGTAAAATTTCGAATCTCGGATCCATCCATTCAGATCCGTCAGTTCCCGGTTCCGGATCCAAATACCCGTAAAAATTTTAAAGAGTAAAATTTAATACACAACATCCAAACTTCCCTTCCATTCGATACTATAAAAACAACGTGAGATCTATATTAATTCCAAAGTTTCAATGCAAAACACAGTAAACCTAATATTAAATCCATTGAAACATCTACAAAGTTAATAATTAATCAAAACCTAATAATATTCAAAAATCATTCAACATTTAAGGCTCACGTAAACAAGCAAAACTAAATATAATATATAAACGGAAACAAACGATGGAACCATAAATAATTTTGATATTTTGATTGGACATGGATTGAAGTTTTTTTTTGTTAGATCTTGTGATTGTTTTGCTAATTTGTTTGTTACAAAATTGAACAATTTGGAACCATCGAATGATATTATTTATTGTATGTTGTTGGTTGAATCGTAAATGGGTGCAAAGGCATAGAAAAGTTTTTGGATTTGGGAGTGTTTTTGGTGTTTTTGCTAAAACTATATGAATTTTATATTATTTCCAAAATGTTGGTTCCTCTGCGGGGTATACTCGAAGAATCAGAACCAGAACCGTAACTAATCCGGAACAAAAAATAAAATTTCGTTCGGTTCTCGGTTTCTATTTTCCTTAAACTTCGGTTCTTGGATCCATTGGTTATGGTTCAGTTTTAACTGGTTCTCAACCCGTGTCCATCCCTAATGAACATTATGAGAAAAAACCCATGTGCTTCACAGTTACTTCGAAACCTTGCGAACCTCCCCTGTCTATAACACGTCTAAAGAATAGATCACATCGAACCTTATCTTCAAGTAAATAAACGAATACTAATAGTGCTACGTGCAATGCGGGTTATCCGCAAGTTATTCGCCTGCCACAACAACTTTTACAGTATAACATTCCTATAAGACAAAACCTTAAGAACAACCTCTCATCAGATATAACATGTTTATAGGTGAATGAGTGTCCATGTTTTTTTTTTGTTTTTTTTTCTTGTATAAAACAAACACATTCATTTTATACATTTAAACCAAATTTTATAATTTTAGAGACTAAAAGTGTAAGAAAAATAACTTAGGAGTAACATTGTAAACATAACATGGACTAACGTTGTAAGAAAAACATTCCTCGAGACTAATAATGTAAGCATGTATAGCAACAAGTTTTAAAATGATGAAAAAAAAAAAAAAAAACGTGTACAAAGCGAGTCTTCTTCTTCCTTTTGGCGCCCATAAGTGCAACTGAAAGAAAAAACAAACGTTTACAAAACAAAAACACTCGCACAAAAAAACACAAGCATCATATTGATCATCACAAACCCAAATAAAGTATTTAAAAATGGAAAAATGCTTGTTATCGGCATTGTACGAATAACGTGGCTATAACACGACCAACAATGCAGTTGGTAATATTCTAGGTACCAAAAAATGTGGCTATAAGCAATGTTTTAAAACTCGGGTAAAACCGACCGGTGCAACCGGGAACCGGATCGATGACGGGGTCGAAAATGAGCCAGTTTTTTGCTTGTTTTAGAACTGGATTGAACTGTCGGGTTCTACACAACCTCGGTCGAACCGGTGACCCGAGAACTGACCGAGTTTATATATTTCTCTTTTTAGTCCTATAAAAACCCATTTGCTTTCATATCTTGCTGTATGAAATTTATAATTAGAACATTGCAAAGGTTTTATTATTGAGTATAATGAAAACAACGAGTATATGTAACCCGTTGAACCAGTTATGTAACCGGCTCGAACCGGGTTTTAAAACATTGGCTATAAGGTTATTGTTGAGTTTATGATATATAAAATAAAATAAAACATAAAGACATCAAGAGTACACAGCGGAAGACTTAAGATCATAACAAATAAATTAATTAACTGAAAGTATGCGTAACGTACCTCTTGCGAATATCAAATCCCTCGAGCAAAGCAAAACCACCCTCGAGCAAAGCAAACCAAAGAAGTACTAAATGGTGTAAGAATAATGTCTTACAACCACGTTCTTGTACACACGAATTAACCAACGAATCAAGCGATTGCTAGATCTTAACACAAGCCCTCGTAAATGCAAAACAAAACCGAACTCCCTAACAAATGGGGTTTTCGGCTAAGGTATGCAAAGAAAGAGAAGAGAGGAGATCTAGGGTTAATTCAATGCACAAGGTGTGAATTAAACCCTAGACCCTACCCCTCCTTTTATACTAGAAGTAAAACTTAGAGGACAAGTTAGGGGAGATTAGGGCCTTGGAGAGGCCTATGGCCGGCCACCATAGAGGAGCCCAAGCCCATTCCATAACTTTCCCAAGTTTCCATTTCTAGTCCTTCTCTTTTCCATTTAACGGTCGTTAGTCATTTTTCCGTTAAATACATAACGATCGTTAACCGGACTTAATGTGTAATAATTAATCGTAAACATAAACATTAATTATTAACTTTAATTCTCATTCGCTAATGTGTGCAATCCCGTGGTCACGAGTTCGAATCCGGACATTCACATGTTTGTAAATATATACATTTCCAACAGCTCCCACTTGGATATGTTTACAAAACGTGAAATGACATTGGTTAGCGTCTAGCAACACGCCAATGCCCCCGGTACAACTCGTGTATGGTTTTCTGGAGAAAAACCAAGTTTGATGATTCATCATCATATTCATCCTTTTGTTTCTAATACCATGTTAATAAGAATATGGATCTCACTCATTTCTTAATTAACTATTCTGTTTCTCGCTTTATGATTTATTAAGATTACCAATTCTTCCAAACAGAAGACCTTGGGTATGGCCATACAAACATCTTAACAATCCTACGAGGGGCCCAGTAGTATTATACTTCAAAATGAATTTGAAGGAAACAAATCCCATTTTGACTACAAGCAGGATTCATAAATTTCGCAACACTTCTGAAAACAACCCTTATAACTACCAGTTACGTGTAGCGTTAGATTGCTTCACAAAAATGCACTACATCCATGACATATCTCTTGTATCTCAAGTCAGAGGATAAATATCCATGATATACTTAATGACAAAGATCCATAAAGTATCATCATGTGGGTGGGATAAGTCCTATATTCAATTCATTGAATATCATCTGAAATTAGTCATGCTACGCATCAATATACTTTCAAGTATATTCTAACTAATACTCAGATTTGTCTTAATTCAATATCATTCCCATGTTATTGATTGACAACGGACTATTTAGAATAACTTAAGTTATTCAAGGATTTAAACATGTAAATATAGGACAACATTATAATAAATGAATAATAAACATAACAAAATATTTTATTTCATTTCAATAATAATGTTTACAATATCCTTTTATCTAAAATACTTAGTCACAGATGGGCATGAAACTACTAGCTAAACGAAGTCCAAACTTATCAGACAAATGATTAAGTTTTTCACCAGCAAGGCCTTCGTTAACGGATCTGCTAGGTTATCATCTGTGTGAACTTTGAGCAACTCAATTTCACCTATCTCGACTTGCTCTCGAACATAGTGATATTGTCTAGGATAGTGTCTGGTGCTCTTCATGACTCCAGGTTCATGGGCAAAAGTAATTGCAGCTGAATTGTCACAATACACTTTAATAGGATGTTCAATCGACGGCATAACACCAAGCCCCGAAACAAACTTCCTTATCCAAACAGCTTCCATGGCAGCCTCAGACGCCGCTATGTACTCACTTTCTGTAGCAGACATTGCAAGTGTTGTCTGTTTCTTACTCTTCCAATCCACAGCACCTCCATTGATGACAAAAATGTAACCCGTTTGAGACTTCGTATCATCTTTGTCACACTTCCAGGATGCATCGCAGTAACCTGTAACAGACAGTTCTGCTTCTGGATTTCCTCCATACACTATGAACATATCTCTTGTAGCCCTAAGGTACTTGAGAATATGCTTAACAGCAGTCCAGTGAATTTCACCCGGATTCTGTTGATACCGACTGGTCAAGTTTTGAGCAAACGCCACATCAGGCCTTGTGCATCGTACCGCGTACATGATAGATCCTACAGCCGAAGCATAAGGAACTTTCTTCATACGCGCCACCTCTGCAGGTGTTGAAGCACAGCCTTGGCTGCTCAAACCATGATTTACTTGCATTGGCAAAAATCCCTTCTTGGAATTTTGCATATTGAATCTCTTCAATATTTTGTCAATGTAAGCACTTTGGCTTAAACCAATTAGCCGCCTTGATCTATCCCGGTAGATCTTGATTCCGAGTATATATGCTGCTTCCCCTAAGTCTTTCATCGAAAAACATTTACCAAGATAGGCTTTCACCTCATTTAGACTTGGTATATGATTTCCCATGATTAATATGTCATCGACATACAGAATAAGGAAAGTAACACGACTCCCACTAGCTTTGTGATATACACATGGCTCATCAAGATTCTGAGTAAATCCAAAACTTTTGATTTCCCCATCGAATCTTTTATTCCATTGCCTTGATGCTTGCTTCAGTCCATAAATGGACCTCTTAAGCTTGCATACACGGTTAGGAAATAATGGATTCACAAACCCTTCCGGCTGCGCCATATAGATGTCTTCATCTAGACGGCCATTCAGAAAAGCGGTTTTGACATCCATTTGCCAAATCTCATAGTCATAGTGTGCAGCTATAGCTATGAGAATCCTAATAGCTCTTATGTCCGCTACAGGAGAGAATGTCTCCTCGTAGTCAACGCCATAGGTTTGAGTAAAACCTTTAGCCACCAGACGAGCCTTGTAGGTGTGTACATTGCCATCCATGTCAGTTTTCTTTTTGAAGATCCACTTACTCCCAACGACCTTAGCCTTGGGAGGAAGGTCAACTTCAATCCAGACATCATTATCTTTCATGGATTGCATTTCCCCATTCATAGCAATCTGCCATTTATCCTTTTCAGGATCAGCCATGGCAGCCTTATAGTTGGCAGGTTCATTAAGATCCCCAACCATATTTTCCTCCACCTCTACGTTAAGACATAGACGGTCAGGTGCACGTATAGTCCTTTCAGACCTACGAATGGGAACAACTTCAGGAGGAGCACCTAAGCTTTCAGGTTCTTCTTGAAGTTGGCTAGTGGTTTCAGAAGGTGTTGTATCTTCTTGATCATATTCCAGATCATATACTCTCCCACTGAGTTCTTGAGATATGAGATTCCTTTCAAGGAAATCTCCATACCTAGCCACGATGACTTTGTTCTCAGCTGGGTAGTAAAAGTAGTAACCCATAGTTTCCTTAGGGTATCCTACAAAGATACACTTAACAGATCTGGCTTGGAGCTTATCAGGTGTGTCACGTTTAACAAACGCTTCACATCCCCAGACCTTTAAGTAAGAAAAGTTGGGAGCTTTTCCAGTCCATATTTCATATGGAGTTTTAACAACCTTCTTAGTTGGAACCATATTCAAAATGCGAATAGCAGTTTCAAGGGCATAATCCCAAAAAGTAAAAGGTAGAGTCGTAAGTTCAAACATTGATCGTACCATGTCAAGTAAGGTACGATTTCTCCTTTCAGATACACCATTTTGTTGTGGAGTATAAGGAGATGTGAGCTGCTGGATAATTCCACACTCAGCTAAGTAATCTTTGAACTCTTGACTTATATACTCACCACCTCTATCGGATCGAAGAGCTTTAATCTTCTTTCCAAGTTGTAATTCTACTTCACTTTTGAAAACCTTAAATGTTTCAAAGACTTCATGTTTATGTTTAAGTAAATAAACATAACCATAACGACTGAAATCATCCGTAAAGGTTAAGAAGTAGACAGCACCACGTTTTGACACATGTCTAAGTGGACCACACACATCAGTGTGTATCAATCCAAGTAGATCAGAAGCCCTTTCCACTTGTGGTGAAAAAGGTTTCCTTGTCATCTTCCCAGCAATGCAAGACTCGCATTTGTCAAATGATTCATCATTGACCGTTTGTAAAAGCCCATCGTGTTGCAGCTTTTCCATGCGTTTCTTGCCAATATGGGCAAGGCGACAATGCCAAAGATAAGAAGAGTCACAGTTCGACTTGCTCTTCTTATTGCTAATGCTATACAACGAATTATTTTCATTTGATATACAACCATCCATATCAATTTCAAACACACCAAGAATAGGAATTGCATTAAAGTAAAAAACATTATTTAAAGAAACTGAAATTCCATAACTTGTAAAAGTGTGCACAAAACCAATATCTTTTAACAAAGAAACTGAAATGACACCCCTAACAATGGAGGGTGCATAATGACAATTATTTAGTTCTAAAATTAAGCCCGAAGGCAACACTAAATCAAAAGTCCCTATGGCTTCGACAGCTGCACGCTTTCCATTTCCAACGTACAAGTATCTCTCTCCACAGGTCAGCTTCTTCGCCCCTCTAAGTCCCTGCGATGTATTACAGATGTGAGTACCACATCCTGTATCATATATCCAGGAATTTAACTTATGAGGAAAAGAAAATAATTCAAACATAAAAATACCTGATGAGCTAGGCACCATCTTATTTTTATTCTGAAGGCACTCATTCAGATAAACTGGACAGTTCCGCTTCCAGTGACCTGGTGAGTTGCAGTGGTGGCAAGACAAATCCTTCTTAGGATTTTCCTTTTTCTTTCCAGGGTTCTTCTTAGGAGCTGGTGGGATGACAACTTGTTTCCCCTTTCCTTTTCCTTTCCCTTTTTTATCTGCTTGCGGCTTAGGCTTATTCACCCTACCACCCTGTATAGCGAGCACAGCAGGTGTAGGAGCCTTCTTTGGCAATCTCTTCTCGTAGTCTACAAGCATTGCATGTAACTCATTCACTGTCTTCCCCGTGCAATGCATGTTAAAGTTGCGGACAAAATCACCAAATCGTTCCTGATTAAGGGAATGATTGATGAGTCCGACACATACATCGTTCGAGTAACCACAGCCGAGCTTCTCCAATTGGTCCAAGTGATGTTTCATCTCAAGGACGTGGTCGGAGACAGATTTGCCAACCTCCTGCCTGCAGCTGTGAACCTTTTCAATAAGTTCATACAGTTCAGCTGCTGGTGGCTTCTCAAACATACGTTTGAGTTCATCTAGCATGCTCATAGGCGGATAGTGCTCAAATTGTTTTTGCAATTGAGCAGACATCCCCGAAAGCATTAGACACGCCACATCATTATGCTTCTCATATTCAACACGATATGCCTCTTGTTCAAGAGCAGTTGCCGTGTCGAGAGGAGCATTAGGCAGAGGTGTAGTCAAAATTTCAACCCTTTTGGCCACACGAAGGATGATCCTAAGTGAGCGATGCCAATCATTGAAATTAGGGCCAGTCAGCTTGTCCCTTCCAATCATATCTTTGAAAGCGGCACTCAGTAAGCTCATAGTGTTATCAGATTGAGCCATCTACAGAAAAAGTTCAAAAAACCATCATTAGTATTTTGATAATTTTCCTTTTCAATAAACAATTAAATACCCAAGGTTCATATTCATATAACCAATTAATATTTATTGAAAACTAGGATCCAAATTGTCATAATCTCATCACATCAGTTGATCTGTTAGTGATGAACCTTATACAAAATGGTAGAGCATTTGCTCAATTGCCAATTTCAATTGCAATTCCTAGATTTATGGGATTTACATATAGCCAATATCAATCGCCATGTAAACATGTTTTATCCCATCTTATGCCTTGAGTTTTCAGTTTTCACCGCCTAACTCAATTAAGTTGTCCAACTTAAGAAACTGCAAAATCGTCCATGCCCGTTCTCACGACACGTGGACATTTTACCCTTTGATTAAGATCTAAATCACGTTCTCACGCAAATAGAAAGTAATCTTAGGTGTTTCCGTTTCGTTGGATGGCATATAACTTAAATTAAAGGGTAATTGTTTTGATGTTAAATCAAATATGTACAAAGATGTCATGCATTCATCTTTGTAGCATAGTTTTTATTAAAACATTTATATCTTGTTTTAATGTTTAAGCTTTTCATCATCAAACTTTAATTGAGGTATTGGGTTCACCAATCAAGGAATTAGTGTTAATTATCATCCATTATACCGTACTTTTGCATAAGTGTAAACACTTAGTGTTTCGGATAATTACCACCTAAGTGGCGCATGGAATCAACACGAATTCGCCCTTAAGATGAGCTTGCACATTTAATGACTTACTAAGTAGCTCCACTCGAACTTACAGGGGGCAGAGGACCAGGTACGTGCTAAAGCACAACCTTAGACATCCATTCAGTGTGACTGTGCGCACTTCTTTAAACCCCTTTTATTAGTTCATTCTCATGGGTGAGCCTTTCAGTCATTTGTGCCAAAGTCATCAATCAATTAAACGATTATGATTACTATTCTTAAAAATACATGTTTCACCATTGTTTAGATCAGTTTATTTTTCTTGTAAAAATACCCTTGTTACAAAACACAAACAAGCAAGTATTTGAAAAAATAAACAAAAAAAAAACAATGAATACATAACACATAAAGTCATGCATATCAAATAGCCACATGCAAACGGTTTTGATAAATCTTATTAATAACCAATTTTATATCTGTCAATATGCATATATTTAATTAAGACTTCCACCCGTTTTCATCTATGTACAAGGTGAACCACATGCATCGATTCATCGATTGCGTAAGTCAAAACTAAATATATACCACATAGCACATAACTGATTAAATAATAATTAATGAGGTCTTCCCCAATTTAAGATCTATCAATATTTAATGTATATCACTTAAAACATGAAAGACATACAATAAACAGATCCATGATAAAACATGCAGGTAATAATCATGGATATAAATTACACTTAACAATTAATGCAATTAAACAGAGTTACGCATATACACATAAAGTTGCATGCATCTTAGGGTTTCTAATCCAATTAAAACAAAGTTTACAAAACCCTAATTAGGGCACCAAAAAAAAACGCCCCCCCTCAAAATTAGGGTTTAGGTTTTGCAAACCCTAGATCTAAGCATACAAATAATAACACATTCATGTTTATTTTAATTATGTGTTTCAGTAATTAATTACTTGTTATACAAGGCTCGTGATGCCACTGTTGAGTTTATGATATATAAAATAAAATAAAACATAAAGACATCAAGAGTACACAGCGGAAGACTTAAGATCATAACAAATAAATTAATTAACTGAAAGTATGCGTAACGTACCTCTTGCGAATATCAAATCCCTCGAGCAAAGCAAAACCACCCTCGAGCAAAGCAAACCAAAGAAGTACTAAATGGTGTAAGAATAATGTCTTACAACCACGTTCTTGTACACACGAATTAACCAACGAATCAAGCGATTGCTAGATCTTAACACAAGCCCTCGTAAATGCAAAACAAAACCGAACTCCCTAACAAATGGGGTTTTCGGCTAAGGTATGCAAAGAAAGAGAAGAGAGGAGATCTAGGGTTAATTCAATGCACAAGGTGTGAATTAAACCCTAGACCCTACCCCTCCTTTTATACTAGAAGTAAAACTTAGAGGACAAGTTAGGGGAGATTAGGGCCTTGGAGAGGCCTATGGCCGGCCACCATAGAGGAGCCCAAGCCCATTCCATAACTTTCCCAAGTTTCCATTTCTAGTCCTTCTCTTTTCCATTTAACGGTCGTTAGTCATTTTTCCGTTAAATACATAACGATCGTTAACCGGACTTAATGTGTAATAATTAATCGTAAACATAAACATTAATTATTAACTTTAATTCTCATTCGCTAATGTGTGCAATCCCGTGGTCACGAGTTCGAATCCGGACATTCACATGTTTGTAAATATATACATTTCCAACAGTTATAACCTACTGCACCAAGCGAAGAAATAAAGTTCTAAAATTAAACTTTAAATTAAAATCCGTATTATAATTAAACCAACATTAAACAACACATTTAACCTAAAGCACCACCATTAAACTATATATTGAAAAAAATAATAAAGTGTCCAAACTTGTCTTGGACAGGCATAGAACCGTCTTCCGGGGTTCGTGTTGTTCCAACAAGTTCGAACCACAACCATTCGATTGCAAGAACAACACGGCATTTTTCCGATTAGATTAGAAGATAAGATTTTAGGAGAGAGGAAAGTTTAGGGATGAGTGGTGATAAAAAATTGACCTTTTTTTATAGTCAAAAAAATCAATGTACCATTGTCAGAAGCCACGTGTACTTCTTTACTCGGTATAGCGAAATTGTGAAATGATGAATGCTCTTAACTAAAAACAAAATCAAACGGAAAGAACGGGTTTGATCAGAGCATTACGGGTCAAAGGATGAGTGGTGATAAAAATTTGACCTTTTTTATAGTAAAAAAAAAACACTGTAGCATTGTCAGAAGCCACGTGTACTTCTTTACTCGGCATAGCGAAATTGTGAAATGACGATAATGCTCTTAACTAAAAACAAAATCAAACGGAAAGAACGGGTTCGATCAGAGCATTACGGGTCAAGGGACCTCGTTGATACTAAAAACTTGAAAAAAAGACCTCAAACGACAAAAAGGCCCAGTTTTGTCCCATCGTAATGTTTTTTTGCCAAGTTTAGGGCCAACTGTGTATTTTACTCTTTACATTATGAGAAAGAAAAAACCATGTGCTTCACAGTTACTCCAAAACCTTCCGCGGACCGCCCTTGTTTATAACATGTATAAAGAATATATCACATTGAACCGTATCTTCAAGTAAATAAACGAATCGTAAGAGTGTTGGGTGCAATGTGGGTTATACACAAGTTACTCGCCTGCCACAACAACTTTTATAGTATAACATTCTTATAAGACAAAACCTTAAAAACAACCTCATCACAGCTATAACATGTTTATAGGTGAATGCGTGTCCCTGTTTTTATTTTTATTTCCCATTTTCTATAAAGCAACCACATTCATTTATACATCTAAATAAAGTTTTATAATTTTAGAGACTAAAAATGTAAGAAAAATAATTTAGGAGTAACATTGTAAACATAACATGGACTAACGTTGTAAGAAAAACACTTCTCGAGATTAATAATGTAAGCATGTAGAGCAACAAGTTAAAAAAAAAAAAAAAAAAAAAAAAACGTTTACAAAGCATGTCTTCTTCTTCCTTTTGGCGCCCATAAGTGCAACTAAAAGAAAAATACAAACGTTTACAAAACAAAAACAAACAGAAACACTCACACAAACACAAACACAAACGTCACATTGATCATCACAAGCCTGAACAAAGTATTTAAAAAACAAAAAATGCTTGTTATCGGCATTGTACGGATAACGTGCCCATAACGCAACCAACGGTACAATTGGTGATGTTCTATGTACCAAAAAATGTGGCTATAAGTCTATAACCTATTGCACCAAACGAAGAAAAACCTTTTTACAAAACTACCCCCTAACCAAACATAAAATAACCAAACCACTCTTGTATATTCCATTCCTTAACTCCATCCACAAGCAAAGTCAACTTATCTAGGCTACTATTCTAGAAGCCCACAATAAGCCCAAGTCCAACACGTAAATGACGCATGCCCATACGTAGACCCATGAAAGCCCAACCAGCCACTATATATATACACACTATGTCTTGTCGATAACCTAATTAGGGTTCTTCTTTATTTGCGCCTACCAACCAAAAAAAATCATCAGCAATGGGGAGAAGTATGTCTTCTTAACAATGTTACTTTTATATGTTTAATAATCTTTTTACATACTTGGATCCTTTTATCTGTTGTGTATCTGTGTCATTTTTATTTCATTTTATGCTTAGTTATGTTAAATCTTGATCTGTTATATGCTTATTATTTTGCTAGTCTTAATATCTGTTATATGTTTGTTTAAGTCAGAGTTTTCAAATGATATGTTGTGATATATGTGTTTGTATAGTTTAGGACTGAAATCTAGAGTTTTATTGCAGTTAGATTGATATATGTTTTTTAGCGGGTGTTTGTTTAAGCTTATATGTAGGCTTATGAGCTTATTTGATTTCTGCTTATGTTTCATAAGCCCGATTTTCTGGCTTATTTTGAAGCTTATGGAAATATATAAGTTTATCATATCATAATAAACATATATAAGCCTACAAGTCTCAAAATCTCAAAATAAGCTTGAAACTGAGGCTTATAAAATATAAGCCGAAACACAAATAAGCTTATAAGTCACTTATAAGCTTAAACAAACACCCCTTAGTGACTTGCTAATTGCATAATTGTGATGATTTTGTTGAGTTTGCTGTTTATACGGTTATTCTAGATGGTATTGAAGTAATGTTTTGGGTTTATATAAGGGCTTCAAGTTTATGGTCTAACTGGATTAAGGAACGTAAGAGTTGTTACATGTGAGGCTTTTTAGTTTTTAGACGTTGTTGTTTTTGAGGTTTCTTTGTAGTATTTCTGCTATTTGATAACGAAAGTGTTTCGGTTTGTATGTCATGATGTTGGATTTAGCTGTCTTTTTATTATAGAGCTAGTTTAGATACGAATATTATAACAGATTTGCACCTTGCATCTTAACCTATTGAATTTAACTAGTGGTCTTGTAAAGAAAATGTCCTGGTTTCTTGTTACAACGAAAACCATGTATTTAAGTGTTTGTTTTTGTGAGGTTTTTAGTATGGTTCGCGGATTGTCACGAAAATTAGACTAGCCTGTATGCATGGACTTTGATTATAAAATTTTGTTATTATTGGCTTATTGACTACAGTAATCGTTATCTTTTTGGATTGCTACATTATTTTTGCATATTGGCTATTTCATGGTAATTCAGCGATGAATATGATATGATCATATGTTAACTTATATGATTGTTTGTATGATGCAGGACCTGCTAGGTGTTACAGGCAAATCAAGAACAAGCCATACCCCAAGTCCCGTTACTGTCGTGGTGTGCCCGATCCAAAGATCAGAATCTATGATG
This sequence comes from Chrysanthemum seticuspe, assembly GCA_019973895.1. Classification (NCBI taxonomy): domain Eukaryota; kingdom Viridiplantae; phylum Streptophyta; class Magnoliopsida; order Asterales; family Asteraceae; genus Chrysanthemum; species Chrysanthemum seticuspe. Next base: position 89,953,489 of record BPTQ01000009.1, on the reverse strand, counting down.
TTGGCATGAAGAAGAAGGGAGTCGATGAGTTCCCGTTCTGTGTTCATTTGGTCAGTTGGGAGAAGGAAAATGTTTCCAGTGAGGCGCTTGAAGCTGCACGTATTGCTTGCAACAAGTACATGACTAAGTTTGCTGGAAAGGATGCTTTCCACTTGAGGGTTAGAGTTCACCCTTTCCATGTGCTACGTATCAACAAGATGCTTTCGTGTGCTGGAGCTGATAGACTCCAGACTGGTATGAGAGGTGCTTTTGGAAAGCCACAAGGTGTCTGTGCTCGTGTTAGCATTGGACAAGTGCTTTTGTCTGTTCGTTGCAAGGATACCAACAGCCCACATGCTCAAGAGGCTCTTCGTCGTGCTAAGTTCAAGTTCCCTGGTCGTCAAAAGATTATTGTCAGCAGGAAGTGGTATGTTTAGTAATATTTAACTCTTTTTGCAGATAGCTAGTCATGTTTTTTTATAGCTGTGTTTAATATATTGTTTATGGTTGTTTCAGGGGATTCACCAAGTTTAGCCGAACTGATTATGTTCAGTGGAAGTCTGAGAACCGTATCAAGCCTGACGGTGTTAACGCTACGGTATGTTTTATTGCTTTTGTCATCTAGAAGAATTTGCTAACTTAAACAAAGTTTCAAAAGTCTTGTTTGATTGGAGCAAAATCTTATACTAGTATGAAAGCATTGCTAATGGTTGTTTTTGTAATTTTATTGCAGCTTCTTGGATGCCATGGACCTCTTGCTAACCGTCAGCCTGGACAAGCTTTTCTAGATGCTGTTGCTTAAGTGTTGTTTTTCTATTGCAGCATCATTACTACTATTAAGTCAATTGTAGTCCTAGACTCAGTTTTGCTTTATCTTGGAGATACTTTTCTGTTTTGTATGTTCATTGCATCCCATGTTTTGGCTATTGCAATGAAAGAACACATTTGTCATTTGAATTTTAATGGTTGTCTATTAAGCTTTACATTTTTCTTATTTTGTGATGTCTTTAGTCTTCCCATTGCTGCAAATCCACCTGCTTCAGTCCAGAGTCCAGACCGACAGCTTACATGTTAACAATTCGGCTTCAGTCCAGAGTCCAGGACCATCCTTTAGTTTTGGGAGGCCTTGGGCGAAATTGCATAATGATTTTAAAAGTAATGTTGTATAAAAAGTCGTTTTATAATATATAATGCAAACTGGCTATTTTAACACTCAATTAAGATATTCTTGTTTTCCTTAAAAGAAAATACGTGTATACAATTATACATTTATATAAATGTTAACGGAACAAATTTCGAGCCTTTGAATTTTTTGAGGCCTTGGAGGTCGCCCATCTCTTATTCTCGCCCACACTCAAGGACGTCTCTGCCGGTTTCTCCACTTCCATAATATACACATTAACATATATAAGACACCTTGCAAAACCTACGCATCTATTCCGGAATCTGATGGACTAGATTGCTTTAGAGCAATTAGGTTATCTACAACAGCGTCGTCCATAATTTTACACGTAATTTGTGTTGTTTGGCACACAACATAAATTTTTCAATAGGTTGTGTTGATAGCAGATCAAGTAGGTTGTACTGATAGCTGAGCTCATCTAGATAGCCATCATTGTATCCGGTAAATACGTTGTCTGAGCTCAAACTCGTCAATTGTTAACTTTATAGTCGCATTTTGTCTTGTTCTTCGGCACACAACGATGGTTACATGCGTCTTGGTTGGTCATAATGTTATTACCTCTAGTTTAAATGTAAACTTGCCATCGTATTTATATATTCTTGGTTAGTTGTCTTTCTTTTACATTAGTTGTCTGCTTATATTTAACGAGATTGTAGTCGGAATGCATATCACAAAATGATAACTGACACAATAAGAGGTATATGTGGGTATCAGAGCTAGAGGGATGAATATTTGATAAATCATGGTTTCGTGTGTTTATTAGACTGCTTATTCAATTGCTTATTCCGTTCAGATTGTACTTACTACGTTCAGACGCCAGTTCGAATTCGATATATTCAGTTGTTTTTAGTATGCTTATCAGATTCAAACACTTATTCAGCAGTTAAAATTCTGACTAAGTGCTTATTTCAGTTTAGATACAGATTAGTGAGATTCTAAAACTGCTTGTTAAAGGTCAAACACTGACAGAAAATCATAAATCAAACATTCAGCTTTTTTACCTAATATGCTATGCTCTTTAGTTCTTGATTTAAATTCTCAGACCTTTTTTAACAACAAAACCCATTAAAAAAAGAATGCGAGAAACCAGAAAAGAAATCAAGTGCCATCGACGTCTTCCAATCGTTTCAAGAAATAAGTCAGCAAAAACTGTTGTCATGTATCATGTTGAGCATAACTGGCAAACTAACCAAAAGCCAAGATGAACTGTTTCAGACTCCATGACAACATCTACAAGTTATAGATTGACCAAATAGCTAGCTTACTTAGATAGAGAACATAACTTATCCGCCCTCCTTTATATCCACTTCTAATTTCGGAGCCTGGTAGAACACCTTGTACAAGTCACAATTTCCTTCGAGTCTTGACTGTCACTTTTTGCAGTTGCGGTATTCTCCTTTGACTGCTTTGTTTTTTCGGCTTGACTGTTGCTTTTTGCAAGTGGGGTCTTCTCATTTTCTGCAGGGCTGTCTACTGTTGTTATGCGCTTCTTTCGTGCCATTGAGGCCTTTTTGGTTTCAGCTTCTTCCTCCACATCAGACATATCATTTTCTTTTTGCAAGTGGGATCTTCTCATTTTGATGAATTTTGGGATATTGGCGTTTCTAAGTACCCATCTCATTCCCCGTCCCCGTCCCGGTATCCTTCTCCATGCAACATAGCTGATAGCTCTTGACCATTTTGAACACAGAATGTAGTAAATCAATAACAATTACTCCATATAACTATAGTTAAGTATCAGAAGTTACACCAAGCACGTGTTTTTGCAATCAATGGAGTGAATGGACTTAATAAACTTAATGCTACCCTTTCCTATTATATCCGCAAAAGCAATTAATAAAATACTTGTTCTCTTCTCTATCCGATATAACAAACCTTGTTATTCAATAAACAATATTAATGTCAAACTTACTTCATCGTGATATGTACTAATGGGGTTGCGTGCACATGTTGAGTACCTTGGTTCTACTATTTCAGCATTCCTTATTTTTGGTTTAACTTTCCGTTGCTGCATGAAAGAAAAAAAAATGTGTCATATAAGCACTCACATTCACATTGTCACAGATGTTGACAATTAAGTATGAAAAATACACTACCATGGACTTCTTCTCAACTTTTGAAAGTTCTGATAAATTTCTAGATATCTTCAAGATTCCCAATTCCTTCAAAAACAATCAGAAAATCATTAGAAGGTCATACTTATACAAAACTGCACAGGAACTTCATAATTTAAAAAACGAGCCACATATGTTGATATTGCTAAGTTAATTAATTTACAGCTACAGAAACAGCAATTGTAAATACGTGAGCAATGAGCAGTTAAATAAAATATAAGGCATATGGAAAGTAACTCACATAACACCTAATTATTGCGCGTATGCGTATCTGCCCCAAAAGCAAGAAGCTAATCAGATTCAACTTACACATTCATATATACTCAATCTACTTTATACGTATAACAAATTTGCACAAAAACTAGTTCTCCAAAATACCATGAAAATCACTGTGTTTGACTCCTAACTTGGTTAAATCAAATTTATGAAGATCAATCACTATATTATTTTGGAAGTGATTATCAGATTCTTGCATTTTCAAGTGGCAATTAATCAGCTTCAAGTGAGCAGGTATAGAACATAACGGGTTATAAAAAAGCCAATTATCAGTTTACGAGTAGCTAGAACAACAAAACTTACATCTTTAGAGAACTAGAAATTTTCATACACTCAAATAACTAAATGCTAAAAAACAATAAAGATTCAATCTTTTACAAAATAATATACAAATAATAATAACCCATAAGACACATGTTAAAATGACCCCAAATAAAAACTGGGGTTTGCTTAAAAATGTAAACTTTATGCAAAAAGCAACTTATAAAGATTGATGAAAAGGGTTTATATTTTACCTGAGATTAGGACTCAAAATGGTGTGAAAGAATTTGTAAAGATTATTACACACAGTGAATGTGTTTTTGTGTGTGTGTAAAGAGAGTTTGAATTTTGAACTGGCGGTCAAATGGTTTGATGTTTTATGAGGATTTTGTGGTTTTGGTCCTTCATGTGTAATAGCTATGACACTATGATCCTTACATTTTACAAGGAAGCAATGTGTAATAAACGGAACTTTTTTTCTTGTTTTATTAGGTGTTGGTTGTTAAGAGACTTTGAATTTGAATATGATTCGTACATCTGAATTTAAATGTGTGATTAAAACTTCTGAATCTGATTCTAATTTAATGTGAATAAATGGTTAACAATCTGAATTTGACTTATATAAAAGTGTTTGTTTTTAATAAAATTATTTGAATGTGTTAGATTATTAATGTTTACGATTAAAGTATAAAGCAATTTTATTAGGGGTGAAAATTTTCATCCGCTACAAAATATGATTTGACATCGACACAATAGTAAACAAGTAATGGTATTGGTTAAATGGGTGATCGACAAGGTCAACACGTTTAATAACGGGTCGGGTTTGAGTTGACATTCTCAACCCATCAAAGCATTTTATTTTTCTCTTCTCAACCCATCAAAAACATATTTGGGTTTTGATTTAACATTTCAACATAAGAATTGTCACCATAGTTATTATTATCTTATACATCCTTTATATAACAAAAAGCGTGTGATGATTATCTTAAATGTGCATTATATAGGAAAACGAAAAAAATAAACAAAACGAAAAGAAAACCAACTATAAAAAATGACAAAAAAACACATTAAAAAGCAAAGTTATGAGACCCCTAAATATCTCTTAATGTTCATAAAAGACCAAACACTCTTAGGTTGTGTTTGTTTTCATGGCAAACCTCTTAATCTAACTCAGTTAGACGCAATCATATATTTAGACCAAAAGCATGTTTGTTTTTTTCATGTCATTAAGAGGCAATAAGAGGTAATCAAGATTATGATAATTAGGAGGCGCTAAGAGATAAAAACATCTTATTAAACTAGATAATTTGTGCTGTTTGGCACACAACATGAATTTTTCAATAGGTTGTACTGATTGCTGAGTTCATCTACTGAAATAGGTTGTACTGATAGCTGAGTTCATCTAGCTAGCCATCATTGTATTCGGTAAATATGTTGTCTAAGCTCAAACTCGTCAATTGTTAACATTATAGTTGCATTTTGTCTTGTTCTTCGGCACATAACGTAGGTTACATTCATGTCTTGGTAACAGAGCTAGATGGATGAATTTTTGATAAGTACGGTTTTGTGTGCTTATTAGACTGCTTATTCAATTGCTTATACCGTTCGGACATCAGTTCGAATTTGATATATTCAGTTCTTTTAGTGTGCTTATCAGATTCAGTGAGCTTATTCAAATGAGTGCTTCTTAGATTCAGACACTTAGGTGGTGTTTGTTTTTTCAAAAATGTCTCTTAACAACATCTTAATCTAACTCATTTAGACGCGGTGAGACATTTTGATCGTTAAGACTGTTTGTTTTTGTCTTGCCATTCAGAGGCGGTAAGAGGCAATCTTTGTTAAGAGCGTTTGTTTTTTTCCAACCATTACCTCTTATTGAACTAGAACCTCTTATTGAACTAGATGTGAAGGGGCGTCTTAACACCTCTTAATGTCTCTTTTTTTATTTAATTTTATTTTGTTATTTTTTTATTTTTCTTTCATTTCATTTTTTTTTTTTTTTCGTATTAAAAGTATTAAATAGAATCACTGCATATGTTTTGTTAGATAAAGAATGTGTAAGATGATATATGATAATTCATTTTTTTTTTCAAGTTGAAAGGTTCGATTTCAGACTCATATATCTCAAATCCAACGTGATCCATATAGTTAATTGTATTAAAAGTTCATTTTAAACTCGGACACGTTTATTTTTGTCAAATAAACATGAAATTGCATGTTTTGTTTAGAATACTTTTAACTTTAAACTGGTTATATTATAAAACTTGGTTTCTTATATTTAATAAAATTTATTTATTGTGCGAATGGAATGGTTTTATATTTAAATTGTAAAAACTAATAATTTAACACATCCAGACATTTTAAAAAAAAACAAACAAACAAACAGTTTTATTTGAGTCAATTTCAGATTTTTCAACCACTTATTCATATTAAGATGAGAATCAGATTCAGACTTTTCTACCGCATATTCAAATTCAGATGTGCGAATCATATTCATATTCAGAGCCTCTTAATAAACAAAAAGCACCTTATTCAGCAGTTAAAATTTTGAATAAGTGCTTATTTCGGCAGATTAGTCAGATTTTAAAACTGCTTGTTAAAGGTCAAACACTATGACAGAAAATCATAAATCAACAGTCAGTTTTTTTTTACCTAATATGCTCTTTAGTTCTCTTCGATTTAAATTCTCAAGCTTATTTTAACAACAAAACCCATTAAAAAAACAAGACGAACGCAAGAAACCAGTAAAAAAAACAATGCGAGAAAGTGAGAAACCAGAAAAGAAATCAAGTGCCATCGACGTCTTCCAATCGTTTCAAGAAATAAGTCAGCAAAAACTGTTGTCATGTATCATGTTGAGCATAACTGGCAAACTAACCAAAAGCCAAGATGAACTGTTTCAGACTCCATGACAACATCTACAAGTTATAGATTGACCAAATAGCTAGCTTACTTAGATAGAGAACATAACTTATCCGCCCACCTTTATATTGACTTCTAATTTCGGAGCCTGGTAGAACGCCTTGTACCAGTCACAATTTCCTCTGACTTCTTTGTGTTTTTGTCTTGACTGTTACTTTTTGCAGTTGAGGTTTTCTCCTTTGACTGCTTTGTTTTTTCAGCTTGACTGTTGCTTTTTGCAGGTGGGGTCTTCTCAATTTCTGTGGGGCTGTCTAGTGTTGTTTTGCGCTTCTTTTGAGCCATTGAGGCCTTTTTGGTTTCAGCTTCTTCCTCCACATCAGACATTTCATTGTCATATTCTTGACTTCCACTGTATGCTTTGACTATGTAAATCTGTGAAGCATCAAGCATGGAACCTCTTAAAAAACTTTTAAGCGTGTAAAATAGGTAATTTTTTGTACATGGATCAAGCATGGAAGCATCAAGTGAGTTGGGCAACAAATCAAAATGGAAAGGTCAAAACAGGTAATTTTTTGTCAATGGATCAAAATGAATAAGCACATGTTGACAATTAAAAAAGGTTTTACTCATCAAAACAACTTTGACAGCTCTATACTCCTTTGAGCTATTTTGAGTATTTTACATAGCTAGGCCTTCTTATATCACCAATTTGTTTAGCTAAATCTTTCAACCATACACCGATTAGAAGTAAAACATTATCCAAAGCTATTCATTAGTAAGCGGGCAGACCTTTACAATGAAATGATTTAAAGAAATACCCAAAATCTTGTTGGGTTTATTGGTTCAAATGCAAAAGGGTTCACATCTATAAAATGTACCTTGAATCTTGTTCGCTCAGTCAATTCAAATACCAAAGCATCACCATCATCAATTTTATGTTCTAGTGCAAATGCTCTCCATCCGCCACTGAGTCCAGTTCTGCTGCTAATAAACACAGCCTCGGATTCGTTGCCATCCTCATCTTCTAATACCATATTCACCGTTGACTTTGGAAGATGGGCCCTACAAAATCTTTGAGGCAGCCCCTATTCGAATGTAAAATTAACCAAAAAGGCACACATACTTTGATTAGCTTTTATATATATTGCAATAGGTATAAGCTTCAAATAACAACTCAGCTACAGTATGTGGCTTACACTTGTAAGTAGTAAGCGTGTAAAAATAAACTCAAATATATATAAAAAGTCACTACCAATTTTGAGTCTTGTAATATCATAAAAAATCTTCATAGTCGTAAGAAAGGCCTGTAATTTTAAACAAATTGTGTTTTTTGCACATTTTTTTTAACTGAAAACGTTTTTTTTTCTTCTAAAACTACAAGCACAGAATGTAGGCTTTTTATATATAATCTTTCCCAAATAATTAAAAAATAAATTACGATTGAACATACTGATAGCTGTGAAAACTTTGACAAATATGCTATATAGTAAAAGTGTGTTCAAATATTGGTTGCAATGTTCCTATAACGTGAAATAAAAATGTGCTCATTTTGCCACTTACCAACCAAAAGCAACTGTAAACATGAGAACGGACCATTGACTTGATAAAAGATGGATAGTCGGACTGCAGATTGCTTTGAAGTTTCTCTGCAGACTTAATTGCTTGAGCCCTTTTTTCATACGAAGCCATTCTGCATTCTTCTAGCGGTCTTACGATGTAACTGAAAATGTATATTAACCTAGTGATCCATAAAATTTATGTGCCATAAGGTAATTAAAAAAAAAATACTATATGTCATTCGAACCTTGTCCATGAAGAATCAGACTTTGATCTCCTCCTGACATTTGGGAGACCTATATCAACCTGAAGAATGTAGATACATTAGAGTTAAGTTTTAAACATCAGATAAGAACTACGGAGTAATATTTACTACAGATAAATAAGTTTTTGTGAGTGGCGTTGGACCAGAACTACTATATCTTAATTAAACATGACACGTTTTGTTAAGTATGGCACAGAAACAAATAGCTCTGCAGCAGTGCAGCTCTCTTATGAAACTAAAAGGCTTAAATCATAGTTATGATGCATCCATGTTCTATAACGAGTTACAGAGAAATTTCTATCTCATGACCACTTTGAACACAGAATGTTGTAAGTCAATAACAATTACTCCTTAGAACCATGGGTTAAGTATCAGAAGTTACACCAAGCACGTGTTTTTGCAATCAATGGAGTGAATGGGCTTAATAAATTTAATGCTATGCTTTCCTATAATATCTGCAAAAGTAATTAATAATATACTTGTTCTATTCTCTATCCGATATAACAAACCTTGTTATTCAATAAACAACATTAATGTCAAACTTACTTCATCTTGATATGTAATAATGGGGTTGCGTGCACGTGTTGAACGCCTTGGTTCTACTATTTCAGCATTCCTTATTTTTGGTTTAACTTCACGCTGCTGCTTGAAACAAATAGAAAAATGTGTCATATAACTATATAAGCACTCACATTGTCACAGAAGTTGACTCTAAGTATGAGAAATACACTACCTTGAACTTCTTCTCAGATTTTGAAAGTTCTGACAGGTTTCTAGACATCTTCAAGATTCCAAGTTCCTTAAAAAACAATCCGAAAATTATAAGAAGGTCATACTTATATCAAACTGCTCAGGAACATCATAATTTTAAAAAACGAGCCACATAAGTTAATATTGCTAAGTTAATTAATTTACATCTACAGGGATGAGCAATTGTAAAAACGTGAGCACTGAGCAGTTTTTGGCCATACTTTCCTTAAAGTAGAATTACCTCAAGTCTCTTTTTGTTCTCAAGTAGTTGTTGCTTACGAGTCTCTTCATAACTGTTGGTTGTGGTCTCCTCAGCCATCAAATCACCTGTTGCTGTATTGAAAGATTACAAATCTATGAAAGCGTAAAAGCCTAGAAAGAGCATCTTATTCGTTTAATTAGAATATAAGGCATATATGGAAAGTAACCCACATAACACGTACTTATTGCACGTATGCATATCTGCCCCAATAGCAAGAAGCTAATCATATTCAAATTCCATGTTCCTATATATGCTATCAACCTTAAACTTATAACAAATCTGTACAGAAACTAGTTCTCCAAAATACCATGAAAATCACTGTGTTTGACTCCTAACTTGGTTAAATCAAGTTTCTGAAGATTAATCACCATATTATTTTGGAAGTGATTATCAGATTCTTGCATTTTCAAGTGGCAAATAATCAGCTTCTAGTAAGCAGGTATAACAAAACTGGCTATAAAAAAGCCAATTAAGCAGTTTACTAGTAGCTAGAACTACAAAACTTATATCTTTAGAGAACTAGAGATTTCCAAACACTCAAATAACTAATTATCTGTTTATCGCAACTTTGCATTAGCACATACAAACACCATATCCGAAAACCTATTTTATTACAAACATCTTGGGATGTCCAGAAAAGATTCCGAAAATGGCCACGGGGATACCAATTAGGCCACGCACATCAGAGCCAAAAAAAGGCCCGACTATTCCTGAGTACCTTAAATAGGGATCCGTCTCAAATTACCCGTTTACTTTCCAATCACAGTGCCAAACATCCGTCAATTAAATATGAAATCTTGTTCACAAAATGTGGTTTTAGCATCAAAATTGCTTCATTTTTAATTTAAATAAACTAGATATTTATTCAAAAAACAGGTTCAAACTAATTAAAGATCCATTATACCACTAATCCAAGATACCATTCAAAGCAATTAAAAAATTATAATAAAACCCTAAACCCTAAAAAAGCAATAAAGATTCAACCTTTTACAATAAATAAATAAATAAATAGCTATATACGGAGTAAAAAGTAAAAATGTAAACTTTATGCAAAAGACAATATAAAGATTGATAAAAAGGATTTAAAATTTACCTGGAATTAGGCTTCAAAATGGTGTGAAAGAATTTGTAAAGATTATTACACACAGTGAATGTGTTTTTGTGTGTGTGTGTAAAGAGAGTTTGAATTTTGAACTGGCGGTCAAATGGTTTGATGTTTTATGGGGATTTTGTGGTTTTGGTCCTTCAAGTGTATTAGGTATGACACTAATGATCCTTACTATTTAAAAAAGGGGCAATGTGTAATAAATGGACCTTGATTTTTATAGTATTATTTTTGGCCAAAAATGACAACTTTATAACGAACTTCAACAAAGTTGACGAAAATAAATACAATTTAAGTGAGATATGATATTAACAGACTAGACGAGTATTCGTGCATAACAACGAGATTTTATAGCGGTAGATAGTTTTAGTGATAAAATAGTCTATAGGATATAAACGAAAAATAATAAAAATTTTAAGATTTGGGATTAACATAATGTTTTAGAACCCGGTTCGACTCATAAATCAATTTTCAAACTTTAGCTCATTTCTTTCGTCGTTTATAACTCATTTCAAAGACTATAATATTTTTAGTTTTACAAATAGAACACATATTCAAATTTTAAATGAAAAAAAAAAATGCACAAATAGATGTTCCCTAAATTAGTTTGAAAGTCAATTAATACTTTCAAAGTGCCACAAGCTTTCAAGTGTGTTCATTTTTTATGTTTGACCAAATTAAGTTTTTTCACTTTTCAAGATTGACCATTTTTGCATTATAGATTTGCATTATAGATAGTACTAGGCGAGTACCCACGCCTAGCGGCAGCGGTTTCTAGCGTCAGTTAATTAATGATTTGTGATATTGTGGTGAGTGTTTTGTGTAACGTTTAAAATAAAACGTGGACCTATGAAAATGCAATTGCAAACGGTTGTACTATACGATAACTAAAGTCTAGATAAAATTCTTAACATCTATCAAACAACATATGAAAACATTTAATGAAAATGAAAGTAAACATTACATCAATTATTAGATAAAAACTAACAACACACGTTACTTGTCGCGTAAAAACTAACAAGGATGAGATTAATGGTGTCGTTGTTAAGAAGAACGCAAGTACAAAAACTAGATTAATGTGATTAGCCCAAAATTAAAAAAAAAAAAATTGGCTAATTTTGGCTATTTTGTAAAAGATTGCTCAATCTTCTTTTTTTTGAAATGGGCGTATTTAGCCTATTAAAAAGTTAAATGTGCACTAACGGGCAAATATTTTCTCTTAATTGTAAAACATTATAATCGTTTTTGAAGAAAAACTTATATATATAGCGACAGATCGTTTTGTGTTAAAAAAAGTTTATGGGTTCTAAACGAAAAATAATAAAAGTTTGAAAATTTGGGGATTAAACATAATGTTTTGAAACCCGGTTCGACCCGAGTGGTTCAACCGGTTGAACCATTCCAGTCGAAAAACGGGTCGATTTAAACCGAGTCAACCCGACAGGTTGGGTCAAAACGGGTCAAATTAAACAGGGTCAACCCACCGGGTTTTAAGCGTCCCGGGTCAACCCGGTTTTCGATATGCATTAATAGTTTCAAATTTTCACTTTTTACTTTTTGGTTTTTCCTTTATATATGGTATAGCAGGGTACCCGCGCGTTGGGCGGTGGGTACCCTGTGACGATTAACCGGAGAAATAGATCTCGATGAGATCCGATTCACCAGTTTGTATCGGTTTCAACGGGTCCTCTCTAGTTCGTTTTCGGATGGCTGTTATTGGTTAGCCAAACTGATGGCGACACCGGTTTCCGGTTGAACCCGTTGGTCCGGTCCAATTTTCAAAACTATTTGTACCATCAACTTGTTAGCTTGTATGAAGCTTTGTGTGTTTTATTAATTTGTATAATGTGTATAATAAGTTAATAACATGTACTTTTCATTTTAGGGTGTTTTAAAAATAACAATTAGTGTGTTTAATTATTTTATATTTAGAATTATGTTATAGCTTGTTTAACTTGTATATTGTGAACTTTTATTGTACTTTTTAGTAAGGGGTGTTTTAATTGGTTGTTTTTAATTTGGTAGATATGTTTTTAATTGGTTGTACAATGTGAATAAATTATTGTACTTTTAAGTAATGGGGTGTTTTTATAAGAGTATTAATTACACAATATATTTCTCTCACCTTTGACTTTCAACTTTTCAAGGTTTGGTCGTTTTTCTATTATATGTAGTATATATTTTTCTCACCTTTGACTTGCAACTTTTCACTTTTCAAGGTTTGACCGTTTTTCTATTATATGTAGTATAGATATAGAAGTATAGATATAGATAATTAAGACAAAAATCGTTTTTTATACGGTTTTACCTATCTTCATCAACCTTGTTCAAACCCTATGCTCACAAAAAATAAAAATCTTTCAAAGTGATGGTGGTTCCGAGTTTCTGAATCATATTGTTCGTAACATATTTGAAGACAATGGCACATTACATCGGTTTTCTTGCCTGCAAATGGTCGGGCGGAAAGAATTCATCGTCATATTGTGGAGACAGATTTGGCCAAGATCTTTAATGCAAATATTCAAGCATCTTACTGGGTTGATGCGTTCTTGTCATCGACATCTATTATAAAGAGAAAATTACCAAAATAGGCAAAAAAAAAAATTCATGCATAGTCCATGACTTGGTCACCTTTTAGGCTTTTTTCTCATTTTGGTCATGCTACTGATCAACTGCTTGACTGCACTTAAATGATGACATGTGTCACTTGCAATTGCAAGTACAAATGATTATGACATGTGCCCCTTGCAATGATTGATATTTTGTCTTATTATCTATACTTGTTAAAAGTCCAAAATGCCACTCTTTTTTATACACTTTCTTTCTCTTCTTTAATATTCACTTAACTTTCCACCTACCTCATCCTCACCAACCAATCATTGCCACCACCACCACCGCCGCCACTCAACCACCGATGCTCGACTGCTAAACCATCGTTGCTTTACTGCTCAACCATCGATGCGCAACTGCTCCACCACCGCTGCTCAACTGCTCCACCACCGCTGTTCAACTGCTCAACCAAACCAACACCACAACCACCGGCCTCTACCTACACCTACACCACCTCCACCTGACATCCACCACCACCTGCACCACCTCCTAACATCAAATGCAAGTCTTTTTTTTAGATCACAATATACAAATACATCCATCCCATTTGAGCAACACAAAAAAACAGAATAACAATTTTTTTTCTAACAATTTAATCACTACAAAATTAAATAAAGAGTTAACTACATTTTTGGTCCTTGTGGTTGTACTTGAATTTCACTTTTGGTCCATTTGTTTAAAAAGTTGCGATTTTAGTCCAAAATGCATGGTTTGGTTCCACTTTTGGTCCATTTTTCTAACGAAGTTAGTTCAGTTAGTTAAGTCGAATTGTAAAGTGGCAACATTAGTCCTTTAACCTAACGGTCGTTTGCAACGTTAGTCCTTTATACCAAAGATCTTTTGCAACATTTGCAACGTTAGTCCTTTCAGTTAGTTAGTCACTTAAAAAAAATTCGAAAAAAATGTTTTTTTGTCGAAATTTTTTTTAAGATAAAAAAATTTCAAATTTTTTTAAAATTTTTTTTTTCTAATAAAAAATTCTAAAAAAATAATTCGGAAAAAAAAATTTAGAGAAAAAATTTATAATTTTTTTTTTCTAAAATAAAATTCGAAAAAAATTTCGAAATATATTCTAAAGAAAAACTTTTTTTTTCCGAAAAAAATTCTAAAAAAATTTCTAAAAAAAATCTAAAATTTTTAAAAATGTATATACATTGAAAAAACGTATATACATTGCAAAAATGTGTGTAAAATGTACACACGTTTTAAAAAAAAATATACCAAAGATCACACACAATTTTACACACGTTTTTTTTATTAGATTTTTTTTTTAAAAAAAATTAGAAATTCTTTTAGCATTGCCATTTTTTAGAAATTTTTTTAGCATTGACATTTTGCGATTTTTTGATATGGACTAAAAAATTTCTAAAAAAAAATGTACTAAAACTATCATTTTGATATGGTTTTAGTCTATTTTTTAGAAACTTTTTAGAAAAGTGAAACTAGTACAAATTTTTTTAGAAAAGTGAAACCAAACTATCATTTTGATAAAAAAAAATAAAAATTGATATGGTTTTAGTCCATTTTGATATGGGTTAGAACAAAATTTCTAAAAAACATGTCTAAAATATTTTTGATATAGCTTTAGTCCATTTTTAGGGAAAAAAAAATTAGATTTTTTTTTAGAAAAAAAAAATAGATTAAAAAAAATCTCAAATTATTTTTTTCGGAAAAAAAGTTTTTTTTAGAATATTTTTCGAAATTTTTTTTTAGAATTTTATTTTAGAAAAAAAAAATTTAGAAAATTTTTTTTTTAGGAAAAAAAGTTTTTTTGTCAAAAAACTTTTTTTTAGAATTTTTTAAGAAAATTTTTTTTTGAAAAAAAAAATTCGAATTATTTTTTTTGAAAAAAAAAATTTCGACAAAAAAACATTTATTAGAATTTTTTTTTAAATGACTAACTAACAGAAAGGACTAAACGTTGCAAACGATCTTTGGTATAAATGACTAACGTTGTTAACGACCGTTAGGTTAAAGGACTAATGTTGCCACTTTGCAATTCGACTTAACTAACTGAACTAACTTCGTTAGAAAAATGGACAAAAAGTGGAACCAAACTATGCATTTTGAACTAAAATCGCAACTTTTTGAACAAATGGACCAAAAGTGAAATTCAGGTACAACCACAAGGACCAAAAATGTAGTTAACTCTAAAATAAAATAGACTATCACATAACAAAAACACTATAAAAAACAAAATGCAAATTACCAAAAGCGACCATATTACTAACCATTTTATCAAATTGGACCAAATATATTACGTTTACCAAAGCGGACCTGACAAGTGGTCCATCATATCACATGATGTATTAATAAGAAAAAAAATAAAGCATCTCATTTTGTGTGCATGTCATCTTCATCATTCAAAATTAGGCACTCATTTTGCATGCCATTTTCATTCGCACCTCATTTCATTCCATCTTCACGCCCAACATCTCGCCTAGACACTCATTCGCCTAGACACTTGTTACTAGTATGTACCACGCCCAAAGTTCTCGCCTAGACACTCATTCGCCTAGGTTCTCGCCTCGCCCACGCCCAGAAATTCGTTATACACGTGTACGGTTTAAAAACTACTATGGTAGGAATCTAACGTATAATATTGAAAAGTTCATATTAGAAAAATGTATAGGCGATGTCTATATTTGTAAAGTACCATTAGAAAGAGTTTATTTAAGAAATTTTCTCAAAAACAAATGTATGATTATAACTTTACATCACATAACAAAATATTATAAAAAAACAAATGTCTTATTAAAACATAGCAACACATTTTCTAGGCTAACTGTTAGAAAGTTTGTGCATCAATGGGTTACACCATACGCTTCATAAGTTGTACCTTGTTAAAAAAGGTCTAAGATGAGATATCTTTCTTGTTTTGAACCATAACCGCTGCAAATTCTGTAAATTTGCACAACAATGTATCTCTTTTCCAAACCTCAACCCACGCCCATCTCCAAACAACCAACAAACCGGTAACACATTCCCAATCGTAGTATAATTAGGCCAAACACCTTCCCCAATCATCTCCCTAAAAACCCGAAACCCTTACTCACCAACCCATTCTCCACCAACCCCGTGTACCTGTGAATAACTGTGATAGGAAGTTTCTGACAACAACGACGGAAGTTTCCGGCAACAATGACGGTGGGGTAGGAGCCAGTTTGAAAAAAAGTTAATTGTGTCATGACAACTCAAATCTATACCGGCGTCGAAAAATGGATGTTTTAGGCTCATCGAGTTGTAACACAGATATTGAGTTATTGCCTTTTTAAAGCTTTTGTTTTTCTTTAGATTCTTGTAATGCTCTTTCTTCTGCATCTAATCTTACAACAACCTCTTAGATTTGGGTCATAGTTTCTAATCACCCTCTGCAACAATTTTTTTTTAAGAAACAATAAAACATAAAAACCTTAAGTTTGAAACCTTAGGTTTGAAACATAATAACCTTAGGTTTGAAACAATTTTTAAGAAACAGTAAAACATAAAAGCCACAAGTTTGCAATAAAAAAACAATTTGGCTGCTCAAATGTTTATACGCACAAGAAAGAAAGAAAAAGGAAAGGTACGGATCACGGAGGGAGTATTTTGATCGGAGACGAAAATGGGAGATGGAGGAGGAGATGTATTGTCAAAGGAAGATAATATATTTGTGGTTGTGAGGTGGGTAGAGTAGGTGAGTTTGGTAGAGTAATATAAAGAGTTAATAATATAATATAGGAGGATATATCTGTAATTTTAAAATAAAATAATAAAATATTCCATCTAACTATTATACTTGCAAGTGACACATGTCACAAAAGGGGTGGAGTCGAGCAGTTGATCATCGGGTATAGTCCACAACATAAAGGGTATCGGTGTCTTGACCCTGCTACTTCACGAATTTTTGTCACTCGACTTGCTCGTTTTAATGAAAAAGTTTTTCCGTTTGGTGGATCATCGGGTGATATCAACATATGTATTTTAGAGCTTACCACCTTTCTACAAGATGCACCACCAACTTTGGATTCATCTTCCAATCTACCACAATGTCCAACACATCCAACTTTGTCAACCAATGGGCCTTCAATTTGCACGCTATGAAGGCCTTATGTCACCTTTCGTTCAGCACACGGAAGTACAAATTCTGATCCATCAACATCACAACACTCCTCACCAGCCCATGAAGCAACTTCAACCCATGAAACATCCCCAGTTCATGAAACATAACCACCCCATGCGCCATTACAAGCCCAAGTCACACCCCTAGCCCACATGGGCCAACAACACGATCCACCAATTGAGCCCACTTCTACACCTTCAAACTCACAACAACCATCCTTTCCACCAAAACACATCCGTTGACAACAAGATCTAAATCTGGAATTTTCAAATCCAAATGTATAGCTCATCTTGCGTCACTAACCACCAGCATCTTCATGTTGCCTTGTCGTCGATCACTGAACCTCGTGGTTTTAAAACTGTTTCTAAAGATCCTAATAGATTGTTGTTATGATTACAAGCTCTCCAACGAAATAAAACATAGACATTAGTACCAAAACCAAATTCCACTAATATTGTTGGTTCAAAAATGGGTATATAGTATTAAATATAACTCGGATGACACGTGGAGCCATCTCACCGCTCGAGGTAAGTCGTGCCAGTTTAACTAATTAGTAATTAATGGCCTTTGGGTTTTTGTATCTCACCTAGCCAATCTGGCCCATCGGGTTAAATTCTCTACGCAAAACAGAAAGTATTATCATAGAAAATATTCAAGTATTGCATCATCAGTCTTCAACCGATAATCCAATACTGGGGGGCATGTTGGTGTATATGTCCAGACGGAATACATGTTGGATGATCGTGTACGGTACCCCCGGACACGCGCAAAAGAATTGGCCAACCCCGGAACACGACCCACCGGTCCAGACTCATCCGGATGTTGTCCGTCCCCACAACGCATCACCCAGATGGGGGATGTCAAACCGCAGATGTACGATAAGTCCGGGAGACAAACCTGGGCCTTTTCATCATCAGGGGTCCCTATTTCAAGTTTCTTACTCGTTAGTCAAGGACGTTAGATGGCGTTAGATTTGTCTTTAGTCCAAGGGCATAATTGTTAATTCCATATTTCAATTAAATTTTTCTTAATTATTGCCACATGTAATGTAACCCTCTTCCCGCCCCATAAACACATAGTCTGTATTATTTTTCGTCCTAGAACTTTCGTTACAAGAATTATCAGAATTCACAAACCCTAATTGCATGTCACAAAACCCCTGTTTATCAATCATAAATCCGAAACATGGACTTTACTCTATGGAAAGTAAGAAGACATCCATGTTATCCAGTTGATGATACCGTCCTATACGACTCTGCTAAGAAGAAATACGATACTGTTTTTTTTATTATTGTCATTGGAATTTGTAATTGGGGTATTTATTGTTTGCCAATTAAGTTTTTAGAATGCCCTAAACATATATTGGCATGTTTTCAGGTGGTAGATCTAATATGTTTAGCATGAGGGTTCATCACAATGGTGTCTTTTCTTTAAATACTGGCCTGGTAGAATATACGTTGGAGGTATGGAAACTTTAGTTGATTTGGTTGATGTTGATAGTGTGTCAGTTGAAGAGTTGGATGTTCTTATATATGAATTGGGTATGAGCTTGGTTCAAAAAATTACTATTACTTTGTTAAGCCTGATAGTAATTTAGATGATGGTTTGTATAGCTTAAGTGAGAGTGCTAATTTAGAAATATTGAAAGATCTTGTTGATGACCATAAGATGATAGAGGTTTATGTTGAAAATGGTAAGAAAATATTGGATGTTGATCAAATGTCACCAAAGTCAATTAGGACAGTTATTGCTGATTGGATGCAACAAAGAAAAAGGCAGCTCTTGCTATTGTTCCATATTGCTCAAACAAATTGTTCTTAGAAAAGATTGTTAACAAATCTGTGGTAGAGGATATATGTCAGGTTACACATCAACCTTTGGAAGTCAATACTTTGGTACAATCTAGTCAGATGCCAGAACAGAACCCTTGTTTCCATCTGTAGAGGTCGGTCAGACTGAAGATGTTGTAGGTGATGTCAACCAGCATATAGATAAACATGTTGATCATATCCAAATAGATAGTCCTGAAGAGGTATGTCAAAATGATCAAGAGTTAGGTCATCATGAGGAGGAAATATGTAATCCTGTGGAGCATATCCAAAAAGGTAAATCTGTACAGGTAAGTGAAATCGATGAAGCTTTAAGTGATGACAATGTGAGTGAGACAGACAGTTATATGAGTGATGATGATGATATTGAGAACAATCGTGATGGAAACACAATTTTCGATGAGGCTAATACTTTTGAGGAGCCTGATTTTGATGTTAATCTGTTCAAAGTGACTGAGACTACAGAGTTACCATCTATAGGTACCACCAGCCAGCTACCACATGATTTTTTTTAAGAAAAGTGAGTTGGATCTGTTAGATGATAATGATTTTGCAAGTGGTACTGAGAATGAGGATGAGTATGTTATTAGGAGGAACAAATTAAGGGCATCCAAGAAACAAAAGTTAAGTGAGGCAGCACAAACAGAGGACGAAATATATTTTTTCTGTGGTCAAAGTTTTGTAACTGCAAAAGAAGTGAAAGATAGGATCTACCTGCTTTCAATAAAGACTAGGAGGAAATTGCAACTCATTAAGAATGACAAACAGAGAATTAGGGTTAGGTGTCTTCGAAAAATACCTGTTTGTGGAATAACCGAAGGATCAGGGCTGGGAAAAGCCCCAAAGAGGAAAACTGGTCCGATAACTAGAGGCCTTGGAAGGGATGTATATTTGCGAACACGCAAGGAGCAAGCAACAGATTGCCCATGGTTGTTGTATGTAGCCAAAAATATAGCTAAAGATGTATGGATTGTTTGAACTTTCAGGGATGAACACAAATGTTTGCAATCAAGAGAGATTAAAGCTTGTGACTACAAGTTTCTGTTGAAGCAAATAGTTGACCAAGTTCAAGTCAATCCAGATATTCCAATAAAGGCTGTTCAAGATCAGCTCAGTAAACAGTTTGAAGTTCAGGTGTCTATGCAAAAGGCATTAAGGGCAAAAAACAATGTAGAAAATGAGATTAGGGGTGATCATAAGCAGCAATACACCCTTTTAAGAGACTATGTTGAAGAGTTGCAGAAAACAAACCCAAATACAACAGTTAGGATAAGTGTACAAACTACAACAGATGCAACAAGTCCAACCAGAGTTTTCAAGAGAATGTATGTATGCTTAGGTGCTTTGGAGAAAGGATATAAAGCTTGTCAAAGAGAGTTGTTGGGGTTAGATGGTGCTTTTATGAGGGGTCCTTTTACTGGCCAGCTTTTTACAGCAGTCGGTATAGACAGCAACAATGGAATATACCCTTTAGCCTACGCGGTTGCAGAAGCTGAAAGCAAAGACTCATGGATTTGGTTTCTTGAATGTCTAAGAGATGATCTTGACTTGCAACCAAACTCAAACTACACTTTTATCAGCGACAGGCAAAAGGTGATGTTACCATTTAGTTGATTAGATTCACTTGTATTTTCGTTAAATGCAAGTTTTATTAGTAATGAATTGATGTTTATTTGTGTAGGGTATCATTCCAGCATTAGCAGAAGTATTCCCTAGTGCTGAACACATATATTGTTTGAAGCACATCCATGATAATATGAAATTGCAATGGAATGCTAAAGCATACAAGGAACATTTGTGGAGATGTGAAGCAGCAACAACCGTCCAACAATTTGAGGCAGCCATGCTGGCATTCAAGAGGTTTAGCGAACCTGCCCATGCATGGTTAAGTAAGATACCACCAACCCATTGGTCAAGGTCGCATTTTTCAGGTACCTAACCAAATCTATGTCTACCTGTACATCTTTTGTACTACGACATTTTTCAGGTACCTAACCAAACATGTTGTAGGGAGGGCTCATTCTGATGTGTTACTTAATAACATGTGTGAGGCGTTCAATGGGAAACTATTGAGAGGTAGGCACCAACCAATCATTACTGCTTTGGAATACATTAGAGAATACTGTATGAAAAGAATAGTGAACGTTGTGAATGTGATTCACAAGTGTGTCGGACCATTAACACCAAAGGCAACACTTATGTTAGATGCAATCAAGAAAGAGGCTTATAAGTACACCGTTTTACGGGTTGAAGGAGAAAAGTATGAGGTCAGTGGATGGGGAGATAAGTGTTTTGTGAATGTTGAAGCTAGGGCTTGTACATGTAGAAGATGGGAGCTTACAGGTATGCCATGTAAACATGCTGTTGCTACCCACCAGTGTATGAAGTTCAATGGAATGCAAGTAGGATATGTTGAATCATGGGTACATCCATGTTACTAGCTTAAGACTTGGGAAGAAACTTACAAACACCACATCCAGCCAATAAATGGTTATGAGCATTGGTATAAGTCACAAGTGCCTACAACCATTCTTCCACCTAAATATCATAAACCATTAGGTAGGCCACGAAAGAAAAGAACCAGGGCTTTTACTGAAAATGATAATAGTGACAAAACCAGTAACTTGCCACTCTTTTTTATACACTTTCTCTCTCTTCTTTAATATTCACTTAACTTTCCACCTAACTTATCTTCACTAACCAATCATTGCCACCACCACCGCCGCCGCCGCTCAACCACCGATGCCCCGACTGCTTAACCATCGCTGCTCAAATGCTCCACCACCGCTACTCAACTGCTCCACCACCGCTGTTCAACTGCTCAACCAAACCAACACCACAACCACCGACCTCTACCTACACCTACACCACCTCCACCTGACATCCACCACCACCTGCACCACCTCCTAACTTCAAATGCAAGTCTATTTTTTTTAGATCACAATATACAAATACATCCATCCCATTTGAGCAACACAAAAAAATAGAATAACAATTTTTTTTTCTAACAATTTAATCACTACAGAATTAAATAAACTAGACTATCACATAACAAAAACACTATAACAAACAAAAAGCAAATTACCAAAAGTGACCATATTACTAACCATTTTATCAAATTGGACCAAATATATTACGTTTACCAAAGCGGACCTGACAAGTGGTCCATCATATCACATGATTTATTAATAAGAAAAAAAATAAGGCACCTCATTTTGTGTGAATGTCATATTCATCATTCAAAATTAGGCACTCATTTTGCATGTCATTTTCATTCGCACCTCATTTCATTCTATCTTCAAAAATCAAAACCAATGAAACTCATCTCATATTTCGATCTCATGACACCAGCGTGGCAAAACATGTTCCGACAGCCTTCACCCGCAAACCTCCACCATCATTTTATATGTCATCTTCATTAGAAATCGAAGCGCAGACCTTGCTCGATCCTCCCCTCGCCCTCGCCTCTCGCCTAGACCTTCCTCCCCTCGCCCAAGTTCCTCATCTTCTTGCCCTGTTCCTCGCCCCAACCCCAGTTTTCCTCGCCTAGACACTCGCCCATGCCTAAACATGTTACTGGTACCAATCTCCGCCTAGCCTCTCGCCCAGGCCCACGCCTAGAACTAATCTGTACACGTCCAACATCTCGCCTAGACACTTGTTACTAGTCTGTACCATGCCAAAAGTTCTCGCCTAGACACTCATTCGCCTAGGGCTAGGCTCTCGCCTCGCCCACGCCCAGAAATTCGTTATACACGTGTACGGTTTAAAAACTACTATGGTAGGAATCTAACGTATAATATTGAAAATTTCATTTTAGAAAAATGTATAGGCGAGGTTTATATTTGTAAAGTACCATTAGAAAGTGTTCATTTAAGAAATTTTCTCAAAAACAAATGTATGATTATAACTTTACTTCACATAACAAAATATTATAAAAAAACAAATGTCTTATTAAAACATAGCAACACATTTTCTAGGCTAACTGTTAGAAAGTTTGTGCATCAATGGGTTACACCATACGCTTCATAAGTTGTACCTTGTTAAAAAAGCTCTAAGGTGAGATATCTTTC
This sequence comes from Chrysanthemum seticuspe, assembly GCA_019973895.1. Lineage (NCBI taxonomy): Eukaryota > Viridiplantae > Streptophyta > Magnoliopsida > Asterales > Asteraceae > Chrysanthemum > Chrysanthemum seticuspe. Next base: position 89,930,261 of record BPTQ01000009.1, on the reverse strand, counting down.
TTGTTTTGAACCATAACCGCTGCAAATTTTGTAAATTTGCACAACAATGTATCTATTTTCCAAACCTCAACCTCCCTCCATCTCCAAACAACCAACAAACCGATAACACATTCGCAATCGTAGTATAATTAGGCCAAACACCTTCCCCAATCATCTCCCTAAAAACCCGAAACCCTTACTCACCAACCCATTCTCCACCAACCCCGTGTACCTGTGAATAACTGTGATAGGAAGTTTCTGACAACAACGACGGAAGTTTCCGGCAACAATGACGGTGGGGTAGGAGCCAGTATGAAAAAAATTTAATTGTGTCATGACAACTCAAATCTATACCGGCATCGAAAAATGGATGTTTTAGGCTTATCGAGTTGTACCTCAGATATTGAGTTATTGCCTTTTTGAAGCTTTTGTTTTTCTTTAGATTCTTGTAATGCTCTTTCTTTTGCATCTAATCTTACAACAACCTCTTAGATTTGGGTCATAGTTTCTAATCACCCTCTGCAACAAATTTTTTTTAGGAAAAAATAAAACGTAAAAACCTTAAGTTTGAAACCTTAGGTTTGAAACATAATAACCTTAAGTTTGAAACAATTTTTAAGAAACAGTAAAACATGAAAACCTTAAGTTTGCAATAAAAAAACAATTTGGCTGCTCAAATGTTTATATGCACAAGAAAGAAAGAAAAAGGAAGGGGTACGGGTCACGGAGGGAGTATTTTGATCGGAGAAGAAAATGGGAGATGGAGGAGGAGATGTATTGTCAAAGAAAGATAAGATATTTATGGTTGTGAGGTGGGTAGAGTAGGTGAGTTTGGTAGAGTAATATAAAGAGTTAATAATATAATATAGGAGGATATATCTGTAATTTTAAAATAAAATAATAAAATATTCCATCTAACTATTATACTTGCAAGTGACACATGTCACAAAAGGGGTGGAGTCGAGCAGTTGATCAATCGAGCATTGCTAAAATGGGAAAAAGGCTTAAAAGGTGACTAAGTCATGGACCATGCATGAATTTTTGGTCTATTTCGGTAATTTTCTCTATAATAAATTGATTACCAACCCCATTGTTGGATCAAAAGTCTCCATTTCAATTGCTCTTTAATCAAATTTCAAATTATGCCAACTTTAGAGCATATGGATGTCAAGTATTTCATTACTTGTGTGATTATTCTCCTTACAAGCTTAAACCAAGGAGCATTTCATGTGTTTTTATTGGATATAGTCCACAACATAAAGGGTTTCGGTGTCTTGAACCTGCCACTTCACGAATTTTTGTCACTCAACATGCTCGTTTTAATGAAAAAGTTTTTCCGTTTAGTGGATCATCGGGTGATATCAACATACGTATTTTAGAGCTTACCACCTTTCTACAAGATGCACCACCAACTTTGGATTCATCTTCCAATCTACCACAATGTCCAACACATCCAACTTTGTCAACCAATAGGCCTTCAATTTGCACGCTACGAAGGCCTTATGTCACCTTTCGTTCAACACATGGAAGTCCAAATTCTGATCCATCAACATCACAACACTCCTCACCAGCCCATGATGCAACTTCAACCCATGAAACATCCCCAGTTCATGAAACATAACCACCCCATGCGCCATTACAAGCCTAAGTCACACCCCTAGCCCACATGGGCCAAAAACACGATCTACCAATTGAGCCCACTTCTGCACCTTCAAACTCACAACAACCATCCTTTCCACCAAAACACATCTGTTGACAACAAGATCTAAATCTGGAATTTTCAAATCCAAATGTATAGCTCATCTTACGTCACTAACCACCAGCATCTTCATGTTGCCTTGTCGTCTATCACTGAACCTCGTGGTTTTAAAACTGCTTCTAAAGATCCTAATAGATTGTTATTATGATTACAAGCTCTCCAACAAAATAAAACATAGACATTAGTACCAAGACCAAATTCCACTAGTATTGTTGGTTCAAAATGGGTATATAGTGTTAAATATAACTCGGATGACACGTGGCGCCATCTCACCGCTCGAGGTAAGTCGTGCCAGTTTAACTTATTAGTAATTAATGGCTCTTGGGTTTTTGTATCTCACCTAGCCAATCTGGCCCATCGGGTTAAATTCTCTACACAAAACAGAAAGTATTATCATAGAAAATATTCAAGTATTGCATCATCAGTCTTCAACCGATAATCCAATACTGGGGGGCATGTTGGTGTACCCCCGGACACGCGCAGAAGAACCGGTCCAACCCCTAAACACGACCCACTGGTCCAGACTCATCCAGACGCTGTCCGTCCCCACAACACATTACCCAGACGGGGGATGTCAAACCGCAGATGCATGATACGTCCGGGGGAAGTCCTAACTACGGCCCAACCAAAGTGTGAAAACGTAGAGGGGGGGGGGGGTGATTACGTTTCCGTTTAAAACATAAAAATTTTGTATCAAATATAGTATAAACCATTGCATTTGCTAATCTCGACGCGAGGATGCATTTAACGCATTACGGCATGTAAGGCCAACCCCTTAATATCACATAAGATTCCGCAAGATTAATGGTTCATTATAAATCAAGTTTCAATTATTAGTCCGGTTGCTTTTTCTTGATCAAGCGTGTCATAATATGTAAAGTGTTAAATATAGTTTATGACTATATGAAAGACCAAGTATGTATCACAAACATAGACATCAACCACATAGAAAATAAACAATGTAATGCAAGAATAAGAGTAAAGCGATAAGTAAAAGGATAGACAAACCAACACGAGGATTTATAGTGGTTCGGCTACAAGGACACCTTCCTTGCCCTACTCCACTCCCCGAGTCACCTACTCGAGAGTTCATAAACACTACACGCCACAAAATCCTTATGGCGGAGAAGCCTTCACAACGTCGCCTACTCTTTTTCCGATACTAGGCTAACCACCGGGTTCTTTCACACCAAGGTGAACCACACCTACCACAACGTCGCCTACCCTTTATCCGGTACTAGGCTAAGTACCGAGTTCTATTATAATGGAGGAACTACTACCCAACACTACACAACACCTATACCCATAAGGAGACCAACTCCTTATTACAACACCATCAAGGATATCAATATCCTTAGATCCAATACTACTCTATCTTGTACATCGAAACACACCATATCGAATGAACACCTTAGGCACCTTTCACTAATGACCTTGGTTAGATTACTCGGCACCCTTCACTAATGCCTTCATCTTGACTCTTTTAGCATTCTTCACCAATGCCTTTGACACATCTATGACACCCGTTATGTTTTGTGGCCCAACATAACAAACCTTGTATTTTATGGCACAAACACATAAACCATCTAGTCTAGTCATAGATATATAACACATATATGATACCCGTTATGTTTAGTGGCCCAACATAACAAACCTTGTGTTTTATGGCACAAACACATAAACCATCTAGTCTAGTCATAGAAACAAGAATATGATACTAGACAATATCCAAGACAATGTGTCTAATGGATATGAAATCCTAAACTAAACATCAAGAACACAAAGCATGATGTAGTTAGTATTCTATGAATGAAGATGACAAGTTTCCCAAGCTTGTTGTAGAAGATCTTCATGTGCTTGTATCTTGTGATGGGTGATCACTTCAGTAGGTAAGGAAGCAAGATCTCCGAGCTTGCTTTGGAGGATCACTTCGGGAGTATGCTTACAACAAAAGAAAGTTAGAAGTATTATGATCATATGATATGAGGGTGGTTTACATGTTTCCTAATGATCTAAATATCCTATAAATGGTGGAGAGAAACTATGTGTGAAGGTGTAAAGAAATGGTAAGAAGTGGCTTGCTATTTATAGGCAAAAAAACCAAAACCATGTTCTGCCCCAAGGATCCCTTCTGGAGGGATCCGGCCCTTGTTATTCCAGGGATCTGTGGGCACTTTGAGGGATCCGTAGGACGCTCCCTTTTGCCCATGGGTTTTGGGTCATGGGTCATGGGTTATGGGTTGGTCCATGGGTATTTCATTAGATATAATGTATCTAATAGATGCAATGCATCTAGTCAAATGGGTATGGGTCTTGGGTCATGGATTTTACCCAACACATTTACTTATATATACTACCTTATAATGCATTTAGGCCTTCTAAAATTAGAAGGCTTAAAAATTCAGACTTTTTTGCTTGCTTATAATGGAAAGAATTGGTTTCAATTATATAAACTTGTAACAGCCCCTATTTAAATGTCTTCAATTCTATGAACTTGTAACAACCTGAAAATTAAATGTTATCAATTATATAAAACTTGTAATAGCCACTAATATTCATATAATTTACCCCACTCTCTCAATAAAAAAAACAAAACCTATTCACTCTCAAAAAATATGCTCTAGAAATTACAAACTGAAAATTACAATAATCGAACCCAACTCATAAACCTAAATCTAAACACAAACAAGTTACAAATTGAAAATTACAAAGATCTCAAAATAGTGTGTTAAAAGGATAAGATCAAATCTTTAAAAAGATTCAAACACATTTCATCATAGATCTTTTTTTTCGAAGTTGAACTTCTTTTAAATATTTGAAAGGTATAAAAAACCAATAACAAAACTGTTATGATTTTTCTTTCATTCGGTTAAATAAAAGAAAACAATACCTACCTGAGACAACAAACGATCTTGAAGCTGTGATCTTCGTAAGCTTCGAGTTAAATTAAAGGGTGTTTAGGGGTTTGGCTATAAAGTGCAACATTCAACGAGAAGTGTTTGTGTTGTGATTAGTGTTCAAAAAAAAGGAAACAAGAAGCATAGATTATTGTTTGTTTTTGACTATTAGATTAACATAAAAAAACATTTAGATCTAAAAGCTAGAAGTTTAGGTGGCTGCATATGTGAGTTGTGGCTGCACAATTTGGTGTGTGTTTTTAGGGTTAGTAAGTATGAGTATTAAGGTAATGTTGAGATGAGTATTTTATATAATTGGGCTCATCCGAGTCTTTGGCCTGTTGGACTGTATTTTTAAAGTTCTACTGGGTTGATACATATACGGGAGTTGATAAATATGGTTTTCATAATAATACCAAACGCAATAACTGTATTTTCTTTCTTTCCAATTTGTGACAAGAGTTTTGTTTATGATAAGCTTTCTCAAATTTTGAATTCTTTTATATTTTTTTGACTTTTAGTCTTTAACCATATTAAATTGTCCACTCATTTGAAAATTATACTTAATGCAATGTAAAAAAAACAAGTATCCGTAGGCATTTGTAATGTTTACAACAACATAACTAGACAATATTTGGACATTAGAGGATTAGACATATCTTACGGGATTTAGCTGTTAACCCTATAATATACAAAAAGAAAAAGATGTTAGCTATTGCGGTTTCTGAGGTTGAAAATTTTGAGTTTATACATGTTTTTTGGTGATGACAAAAAGAAAAATCAATACTATAAAATAAAATAAAAAATCATGTGTATTATGTTAATCGAGGAAAATCAAGTTTTGCATGCAAAATTATGCGTATAACCATTTGCATTGCTATTGTTTATCGTTATTTTAATTAAAAGTTGTCATTCATTCGTAAAGTTATTGGTGGAAAAAATATATAAATTAAACATATTTGTTCGTTACAAAATTAGTCACCGGTACCCGCCGCCGCATTGCGCGGGTACCCTGCTAGTGTTTACTTAAGTGTTTTATAAACTTATTTAACTAAATATGTTTAATGGTTTGTTAGGGGTTTGATCATAACGCAACATAACAAACATGTACGAACATGTGTTGTAGCATACAAGGACTTGAGTCGTCGAGAGGTGTTGAGAGTATGTTGAGACAAAATATAATTACAAGTAACTTATACATTTTACGTTATGTATTACAAGTTACATGTTTGTCATCAACAAAACAAATGAGAATGTATAGATTAAATATCGTAATATTTGCACTAACAATCTCCCCCTTTTTGATGATGACAAAATATATGTAAACGCAATAGATAGGTAAAATGTCAAAGTTACTTGTGTCTGTACTTCCTATACATTACCTTCTTCGTTTACACTCTTCTCCCCCTTTTGTCGAAACAAAAAGGGTGTGTCCTTTAAACTTAATTTCTCCCAAGAATGGCGAGTTTGCATCATCCCTAGTGAAGTTAAAATGAAAACACCTTATTGCTCCAATTGGCACACCACGCCAATACCTTCAACACGAAACACTAATGACGAAGCTTAGCAACTCATGACCTTGAGCTTGCACGTCTTCAAAAGGTGGTGATCTCGCCTTTAAGAGGAACCTAGAGAATCACACACACAAAAAATAGAAATATCCTTTGAATTATAACCATTATTGCCAACGGCTCAATGGATCAAATTTTTGAGGCTTAACCTACATCAAGGTTAGTGTTAAGAAGAAAAGAAAAAGGAAAAATATATGATGAGAAAGAAATCTCCCTTTTGTTGAAATATAAAGGAATTTTGAAGAATGAATGTGTGCATGCTCCTCCTTGACGGTTGCTCCCCCTTGTTAAAGGCGTCAAGTATTTTAGGAAGGCTAAGAAGAAATTATTGCAAAATTTGAAATGTTTTTGCTTTGACGAAAAACTCCCCTTTATTGAGAGCGTCAAGTTCTCCTAGTGTGTTTTGAGAATCTACAAAACAAAAAGTTAGTGCAAAATTATATTCGTCCTTGGACGAGTAAATCATATGATGCACTTTATAAATGCTCGACGAAAGCTCCCCCTAGCTCGAGGGCGTCAAGAAGAACCTACAAAAAAAATTAGTGTAAAATTCGTCCATAAATAGACGAGAATCCCATACACATCAAAGTGTATATATATGAACCTACAAAGAAATGATTAGTGTCAAAAAGAGAATAATCCTACTACTTGCATCATCATGGTTGGTTTAGAGGTTGTAAGGTTTGTTCAAGGTAAGAGAAAAATGTGCTTAGGGATGAGACGCATTTCATTACGAAATTCACTTGGCTATTGACAACATAAATGTTTGTGAAGGATGGTTGAGCGACCATGAATTGTAGTGGTAGTGAGACACTTGTAGGATGTGGTTGACACAAATAGAATGTGGTAGAACATGAGACATACTTCATCACGTAGTTTATGAACTAGACCTTGGACACAGTGATAATGATAGAAATCATCATTATGACTTAGAAGTATGGAAGTTGTGGTAGAGGTGATGAAAGGTATCAAGGTTAATCTTTGATTTGGTTGATGACTCAATAGAGGTGGTAGATATGATGACTTTGTGAGTAGTGATAAAAGTGGAGTAAGATGGTTAGGATGATGCAAGATTAAAAAGAAATGTGCGAATGAGCACAACTTGACTTAATGATGAAGTCGACCATTGTCAACCTACAAGAATCCAAAAAGTTTAGTACAAAAGGAAAACATTTATACAAATGGATAAATTGTTCACATAAAATCATGAAACAAAAAGAAAGAACACATAAAGAATCATATAGATGCAACTCATTTATAAACATATAAGAAACTGATAATCCTAAGTGTTGAACAAGTGCTTTTATGGAAAAAGAAAATTTGAAATGATTATCTAAAGAGATAATGTACCTACTGTTCCACGGTTCCATCGGTTCCCTCACTAGAGGGATCCGGCTAGCTTAAGTCTAAGGATCCGGCTAACAGATGAGGTGAAAAAGAGGTGATTGGATTCTAGCAAGGTCTAGCACCTACATATCCTAAGTTACTCAGTTTATTAAGTGTCTTACATGAAGATGGACTTAAATGATCAAGAGAAAATGATTGATGGTATCTAATGATTGCCTTTTATGGAAAGGAATGGGGCTTTATGAGCATCAGTGGATGATCAAAGATGACACTAAGAAATTTGAGAGTGTCAAGTGGTGTTAAATGATCCTAGAGATCAGATGATGACTTAAGATAGATTTGGAAAATTCCTTAAAAATTATAAGAAATTAAAAACTAGTTTTTGGCCTATTTTGAGGTAAGGATGACTAAAATCAATTTGCTAAAATTGAGAGAAATATCAAACTAGGTGTTTTGAGATGAGAGGAACAATGTGTAAACATTGGAGCGGAAAGATGGTGAGTTTTGAAGTAATGATAAATCAAAATTACTTTTAATGTGATCCTAAATCATCCATGAGTGAATGTGAGATCAACTGAGCCTAAGGAAAGTTTAAGTGATCCTAATGTAGCATGTTTAACTAGTCAAATAAGGTCTAGAATATTGGATTGATGCAAGGAGGCTAAAAAGGAAATTATGTCCACCCGGATCCCACGGATCCTTCACTTGAGGGATCCGTTTAGTTATATCTAAGGGATCCGGCGTCTGAGACATATTTTCTTAACAGAATAGTTGCGGAATTTTGCTCTATGTTTCAAATTATGAAACAAATTGTTTCTACAGCAAGCATACATGTATACACGTTAAGCAAAGCAATGAGAGCATGTAGAGATCACATATAGGCAATCAAATGAGATCGAGCTCACAAATAACACAAAGGTTTAGCAAACTTAACAAGCACTATTCAAGAAGCCCAAAACAGATTTAAGGTCTAGATTAGTAAATCATTTACACTAACAATGACATGAAAGGTATGTGTCTATAAAGAAAAGAGCACATGATAGTGTTCAAGACAAAAGAGTTGTTAGATGCTAGTTTAGGACAATCTAGTCATTACGGATTGTGATTAGCATACAATGAGCTTCGTCCATGAAGTCATGTAGCTCTTCTCGATCAAAGCAAGATAATCGCTTGATGAGGCAAGTGGTTGTGATTAACTAAAATAAAAATTAATTTTACAACTTGTTTGATTAGTAATCCTAAGACAATGCAAAGTATTTCCATTGTAAACTTACTTTAGGAAAACATAGGAGTATAAATTTCTCAAGTGAGAGAATGAATATGAGACTATTACTAGCGGTGCTCAATTACGGCTAAACACGACCATTTTTATGGGCGATTCCACATACCCAACTTCTATCAAGGAAGCAATTCAACCGTTAGGTTAGATTGAGTTTCTAGTGCAATAAGTTCTCTAGTATTCATTCTCAAGTTAGGAAAATTTATATTCCTACAATGTCCTATCGAAGAGTAACAAGGATGATACTTTGCTTTGTTTTTATTAATATTATACTTGAAACAACTAAAGTGAAAAAGGTGTCAAAAAATTAAAAGTTGTCCATATGGTGAACAAAAAGATGGTTGGATGAGCTAGTTCAACATATGTTGTTGGAAAGCTCGAGTTTGGACTTTCGGATATGAACAATTATATTTGCGTTGCAAAATAATTTACTTGAGTATATCGGATGAAATAATCAAGTTGTCAATCCTACTATGAAGCTTGGAGAGCGATCATGAAAAGGAAAACGGGAGAGTACATCATCAACACAAGTGTAGGTTATGATCCGATGTACATTCTTGTTGTTTTTAGAAAACGATACAAGAAAATATGAAATAAAGAAATCATATAAGCACATAAAACATGTATGTTGTACACATGACAAACTCAATCAAAAAGCCATTTGGTGTGTTATATGTTTTAAACATTTTTCAACTTATAAAACTAACATTTTTGACACAACTAGATGTTATCCCAAACACTCCTTCAAGTAGAACATTGATTATTATGAAGTTACTAAAGCGACAAGCAAGAGAATGAATAACAAGGTAAGGAAAGCACATATGTTATTCAATCAAACAAGCACAAAAACTATTTGAGATAAGCAAATAATCAAGTAATGAAAGGAAGACAATTTATCATTTAGCATAGCATACGAAAGTTCTTTTCATCGCTTTGTGTTAAATATAAACATGTATACCAAGCTTGATTAGTTTCTTTAATAAATATGATCAAAACCTTAATTTTAAAAGAGGACACATTGTTATTCAAAGATGAAAACATCCGTCTCCAATTAGATCAAAAGTTTGTGCAAGGTTATGACAAAAAAATGACTTTCTATTATAAATCAATGATTCTGTAAATTTTTGTTTTGAATCAGTTTATGAAATTATTTTTATATAAAAGTAGACTCAAATACCTTTAAAATGATAGGTGGCACGACTTCTAACGACTTACGGTTAATTAGTTATAAATTTTTGAAATTCAGACAAAAATTGTCTTCTGTACCACGGATCCCTTGCTTGAGGGATCCGTCCAGTGTAACCTGAGGGATCCGCTGATCTGACACAGAATTACAAAAACGCATGTTTTGACCCGACAAAAAGGTTTAACCTTTGTAGACTTTTTAGTGAAGTTATATTACCCATTTTTACCTTTATTCAAGCTTGATTAACAAGATATCTAACAACAAAACTTCAAAGAAAAAAAAGAAAAAAAATCATCAAAACACTTTTCATATTATGCTTGACTTCACCAAAAATTTGATACAAGGACCTTACTCGTTTTGAAAACCATTTGTTTTAAAAACTAGAGCCAACCCGCTCTGATACCAATTGTGAAAACGTAGAGGGGGGGGGGTGAATACATTTCCGTTTAAAACTTAAAACTTTTGTATCAAATATAGTATAAACCATTGCATTTGCTAATCTCGACGCGAGGATGCATTTAACGCATTACGGCATGTAAGGCCAACCCCTTAATATCACATAAGATTCCGCAAGATTAATGGTTCATTATAAATCAAGTTTCACCATTATTAGTCCGGTTGCTTTTTCTTGATCAAGCGTGTCGTAATATGTAAAGTGTTAAATATAGTTTATGACTATATGAAAGACCAAGTATGTATCACAAACATAGACATCAACCACATAGAAAATAAACAATGTAATGCAAGAATAAGAGTAAAGCGATAAGTAAAAGGATAGACAAACCAACACGAGGATTTATAGTGGTTTGGCTACAAGGACACCTTCCTTGCCCTACTCCACTCCCCGAGTCACCTACTCGAGAGTTCGTAAACACTACACGACACCAACTCCTTATGGCAGAGAAGCCTTCACAACGTCCCTACTCTTTTTCCGGTACTAGGCTAACCACCGGGTTCTTTCACACCAAGGTGAACCACACCTACCACAACATCGCCTACCCTTTATCCGGTACTAGGCTAAGTACCGAGTTCCATTATAATGTAGGAACTACTACCCAACACTACACAACACCTATACCCCTAAGGAGACCAACTCCTTATTGCAACACCATCAAGGATATCAATATCCTTAGATCCAATACTACTCTATCTTGTACATCGAAACACACCATATCGAATGTACACCTTAGGCACCTTTCACTAATGCCCTTGGTTAGATTACTCGGAACCCTTCACTAATGCCTTCATCTTGACTCTTTTAGCATTCTTCACTAATGCCTTTGACACATCTATGACACCCGTTATGTTTTGTGGCCCAACATAACAAACCTTGTATTTTATGGCACAAACACATAAACCATCTAGTCTAGTCATAGATATATAACACATCTATGATACCCGTTATGTTTTGTGGCCCAACATGACAAACCTTGTGTTTTATGGCACAAACACATAAACCATCTAGTCTAGTCATAGAAACAAGAATATGATACTAGACAATATCCAAGACAATGTGTCTAATGGATATGAAATCCTAAACTAAACATCAAGAACACAAAGCATGATGTAGTTAGTCTTCTATGAATGAAGATGACAAGTTTCCCAAGCTTGTTGTAGAAGATCTTCATGTGATTGTATCTTGTGATGGGTGATCACTTCATTAGGTAAGGAAGCAAGATCTCCAAGCTTGCTTTGGAGGATCACTTCGGGAGTATGCTTACAACAAATGAAAGTTAGAAGCATTATGATCATATGATATGAGGGTGGTTTACATGTTTCCTAATGATCTAAATATCCTAGAAATGGTGGAGAGAAACTATGTGTGAAGGTGTAAAGAAATGGTAAGAAGTGGCTTGCTATTTATAGGCAAAAAGACCAAAACCATGTTCTGCCCCAAGGATCCCTTCTGGAGGGATCCGGCCCTTGTAATTCTAGGGATCCGTTGGCACTTTGAGGAATCCGTAGGACGCTCCCTTTTTCCCATGGGTTTTGGGTCATGGGTTGGTCCATGGGTATTTCATTAGATACAATGTATCTAATAGATGCAATGCATCTAGTCAAATAGGTATGGGTCTTGGGTCATGGATTTTACCCAACACATTTACTTATGTTTACTTAAGTGTTTTATAAACTTATTTAACTAAACATGTTTAATGGTTTGTTAGGGGTTTGATCATAACGCAACATAACAAACATGTACGAACCTGTGTTGTAGCATACAAGGACTTGAGTCGTCGAGGGGTGTTGAGAGTATGTTGAGACAAAATATAATTACAAGTAACTTATACATTTTACGTTATGTATTACAAGTTACATGTTTGTCATCAACAAAACAAATGAGAATGTATAGATTAAATATCGTAATATTTGCACTAACACAAAGGGTAAGGAATCTTACGTGGGAATGAGGTACTGTCGCCCACAGTTCCCAAAAAGGGAAAGAGCGGTGGATTTTCACCCAAAACCGGCGATGTCATAACAACAAGACAACCTTATGGGTTGACTTACGTCATTCCCCACTCACAATTGTCGCTCTCATGACCCATGACCATGAGAACCCGACAAGAAAGTCCAACATATAAATAGGGGTCTTCGCCACTATTCAAACGGTAACTTGGATTCACTCTCTCTCTCTAGAACACTTTATCTCTCTAAAAAACCAATACTTACTCTCACGCCGGAGGTTGACTGCGGAGGATCCCTTCCGCGGTGAGGCTAACGGTGTTTCGTTTTCTTAGCAGCTACCAACCAAGATACCCTCACTTAATTCAAGATCTATTCCCTCAAATATAGCATAAACTAGCCTTTGTGCGGAAGAGCCCGGATTTGTTTTAACAAGTTGGCGCCATCCGTGGGACGATAATAAAACTGCATTTCCGAAAGAAGCTCTTTCATGAGTAATCAGGCAGATAACCCTTCTCCTTCCCCTGGGCCTTCTACGGTCAGAAACACAGGCGAAAATGAAAAGGAGAATGACAAAGAACGTTACTCCCCCAGCGTTGTGCCAGACGCGGCAATAAGGGAGTTATGTGAAAGGCACTATAATCGAATTCGACCCCTAATGGTAGAGAAGGTTCATCAGGAAAAGCTGGATCGGGTCAAAACCCGTTTGTACTTTGATGATGAAACCAAAAATGAGAGGTCTCGGGAACAAGCCCGGAACACCCGGTCGGAGTCCGAAAGGAAGACGAAGTCCAAGAAAAGGCAGAGGGCCAGCCCAAGTGCCAGATCTGACCCTACAGAGTATTCTAGGTTACAAAGCGTCTTCTCGAGACTTAGCAGTCGAGAAACTGAACACTCTAGAGAGAAGCCCGGCGGAAGGTCAGAGGTCGCGGCCAGACGTATTCTCCAGGTTGGAAAGAGAAGGTTTGCACGTGACAACACGAGTAGGAAACAAAAACCCGGATGTGTTCTCCAGACTCTGGTCAAAAGCGTCCTCCCGCCGGCAACGGAGAAAAGAAGCTGAAAAGCTTAAGAAAGAAAATGCGGCAGCAAGGCACTCGGCCAAAAGGCATCAGAATGCTTCTCACTCAAGATATAGCAAGGACGAGAGCAATCGCTCATACCCCAACAGGTCTAGGGAGATATCTCCCCCATAGAGTGATGAAAGCACGGGAGGACACATGAAGTCCACCCCAACAGACAAGTCAGGAGATGAAGTTGACAAACTATACTGTCCCTACGACATTGCTGATGCGGATTCTTTCACCCAAAGGATACGAAAATTTGAATTCCCAAAGAGAACGAGGATGCCAGCTCATGTCAGGACGTATGACGGAACGGGGGATCCGGAGGATCACCTCAAAAATTTCCAGACCGCGGCCAAAGTGGAGCGCTGGCCCATGCCAACGTGGTGCCACATGTTCGATTCTACCATAATGGGGCACGCCCACGTCTGGTTTGATGAGCTCCGTCCAGAAAGCATTGACAGTTTCATAGAACTAAGGACAAGTTTCCTATCATACTTCCTTCAACAAAAGAAATACACAAAGGACCCTGTAGAGCTGCACCACATAAAGCAGCGGGAAGGAGAATCTACAGAGGCATTTGTGGAGCGATACAAGGTAGAGAGTATGCACGTGAAGGGTACCCCAGAATGCATGCGGGTGTTGGGTTTCATGCACGGGATAACAATTCCCGAGCTGATCAAAAGACTTAACAACAACATACCCAAACGATGGACGAGATGTGGAAAGTAACCACAACATTTCTCCGGGTGGAGTTAGCTGCAGCAAACGAAACAAAGAAGAGGTACTCACACTGGAAAAACCAAGAAGGTGGACATAAGAACTTACAGGTGTTTGAAAGAAAAACAGAGTTCAAGGGGCGTCTGAGGCCGAAAAGAAAGCGGGGCGACAGGTTCACCCCCTCACAAAAACCCCAAAGGAGATTTTGGCCATGGACTCCATTAAGTTCATAGCTCCTCCTCCTATGTCCAGCCCAGCTGAGTCCCAGAACAAGGACAAGTTTTGCGACTTCCATAGGGAGAAAGAGCACAATATGGACGAATGCTATTAGCTAAAAAAGCAAATAGAGGAGGCGGTCAGGTCCGGACAACTAGCACACCTAGTCAAGGAAATTAAGAATGGCACCCAGAAGAATAGGGGTCCCAAAGGAGGAAAAAAGGACACCACCGCTAAAGATAAGGTCCACGGCATATTCATGGTCCAAACTTGGCAGCGGACAGTTAGGCCTAGAGTGTCCGCGGTTATGGCCCCCGACATGGAAATCTCATTTCCTCCTATATCCGGAGATGATTGGGATGACCATCCGTTTGTAATAAAGGCATACGTTGAGGGATGCAAAGTCCATAGGATGTACGTGGACAACGTAAGTGCCTCAGAAGTCTTGTACGAGCACTGCTTTAACAAGCTAAGCCCTGACATCCGAAAACGCTTTGTACCCATTTCATCCCCACTCTTAGGGTTCAGCGAAGAACTTTCATGGCCGTTAGGGCGAATCCTTCTGGAAGTAACGTTGGAGGACGACAAAAAGGTGGCCAGCGCCTGGATGAACTTCATGGTAGTGCGTTCACCGTCCTAATATAGCGGAAAAATCGAAAGTCCGGGCATAAGGCTGTTGAAAATAGTCCCGTCTACGGCTCATGGGATGCTAAAATTCCCCACACACGGTGTAATAATAACTTTGCATAGAGACAAAGTAATCCCAGTGAAATACCGGATGGTCGCTGAGCCGCAGCCGCACCAAAACATGGAAGAGACTCCGGCAAAAGAAGGGGTCAAGGTGGCTATTCATCCCGAGTTTCCAGACCAAACGATTACTATCGGAGGGAGTTTAAGCAACGAGGGTAAGATAAACCTCTGCAGCTTACTCAAAATAAACCTGGATATCTTCGCTTGGCAGCCCTCCGACATGACCGAGGTCCCAAGAACAATAGCTGAACACAATGAACATCAAAGAAGGCTACAACCCGGTGCGACGGAAGAAAAGGGGGCAAGCCCCAGAAAGAAACAAGGCTATCAACGAAGATGTCACCAAGCTGGTCGCGACGGGAATCATGAAGGAAGTCCATTACCATGATTGGCTATCTAATCCGGTCCTAGTAAAAAAGAGTGATGGGAGCTGGAGAATGTGTGTAGATTTTAAGGATTTGAACAAAGTGTTAGCCTCGCTTTTTCTAAAGATAACGTCATTTACGTGAATTGGACTAGATGCGTAGTATACTTTGCCTTTAGGGACTAGTATCGTTTATGTGGCAAAGTTAGGGCCTATATATACCCCTCATGACTCTCCATGAGGGGTGAGGTGAAGCATTTGGTCATTGTATTCTTTTGTGTTTATCTTAATAAAACCTTGTTTTCTCCTCCCTCTCTCTAATTTCTCTCACTAGAAGAGATGAAGATATTCATCTTCTTCCACCAACCAAGACCTCCAAAACCACATAAATCTTATGTTAATCGGTCCTGACAATTGGTATCAATCGCCTAACAATGGTTTAGGAGTGTTTGTGTTTGTTTTGAAGCTTGGTATTGTACGCGTAAAGGCTCACGTTTTACATCTTTGATACGCATAAAGCTTTAATTTTTGCACTCAAAAATTCAAGATTCTTGTGGTTTAAGGTTTATTTGGTGCTAAAGTTTCAGTTTTTTGCAAAAAGTTCGAAGCTTTACGTGTTTTTCTTCATTTTTGAACTCGTTTTTGGTTCATTGGTCATTTCTACTCGTAACTTTTCTAGCCACTTTGGGTGAAAAAGGTCACCATTTTTGGGTTATTCGAGTGTTTTTAAGGCTTTCTGTGCAAAAGAAATCATTTGATTCGTTGGAAATTTCTTACGAGTAGAAGTCAAAAAGTCAAAACCCTAGTTTTCTACTCGTAACTTTTCTAAGCACTTTGGGTGAAAAAGGTTAACATTTTTGTGTTATTTGAGTGTTTTTAAGGCTATCTGTACAAGCGAAATTGTTTGAATCTTTGGAAATTTTTTACGAGTAGGTCAAAACCCTAGTTCTACTCGTAAGAAAGTCAACTACTCATAAGTTTTCTACTCGTAACTTTTTGGTGAAGAATCTTCGAGCTATAACGGTGACTCAGTGCTTCCCTCACTTGGATAAGTGTGTGGAACACTTCGACTTGTGGATATCCCTTACGCTGTGACAGTGTAAAGGATTTTTGGTTCACAATTACGTGTAAGGTTTACGAGTAACTTTTTGTCTACGCATAAGCTTAAGGTTACGCGTAAGATACTTTATACGCATAAGATCCTACGCCTAAGGAATCCTACGCCTAAGCTTCCTACGCATAAGATCCTACTCGTAACCACATCCTACTCGTAACTACATCCTACTCGTAACTACATCCTACTCGTAACCATATCCTACTCGTAACCATATCCTACTCGTAACTTCTTTGGTCTACGCCTAAGCTCTTTCTACGCCTAAGGTTTTAAAAAAAAAAAAAAATTCAAATTTTTACGCGAGATTCAAATTTTGGTTTAACTGTGAAAAGTTTGGTCAAAAATTCAAATTTTTGGGCCTAAATTCAAATTTTTCTGGTCAAATTTTGCGTCAAAATTGTCATAACTCAAAATTTTCATACGACCTTAGAATTGATTTTTATAGTGAATTTCAAATTTTGGGCGAAAATTTTTAAGAACCGAGTTTACGAGTACGACTTTCGGAAACACCTCAACCAAGCTTAATCATCATCAACCACAACTCCTTTATCGTTGAATCGATCCTACATCAACTTTATCAGATCATACCTTCATCAATGGCAACTCAACAAGACATTCATGCAGCCGGTGCCGAAAACCGACCTCCTATGTTGGCAAAAGGTGGTTATCTTCAATGGACAAGTCGTATGCTTCGTTACATAAAGACCAAACCTAATGGGAAACTGATGATTCAATCCATTCAGAATGGATCCTTCAAGCCTCTACAAGTCCATACCCCTGGAGATCCTAATGCAACACCTCCCATCCCACCATCCTCTCATCTTCAAACTGAATCAGAATACACTGAAGAGGATCAGAAACAAGTCGATGCAGATGACATGGCAATTCATATTATCCAACTGGGTTTACCAATAGACATCTTTGCTGCGGTAGAGAGTTGTGAAACTGCTTTCGATATGTGGGAACGTGTTAGACGGCTATGTTTTGGAACAGAAATTGGTAAACAAGATATGGAGAACAAGCTGCTAACTGAATGGGAGAAGTTTACATCTACACCAGGAGAATCCATTCAATCCTACTATGGAAGGTTTTGCATTTTGATGAATGAGCTTATCAGAAGCAAGTTGGCACCCAGAACAATCGTTCAAAACATCAAGTTCCTGAATAATCTTCCAGAAGAATGGGGACGATATGTCACTATTGTCAACCAAACAAAAGACTTACATCAGGTGAACTTTGATCAACTGAATGATTTTCTGAAACAAAACCAAGCTGAAGCGAATGAAGTCAGGCAAGAAATATTGGCAAAGAAACATGATCCATTGGCACTTATTGCTAAGACTCAAACTACAGTGAATACACAACAACAAGCTTCATCATCTTCCAACAAAAACAACTTGCAGCAATACATTCCACAACCACAACAACAATTCTATCCAGATCAACAATACCAGGAACAAGGAATCACTGATCCTGAAACTGACCCAGAAGCGACCTTGCAACATATATTTTCTTTATTGGACAAAGCATTTAACAGTCACATCGGTAATCAGGCGGTTCCGTATCAGGGTAATCACTCGGGTCAGTATGTTGGAAATTAGATGGGACAGAATGTTGGGAATAGAGCAGTGGGTAATCAGAATGGGTATGTTGCAGCTCCAGTAGTTGGGAATCATGGAAATGTGAATAAGGGTAATCAGGTTAAGTGTTATAACTGTCAAGGAGTGGGTCATATGGCAAGAAACTGTCCCACTAAGCCGCACAAAAAGAATGGTGATTTTCTTCGGAAAGCTGCTTTGTTAGCAGATAAGCAAGAAGCGGGGTTCCAGTTGAGTGATGAGGAACATGACTTTTTCGCTATTATGGATGATTTGGAAGACCTCGAGGAACTCAATGCGAATTGCATCTTCATGGCAAATCTTCAGGAAGCTAAGTATGACACTGAGTCAGACTCACCTCCTGTCTATGACGCCAATACAGTATCTGAGGTACCAATCATTGATCCATGTTATAACAATGTCATATCTGATGTGTTTACTCATGACGAACAGAATTCTGTGACACCAGCACCCACTTATGATACATACCTGGACAATCCGAGTTGTAGCAATACTTACTCTGAAACTCCAGATATGGATCCTAATGGAGGCTGTGTGGCACAAAATACTGAGACTGATGCGAAAACACGTGATTATTTTGAATCATTAATCAACAACTGTGGCATTGAAATTGAGAAAGTGAGTAAGGTCAATCGCGAGGTTAAGGCCGCGAATAAGAAATTGACCACTGAGCTTGAGAGTTACAAGGAGCACGCAAAAGCCTATAAATTTCATACAAACAAACTTTCAGAATTAGAAATTGGTTATCGAGATTCTGTTTTAAGAGAAAAACAATTGCAACTCAAGTATGATACACTTGATGTGAATCTGAACTTGAAAATAAAATCTTTAAACAAGGAAATTTCTGAACAAAATGACCAACTTTCTAAACAAAAAGCACTGTTTTCTGATCTTGAAAAAGAGAAGAAACAGTTGATTGCTGATTTTTCAAAACGAGAAGATTCTCTTCTTGATGAAATTCTGGATAAAAATGAAACTATAAAGAAATTGGATAATTTGCTTCTTACAACGGGTCATTCCGCTAAATCAAACAAGATGCTTTCTAATCAAGTAAATCCGATTTTTCACACTTCACATAAAATGGCTCTTGGTAACAACCCCTCTTCGTTTCTCAAGAAAGCTCAGAAATCTCAGAATGTGTTGAACAATGGACAACCTTTGCATGAACCTATAATTGTTCGTGATTCTCTTGAAACGTTGGAACTAGCTGAGGAGAGTAGATCAAAAATGAAACAAAAGAATCCAGATCTTAAACCGATTGATTATAACAAATGGAACAAAATTAATGGAATTACTTTTGTTAATCAAAAAGAAAAGTCAAAGTTTTCCATCACACCAAGTGTTTCAAACAAAGTGTCAACACCAGTTTCAAAACCAGTTGTAGTTTCCAAATCTCTTTCGAAAATCGAACAAATGTCTTCAAACAATCCTTTTAACACAAGTGATACTAGAAGCATTTTAGACGATGTTAAAACTAGAATTGGGAGTCTTCAAGAGACTGTTAAAACTAAAACCACTATGACACCTAACAACTGGTTCTCTACTTTTGATATCGAACAGAGAAAGTTTTTTGAAACTCAAATTGCCCCTCAGCTGAATAACATCAACTCAAGGGTAATTCATGTTGAACAAGCACTTTTGAAAGAAACAGCTGACTTTGTCAAGGACCATAAATCCCTGGTAAAGCAAGCTAATGAATGTTTTGAACACATCAAAGTTTTGGAAAATTTGAATGATTCTCTCTTCGAAGATGTGATGACTACCGATATCATGTCAATTATTTTACAAACATATTCTGTTGAAGATCATGAAAGACTCCAGTATGAGACCTCCGCAATTGTTTCAAAATATGAAAAAGCTCTTGAAAAACTTGAAAAAGAAAACGTGTCCTATTTTAAACAACTTGATCGAAAATCTGAGGAATGCAAGTATGACAAACTGTCGTATGAGCGTGCCTACAAGGACATGCAAGAGCAAAATGATCTTTTGAGAGTTCAGCTGGAAAGTCTTAAAGGAAAGGCTGTGGATACTAAGTTTGGAAAACCATTGACTGAGGAGAAGGCAAATGTTCCCAAACCGGTTTTCAAACCAAAAATGTCTATTTCTATGCCTCCTCCAAAAGTCACTGAGAAACATGATTTGTCAAAAACAGTCACTCCACAGACTTTGCCTATTAAAAAGAGAATTGTTAAAGGTTTTGAAAAAGAGAAAGCGGTTTTTGAAAAAACAAAAGTGATTACACCTGGCATTTCTAGGAATAGTACACGGAATGTGACCGCAAATCCAGTTAAAGAATCTGTTGGTTCTAACAACATGGTCAACAATCACTATCTAGAAGAAGCTAGGAAAAAGGCACAGACTCGAAAAGACGGAATTCTAGGTACAACATCTAGGGTGATGAATTCTACAAGATTTCAAGGCACTGCTAGTAGTAGTAAACCATTACCTAGGAACACTCTACAAAAGACTAGGGATTGGCTTACATCTAAGAGTAGTTGCGCAAAAGAAAATGCTATGCCCTTAGAAAACAACACTAGGAATTCTAAGTCTTTTTCGAACAAGAATCAATTTCCAAAAGACTGTAGTGACAGAGTTAAAGCTGATGTTTTAAACAAGAATATTGAATTTGTCTGTACTACATGTAAAAAATGTGTCTTTTCAGCTAATCATAATGCATGTGCCTTACAATATCTCAAGAAAGATAATTCTCGTGCCAAGGCACAATCCACTAAGACACCAAATAGAAACAAACCCGTTGACAAGATGAACATCAAAAGGAAACCTAATAGGTGGATCTCTTCAGGACGTAGTTCTTCAAAAAATGAGTCTTCCGCTGAATCTGATAAGAAAACAACTCCTAGATCTTACCTTAGGTGGATTCCCACGGGCAAAGTTTTCAACACAATAGGTCTTAGGTGGATTCCCACAGGAAAGATTTTTGATCCTTGCACCAACACAGATAATAGTGACAATCATCAGGATAAGGAAGTAAAAACCACTACAACCGTTGATAGTGATCACCCTCGCCGTGAGGAATCTTGTACTTCTAACACTGTTATTTGTGAAAACTCTTCTTCTTTGGTTGCAGGTGAATCAAATATCTCTGAACCCAGCTCATCTGAGGGTTCCAATTCTGTAAAATCTTCTTCTTCATCACTCTTTCTATCTTCCTTATTGATTTTCCATCTCTTTTATAAAACCAACAAAAGCAAAATATAAAAATATAAAACTTTCAAAAAAAATACAAAAACATTATAAAATAAAAAAAACCAAAAATATTCTTCTCACGACATGTCTCTCGTATAATCGATATTCTGTACGTTTCTAGAAATGTCATTCAACAATGATACGGGCATGTACAGATGCTTGAGCGAGAGTTCTTTAATATGTTTTCTAAAACATGTCGTTTCTCAAAATTTTCTTCAAAAAATGGCTTTCGTATACTTCCGTACGAAACCCGGACTTCAAATTAATGGCTTCTGAACACATCAGTTAAGGACCCGTACTTCAAAGAAAGGAAAGTGCTTATCCAAATCAAAGGTTTTAAATATTTTTCAAGCACTTTTCCTAAAAACACAATGGCTTGCAGTTACGTCAGACTGTAACCCGATCTTTAAAGAAAGAAAAGTGCTACGTAAAATCGATTTTCATAAATATCGAGCACTTATCCTAAAACAAATGAAGATAATTCTTCTTCAATATCTTCAAAAGATTTTTTAAAATCTTCTTCTTGCGTACCATTGATTCGAAAGTTTTCAAAAAGATTTTTCTAAATCTCTCACATTTGGTACCAAGATAACTCCCTCTAAACCCTTAATTGATTCTAAATTTTCTGTATGAAAAATATGCTTTCGTTAAGGGGGAGTATAAAACCAAATTGTTCCAAAATTCATGCTCAGTCAGTTTCTCTCCAAATGTTTTTCAAAAAACATATCTTTTAATCATTTTGTTTCAAAAACATCATAGATATGCTATTTCTGAGGGGGAGAAACGTGATTAAAATGTGATCAAAAAGGTTTAATGATCGTTGTTTGAATCTCAAAAGAGCTCGACTCAGTTGAAACCAATGAATTGACGAGGAATCATGTACCATCTCGAGAAACTTTCTATGACTTGACCAGGACGGGTAATAATTTCAAGCTAGTTCTCTAGTGATGTAAACGTGTCTCGAATCGGTCTTGTTCATTTAAAGTCGATCAATTCAAAAAGTGCGAACTCTACTCTCACTGTGCAGATTTCTGTCAAAACTTATAAGCACATGTGAAGGGGGAGTGTTTCTGAAAATATAAAACTCTCGGAATGTTCCAAACATGTTTTCTATCATAAACACTCTGAGAGATTTTCAAGAAAAATGGTTTTATGGCAACAATAGGACAGTCATGGAGTTATAAGGTGACTAAGGATAGGAAATCCGTCCTATGATCCGCCAGAACCGGAGGGATCTACCCAAGGACAATACACATAGTTTAGAACTAGAAGTCCTTAGGTATGATTGAAAAAGGGAGTAAAGTGAGAAAGGAGAAAGAAGGGGTTGAAGAATTAAAAAGAAATGTAAAAGAAAGGGTGAAAAGAAATAGCCCTCCATAATTCAACCTTAGGGCAGAAACCGGGTTCAATACATATGCTACTGGTTGTCACTAGATGACACTGGTATTGAAGACAAAGACGTCATGGACCCAGTGACGCACTGCACTAAACCTTCTAGCCACTCAATTCCTCTCAAAAGGGATTTGTTTCATTCTCACTGGGAACCCTACATAATCTATCGACTTTCTCTTAGAGATCGTTGGTATTGAAGAAGGAGACTCTCTCCCTAGTCTCCGCTCAGGAAAACCAAAATGCACTTATTGAGTCTAGAGCCACGAGATTCGTCAAAAGATCTCATAGGAACACTTGACATGACATCGCTTGTTGTTCATCAATAAGGACACAAGTGATATATTCTAGAGTCCTACGCAGATCTTAGCAATCTGCCAGAACATTTATGAGAAGTTTCACGTATGTGATCTTCAATGATTGAATGGAAATTCCTGCCAGGGTCAACATCAAGCAGCCCTGACAGCAGGTCACTTCGGTAATTCTCCGTGGATTACGCTTAGTGTGTCTCAAACGGTCTACAGTCGTGAGGTGATGCTTCGGTGTACCTCAGCGACTCATCTGAACTGTAGATGTACTTCGGTATATCGTGTTATCTCACTTGTGGGACTCCAGTTCAGGAACGGCCCTTGTGAGAATTAGAGACGTGTTTTCACACTATGCTGTTAACACCCTCGAAATTCAAACTTGTAAGTGCCGGAATCCGCTTATTACTAACCTGTTTTATGTTTTCTTCTTATGGAAGCTCCGGAGCGGATGGATCGTGCAGACTCGCCACATGCTCATACCAACAACACATGAAAGTTCTCATCATAATCAAAGGAGATGATTCTTCGTCAATGTCAAAGAATCTACAAAGTTTACAGACTCGAGAACTTCATCATTGGAAACTCAAAGTCAAATAGAAGTGTGAGCATGGTGAAGAAAGGCATGGAGACACCTAACCAACGAAGTTGACAACGGCAGACAACCACATTAACTGATCACAAAGCATGAAGGAACAAAGAATTAAGACTATTCTATATCTACTCACAAAGTTCAAGCTCAAAAAGATTAAAGACCTATTCAAGTGGAGCATCTTTTGAATGACCACCCCTTAGGGGGAGATTGTTAGCCTTGATTATTTTTATTAGAAGTGATGGTCATTCACGATTAGGAACTTTGTAACGTGTGTTAGATATCGTGATAGAATAGTCAACGGGCTCGTGGATTGGGCTAAGCTAATTGGGCATAAGTTATGTTAAGCTAGCCTTGTCTAGTTCGTGAAACCCAAGCCCAATCCAAGTCCATCTCAAGGCCCATGGCCAAGCCTTAGGGCATCATCTCTCTTACCTATATATACCCCTCAAGTATGTCATTTGAGGGGTGTGCTTGAGTGTGTGTGTGTGTGTGTTTTCCTTTGAAGCAATATAACATCTTATTGTTTTCATCTTTCTTCTCTCTACCTCTCTAAACATACACGAATATACATCAAGTCACCAAGTTCTATTCTTAATCTTTCTTATCTACGTTTGTGTTTGTATAACGTGGGTGTTTGTGTGGTAAAGGTTGTTATTGTGATAAGGTATACGTGATAAACGCGTATGCGTTTACGCCTAAGTCAAGGCTTACGCCTAACTCTGGCTTACGCTTAAGCAGACTTACGCATAACTTGCATTACGCATAAGAATATGCTTACGCATAACGGGTTGTGAAAACGTTACGCGTAGGCTTACGCATAAGAGAAAAAGAAAAAAGTTACGCGTAGACTAGACCTTGACCACAAATATACCATATACCAAATATCAATAGACCTCAGTTCCATTATCATCAGTCCATGGTTTTCAAGCAAAGATAACGAAAATAAATGAAGCAGTATCATCAGATCCGACTCATCCTACATCACATCTTCCCCAACAAATTTCAATCTATCTTATCCTCCATCTTCTACATCTATTCAAGACTCAAACAAAAAGAAATAAAAATTGATCTCAGAAGCGGTTCAGTTTTTATCTTTCAAAGATTTTTATTGAACCATATTTCATCATAGATCAAACTGAGTTGCTCACCAATCTTGTTGAAGATTAAACTTCCTCACTATCCGAAACCCACAAGAATAGAGAAATAACAAGTATGTTATTCTCTTTCTTTGTCTCGTTCCTTGAACAGAAATCACAACGAAAAACACAAACCATAAACCTACCTTAGACCCAATGGATCTTGAAGCCACTCGTATTCTTGGTTCTCATGAGCATAAAAGAAAGAAAGGTCGAATTAATTATGATTCGTGATTATGGAATGAAAGGGTTTAATTTGTGCTTATGATGCGTGATTCTCTTTGTGAGATATGTTTTTGTGCAACTGAGTGGTGGTATACAGATATGTTGGAGTGTGAGGAGAGTAGGTATAGAGGAAGGGGGCGGACATAAATGAGTGAGACATTTAGGTTTAGGTTAATGTGAGTTTTTAACCGAGACTTATATAACCGGATTTGGATCTGTGATTTCTTTCTCAACCAGGCTTTGGATTTGGATCATGAATTAGCTGTTGGATCCGTGGATGTATTGGTTTGGGCTTAAGGGTTGTAACAATTAAGAGGATGGGTTGAGCTGAGCTTCTACAATCGCAAGTATACCTATAAAAATTGTTATCCGATTTTTTTACAAATATTTTGGATACAATTTTTTAATATTTGGTATACAAAATGGTATTTTTGGTATGGTAAATTTCACGGAAGGGATACAAATTCACGGCTTAAGCGAAGATGTGAAAAATGACTACGGAGTTTTTGTACGGTATTATTGATGCGGAATTGAAGTGACATTTCACGGGTGGACTTCTTTATCTTTGAGACGATGGTTGGTTGGATGCATGTCTCAAGATAACTTGTCTGGGCACATTATGAAATTTGACAATCTGGTTATAACTGGTAAGGAGTTACGTTGTAGTGCTCACAGTGTGTAACCATCACTTTAAGGAGTTACGTTGTTGTGCTCAGTGTCACACAAAGTTGTGGATTGTTCAAAAATTTAGAACAAGCAGCAAGTCACAAGTTGGGATGCTTACTTCCTTTTTAAGTTAGTCGTATTGGGCTATCTCCATATGTGGTCATTACATTTAGCCGGTGAATTCTAAGGAGGTTCGATAAAAGGTTGGATTGAGAGGAGTTTATTGAGAGTATTTTGCGACATATTCTCACGGAAATTTTGATTAAGCTATGATGTTAATATTGCATCAAAGAAGGTAATACGGCATGTACGCAACATTATGATGATTCCGATAGCTCGCAACCATCAGGAGGGAGAAGTTGGTATTTCATCTTCCGTGATTGGATTACGAAGGGATTTTTGCTTAAGACTGAAGAAGGAGAAGTAGTGTGGTGTACATCGGGGTTTTTTACCAACTTGGATGCAATACTAAGTGAGTTATGTTGATGTTCCCAGAACGACAACCATTGTGCTTCAAGAGTTTACTTTCTCCGCTGCGTGTCTGAAGATTAAAGACGTGTTGGAAGAGTGTTGTCGGTTCAGGAGGGAGCAGAAAAAGAAGAAAAAAGGCTCACTAGTTAGGAGGGAGTAATAACCTAACTAGACCGTTACAGTTGAAGTTCAGAGCTACAAGAAGATCATTTGCCGAGGTCATCGGAAGGGAGAACTTCAAGTTTGCCTCAGTATCTAGACTACAGAGACTCTGCGCTTCAAGAAAGTCAACATTGTTCATTACTATTGTAATTTACTTTGTTGTGTATTTATAGGTCTCATTGTAACCATTCACGTGTGACGCTATCTTGGAGGGAGATTGTTAGCCTCGCTTTTTCTAAAGATAACGTCATTTACGTGAATTGGACTAGATGCGTAGTATACTTTGCCTTTAGGGACTAGTATCGTTTATGTGGCAAAGTTAGGGCCTATATATACCCCTCATGACTCTCCATGAGGGGTGAGGTGAAGCATTTGGTCATTGTATTCTTTTGTGTTTATCTTAATAAAACCTTGTTTTCTCCTCCCTCTCTCTACTTTCTCTCACTAGAAGAGATGAAGATATTCATCTTCTTCCACCAACCAAGACCTCCAAAACCACATAAATCTTATGTTAATCGGTCCTGACACAAAGCTTGTCCGAAATACTGTTATCCCCTTCCGGAGATCGTCTGGAAAGTCGAATCCCTATGCGGTTATTCCTTTAAATGTTTCCTGGACGCCTACAAAGGATACCACCAAATACAGATGGCCACCAGGGATGAAGAGAAGACATCATTCCACATGAACCAAGGCATCTTCTGCTATACAAAGATGCCCTTCGGACTAAAAAATGCCAGAGCCACATACCAAAGGTTGGTGATAAAGCTTTTGACAAGCAGATTTGAAGAAACCTGGAATTTTATGTCGATGACTTGGTCATCAAGAGCCACTCAGAGGCAGAGGTACTCATAGACATGGAAGAAAACTTCGGAACTTTAAGAAGAATTAACATGAAGCTAAACCCTAAAAAGTGCACATTTGGGGCGGAGCAGGGAATGTTCATGGGGCATGTCATAAGTAGGGAAGGCATCAGAGCTTGCCAGGAGAAGTCCAAGGCCGTAGCCACGCTCCCATCCCCAACGACTAAGAAGGAAGTGCAAAGTATGAATGAGAAGCTAGCAAGCCTCAGCCACTTCATGTCAAAGTCCGCAGAAAATTCTCTGCCATTCTTTAAAGCATTAAAGAAGTGCATCAAGAAGAGCAACTTCCATTGGAAGACAGAGGCGGAAGAAGCATTCAAAGCAATGAAGCAACACATAGCCAACTTGCCAATGGTAACAGCACCACGTCCAAAGGAGGAATTGATCATGTACCTAGCCACAGCATACGAAGTAGTAAACGCAGTCTGCAATGGGAGTCGCGACAAGAGCCAGTCTATTTTGTCAACCGCGCCTTGAAAGGGCCGGAGATGAATTATGATGAGTGTGTAAATACTCATCATTTTTGGTCAAATCTGAACTGCAAAACATTTAAAAACACTCATAAATGCATCAAAATACTGAAAATATCCCAAAATTGTATTTTATATGTTTCAGATGCAAAATGTTTAAAATCAGATGAAAAACGAGCTAAGTTTGCATAATTGGCAGTTTCAGTCCCTCAACTTTCAAATCTTGACAAAATTAGTCCCTGAGCATTTGTTTTGAAATAAAAGTCAAACCAAGTCCTTTCAAAATCAAAATTTATCAAAAATGATCCTTGGGTAAAAAGTTTGGAGAATTTACAAGTTTGGTCCTTCAAGTTTCAAAATTGGCAAAAATAGTCTTTGGAAGTTTAAAAATGGAAAATTATCTTTTATGGTCCTTGTACTAATGAAACTTGGCATGTTTGGCCCTTTTGATAAGTTTGGGAAAGTTACCATTTTAGTCCCTCAAAAAATCAGAAATTGCAAGTTTGGTCCTTGTGTTATTAATAAACAATCCCAAGCTTTGACCCTTGAACCCCTTGCTTGAGCCTTGAACCCCCTGCCAAAGCCACTTGACCCCCCCCAACTTGACCCCCTGTCTATTAATAAACCCCCCCAGTCAAACCAAGTCAACTCCCTCCACCCCTTTTCCCTCCAAACCCACTGTCTTCTTCACCTGCTCTGCAAACCTCACCTCACCATGTTTCCAGCTCACAACCCACACCTTATCACTCCACCTCACCAAACAATCCAAGAATCATTAAATGTTTCTCCTTCCTTGCACTCAAAACCCCCCAGTTGATATACCATTTTGGCGCCAAAATTCATCAAACGGCCAATATCAACTCCAATCATCCAATGGCCCAAAAGAGAAGTGGGAAATGATCAGAGGAGAGAGGGGAAGACTTTTGCTAATAAATAGAAGGAAGAGAAGGAGAGACAAAGTAGTAGTTTTTAGTTTTATTTTTCATATATGTCGTTTTGTAATCCTTATGTCTTAAGTAAGTTCTAAAGTGTAATTTTAACCTTCATTGTACTAAAACTAAGCTTTTGTATCAGTTGTAATTCATTTCAAGTTCTAATTCAAAGTTTGGTTAAGTTTTCTGTTTTTCCACTTTCTATAATCAAATTTGTTTTAACATTGCTAAGTATCAAGCTTCAAATAGCTTCATTACAACTTATATAAGCTTATTCAAGCTGTTGATAGCTTTGAATAAGCTTATCAAACAGATTCAACAAACTTTATACCTCAGTCAACAAAAGTCAACTGTAAAGCTCAATATGGACTCAGTTATGGAATTGGGTTGTTGCAGAGCTTGGATTGGGTTGGATTTGCTTAGGTTAGTGTAGTTATGGTTCTGGATTGAGCTTCAAAATAAGTTATGGAATTGGGTTGTTGTAAGCTTCTCATTCACTTTATGTCATTATTGAACTCAAATCTGCATATCATTCATCAGTTTAGTTTAGTAGGATATTGTTGTTAGATGTGGTTCAATTAGTTGTACTTTAGCATATTAAATCTGTTTTGAAGGTTGGCTAGGCTTGGATTTGAGATTTGATTCAAGAATTTGCATTTTAGTTAGTAAACTAAGTGTTTGGATCATTGGATAAATCTGAGTTAGAGGTAAGAGTTTTAGTAGAATACTGTTGCAGTAGACTTAATTAGGACCATTAAGTAGATTTGGATCTTTAAATTGCACCTTAGTTCATCAAAAGTCAAATTTCACTTTAAATCTATCCTAGGATTAAAACAGTTAGAATTTAACCATTCATTAGCTTAATCTAGGCTCAGATTTGGAAGTATTAGCTTATTTCAGTTTTACTTTAGCTTATTTCATCAATTTCAGTTCACAAATTGAAATCAAAAGTCATTTAAGTCAAACTTGCAAAACTGCTTATAAAGTCAAAAGTTGAAAAACTCAGTTTTCTCCAACCTTTGTTGATTTTTCATAGCTTCAATTTTGGTTCAATTCAAGTGAAAGTTTGGACTTAACAAGTTCAGTTGGTCAAGAGTTGGAAACTGATTTTTGTGAAATTTTAGTCATAATCTATAAGCTCCTAATCAGCTTATCAATGGGTCAAAAGTGCCCTGTGCACATGCTCAACATACACTGAGTGTGCACAGGTTTGTGCAGAAGCTCTCAACAAGCTCATGAGAGCTTGTCTTGGTCTGATTTTTGGTTTATATGCTCCTTGCCAGGTCTACTTGAGACTATGATGTCTGGTATTAAGTTCCAACTAGGGTAGATAGCTTATTTTTAAGCTTGAAATCAGCTCCTCAGAACTGATTTCACTAGTTTGATTTTGTATTCATAAGCTTGTAGCTGGTAATCTAGAGGTGTAGACTAGTTGATATAGGTTCTTTTCACTGAATTTTAGCTTAATCTAGCTTCTGTGTTCATTTTGTGCTTTCTAGTGCTTATTTACTTAATTTGAGTGCTTATTTATAAGCACATTTCACTACAGCTTCATAATCTTGCACACTAGTATAAGTTTTTATATTTTCATAGATTTAGAATTATATTTTAGAATTTTCCTGAATTTTTCATAATTTTTCAGTAGTGTTTGCTATTTTTCCCTATTTAAATCAGTTTTTAAGACTTTTTAAATAGCTTTTATTACAAATAAATCAGAAAAACTTCAAAAAAATAATTTTTCAATTTTCATAGATTAAGATAAATATAAAAAGCAAAAAAATAATTTTTCCAGATTTTTCTTAGTTAAATTTGTAATTTTTAGCAATTTAATTAGTTTTAAATAGTTTTTAAATCATAGAAATTAGAATATAAATCATAAAAATACAAAATTAGTTTTGAAAATTCTCTTTAGTTATTTTAGATTTTTGAAAAATAGTTTCGCAATTTTCCTCTTTATTTTCATAATTTTTAGTATTTTAATTTAGTTTTAAAAGTTAAAATTAGTTTTTAATTCAAATTTATAAAAGAAAAATCAAGAAAATCCAATTTTAAAAATAGTGATAGCGTTTATTTAATATAATTTAGCTTTTAATTTTCTTTCATTTTTCCTTTGTCATCTAGTATCAATCATAACCCCTTTCTTGTTCAATATCACCCGATCACTACACGTTTGGCTATTCAGTCGCACAACTCGATGGGACTTAACGACCTGGGAAAAAACTAAACTCTCCTGGACTTAATTGCATTGGTCTCAAGCTGTTTGATTTTTATTACGGTTGACCATATTCAAGTGGTTGACTTGTGTAGTAAAGATAGACCGTTTGGGAGCCAATCAAATTACAATCCAATCGAGAAGCTAATACTGGTATTGGTATACGTATCCCGCAGACTGTGACGGTATTTCCAAGCAAATCCGGTGGCAGTTATCATAGATCAGCCCCTAAAGCATGTGCTAACCAAAACAGAGAAGAATGGAAGAATGGCCGGATGAGCGATAGAGCTGGATGAGCATGACATTAGCTTCAGACCTAGGACGACTATCAAAGGACAAGTGTTAGCAGATTTCATCGCTGAAGTCCCGGAAGAAGGATTCCCCGACAAGCCAACAGACAAGCAGCCATACTTAGAACCATGGAATCTATTCACGGACGGGTCTGCATGCCTAGAAGGATCTGGGGCTAGTTTAATCCTGACAAGTCCGGACGGAAAATAATTCACATATGCCCTGCGCTTTGAATTTGAGGCATCCAATAACGAGGCTGAGTATGAGGCGCTGATAGCGGGTCTGCGAATTGCAGAGCACATGAAGGTGAAAGACCTCTCGACAAACGTAGACTCTAGACTGGTGGCAAACTAAATCAATGGCTCGTTTGAGGCAAAGGAAGAAAGCATGATGCGTTACCTAGCTAAAGCCAAAGCTCTGATCGAAGGCTTCTGGACATTCTCTATCAAACAGATCCCGCGGAGCCAGAACAAGCAGGCGGACGCATTGAGCAAAATAGCTTCTACTAGCTTTCCCACCTAACAAAACAAGTGCTTGTGGAAGTCCTGAAGGAAAAGTAAATCGAGAAAAGGGAAGTCTTAGCCGTGGTCGAAGAGGAAGGGGACACATGTATGACCCCGTTGGTTGATTATCTTAAGGAAGATAAAAGCGCAGCAGTATGTGCTAAGAGACGGCGTCCTGTTCCGGAGGTCGTTACTCGAACCATGGCTCCGATGTGTAGGTCCCGTCCAAGCCAACTATGTGATGCGGGAAATTCATGAGGGATCATGTAGTATGCACTCAGGACCGAGAGTAGTCGTGGCCAAAGCAATCCGATCCGGGTACTACTGGCCGACGATGCACCGGGATGCTCGAGAACTTATACGAAAATGCAAAGATTTCCAGGTTCACCGTCCAGTGCCAAAGAACCCACAACAGAACTTGACCCTGATCACCTCTCCCTGGCCCTTTTACAAATGGGGCCTGGACATCTGCGGCCCTTTCCCAGAAGCGCCGGGCAGAGTCTAGTACATGATAGTGGGAATTGATTATTTCACCAAGTGGATCGAGGCCAAACCTCTGGCTACCATCATGGGTAGACAAGTTAAGAAGTTCGTTTGGGACAACATCGTGTGTCGATTTGGGCTTCCAGGCGATATAGTGTCAGACAATGAGAAACAGTTCCGTGACAATCTGTTCAAGGACTGGTGTGAGAAGCTCAATATCAAGCAACGTTTCGCGTCTGTCAAACATCCACAGGCGAACAGGTTGGTGGAAAGTGCAAACAAGAGTTTAGGAGATGGCATAAAAGCAAGGTTGGAGAGAGGCAACAAAGACTGGATATAGGAAGTGCCACTGATGCGCGCAAAACAGTCAAGCTAAATCACACAAGCCCGCCACTTGTGAATGGCAGACCGTAACCAGCTTAAAACTGCTCAAACACGAATGCAATGAAGATCAGGAGAATATAGTGTTTCCCCAGGTCGTTAAGTCCCAACGAGCTGTGCGAGAATAGTCAAACGTGTAGTGATCGAGAGATTTGAACGGGAAAAGAATTTGGAATGATTATAACTACAGAAGAAGTACATAAACTACAAGGGCTTAAATGCAAATTAAAGAAAATTAAAAAGATAAAATCTATTAAATAAACGCTATCACTATATTTAAAATGATGTTTTTGTTTTTATGTTTTTAGAAAACTGAATTTAAAAACTACGTGACGTACAAATAAAAACGTGAAACTTACACAATATTAATCCTAAAAATATGAAAATGATATTTTTACAAACCTAATGATATAATAAAATTTATAGAAAAAGAAAATTATTTTTATAACTATTTAATTAATTATTATTAATAAAAAACTATTTTTAACTATTAAATAATTACCTAAAATACAAGAAATTAGGAAATAAAGCTAGAAAAATAAAATTAAGAATTGGAAAAGTCTAAAATATCAAAATAGAATTTTCAAAACTATTTTTGTATTTTTCAGATTAATTTTCTATTTTCTAATAATTTAAAACTATTTAAATCTAATTAAAATTGTGAAAAATACCAAATAAAGGTGGAAAAATAAGGAAAAATCTTTTTTATGCTTTTTATATTTATCTTAAACTAATAAAATTGAAAAACTATTTTTTTGGAACTTTTTCTCAATATATTTGCAATAAAACCTATTAAAAAGTGATTAAAACTAATTTAAATCTAGAAAAATAGCAAATAAAGACCAAAAATTATGAAAATTTCAGGAAAAATCTAAAATGATAATATGAATCTATGAAAAATGAAAAAGAAACAGCTTATGTGTGAAATATTAGAGCTATAGTGCAAACTGATTATGAAATAAGCTACCAAATTAAGCAAATAAGCTAATTATGCAACCAATCAGTGAACAAAGCTAACTTATCCTAAAATGAACTAATTGCAACTGATTCTAACTACTCCTAACAAGTAATAAGCTCAGAACCTTGAATTAATCCAACTGCTAAAACTATCCAAACAGTGGTTAAGGCCCTAGGTTTAAGCTTTTGCACAAGCTCAACTAATAAGCTAATCAGAAAACCACTTATGCAGTCTTAACAACCACCTGGCAAGCTACAATTGTGCCAAAAACAAGACCCTAACTCACTGATTTGAAGCAGATGCAACAGATACAAATTAGCCTGATTCACACTTAAGTGTGAACAGGGCAGATAGTATCTTGTTGAGGAGCTTATTTGAAGCTCTAAATGATTAAACCAGGCTTCTCAAAAAGTATTTATCACAACTAGACCAGTTGAAAATCACTTATCCAAGGTTTGAAACACTGATTCTCATAAATGAATCAGAAATTAATGCACAAAGTTTTGTGAAAAAACACTTTGACAGATTTGACTATTTGAAGAACAAAACTAAACTTTGACCAAACTGAGATTTAATCCAATCTAATGAACTGATTATGATGTTTAAGCACTAAGTATGATTACCAAAAGCTAGATATACCAGATTCAAACCAATTTGCAACTAATGATACCAACTGAAATCAACAGTAGCAGATCCTAGATCAGTTATAAGATGATTTTGACTATTTAAGCTAAACTGCTATCAACAAGACTTGAAATAACTATCAATTACCTACTGAAACTTGCATCAAACACTTAGAACTAATAAGCTACTCTTTAGCACAGTTATATCAGCTAATCCAAACACTATATTAGCTACTGAGATAAGAACTAAATGGCAGATTATCACTAGATAATACTAAACAAGCATCAAACAAAGATCAAACTATACTAATTACCACTAATGAACAGATCAAACAACAGATTCAATAATCAAAACAGAATTTAGAACTTACAAAATGCCTAGCCACTATGGCTTGCCAAACTGATGAAACAAGTAACACTAGCCTAACAAATCCAACCTATAGAACTTAGAATCAACCCACATTCAGCTGCATCAACCCATTGCCTT
Organism: Chrysanthemum seticuspe; assembly: GCA_019973895.1. Lineage (NCBI taxonomy): Eukaryota > Viridiplantae > Streptophyta > Magnoliopsida > Asterales > Asteraceae > Chrysanthemum > Chrysanthemum seticuspe. Next base: position 89,895,637 of record BPTQ01000009.1, on the reverse strand, counting down.
CCTTTATCAGATTTGCTCCTTTTTGACTTTTATTGACCAAGTTTCAATTTTGTTTAAAACTCAAACACAAGCTTATGAAAAGCTATTATAAGCTAATGTAACCTTGTTTTATCTTAGAAAGAAGCTGATTGAAGCTTGAGATTCAATGTTTGAAATTTAAAATTTCAACAGTGGACAAATAATATGAAAATTGACTTGAACTAAAATTGATACTTGAAGTGAGTTCCAATACACTTAAACAAAGTTACTTGATACAATTAAACTTGAAAATACAAATTAAAAGCTTTTTAAGTCTAAGAAATTTAAAATACGACATACATTGGAAAATAAAAACTAACTACTGCTTGTTTCCTCTTTCTTCTTCCTCTTTTATACTTCAAAACTCTTCCACGTGTCCTTTAGATCAAATCCCACCACTTCTTTTGACCAATGGGAGGGTTTTAAGTAGTTTGGCCATTTTAAGATTTTTGGCGGGAAAGGTGGTTTTGACTTCTGTGGCTCTGACTTTGCAGCTAGGGGGGGGGGTGGCTAGGTATAATGAGTGTGGAGTGAGGGGATAAGGGATAAGGGGGGCTGAGGTGATGTGTGTTGGGAGAAGCAGTAGCAGAGGGCAAGTGGTGAGGAAGAAAACCATGAGGGAGGGAAACAGGTATTGGATGTTTGACTTGGTTTGACCAAGGGGTCAAAAGGAAGTGACAGGGGGTCACAAGGTTAAAATGGCAGGGGTCATATGGGCTTTGATAGGGTCCAAAATTGTATTAAAGGTCTAATATGATAGGGACCATTGTTGTAAATTCAGAAAATTAAGGGACCTATGCTGCCAATATCTCAAAGTTGATCCAAGGGCTGAAAGTGACAAGTATCAATAATTCAAGGACTAAACTTGACATTTTCAATTTTTTCCAGGGACCAAACTTGACATTTTATGAAAGTTCAGGGACCTTTTCTGCCATTTTACAAAAGACTTATTCAAGGACCATTTTTGACAAATTAGAATATTTCAGGGACCTTGAATAACATTTTTCTTTATTTAGATTTACCAGGGACTGTTTTTGACAACTTTTGAAACTTGGGGGACTAAAACTGCCAATTATGCAAATTTGATACGTTTTTCATCAGATTTTGATATTTTTGCATTTAAAACACATAAAACACTTGTTTGTAATATTTTTATCATTTTGATGCATTTCAGAGTGTTTTCAGATGTTTTTGCAGTTTAATTTGTACAAAAATGATGAGTATTTAGACACTCATCAATCCCCCACACTAAACTATTGCTAGTCCCTAGCAATCTTTTGAGAAAAACATAATGGATTTGAAACTCTTTACCAAAAGCCATTACTTCTGGAGTAGCCAAATGTTTCAGTTCAAGTAAGAACCATGATACACTGATAACCATGTGATTTTGAGCAAACCACCAGCTTTCAACGGATTTGATTTTGTCTTTACCAGAAGCCGTACCCTTCTGGACTAGCCAACTCTTAGATAAATTATCAATATTATCTTTGGTGAGCTAATTACCAATTATGGTTTTTCCACTGCCTTTACCACAAGCCATAAACTTGCGGGCTAGCCAACTCTTCACTTTTAAGGATATGGTGAGCTGAATACCATATAATTTTGGGCAAATTGCAAGCCGTCAACGGATTTGAGATATCTTTACCAAGAGCCGTTTGCTCCTGGATTAGCCAGTCCTTATGTGGGTTAGACATGGTGGACTGATTACCATTTGTTGTGTTTAGTACATAGTACTTTCACTAAATTTTTTTTTTAAATTTGGCCATTTTGGGGGAAAAAGGGACTAAAAGGGTACATTTTATGATCAAAATCCGCCATAATTTCCCCCCCACACTTAGAAATGAATATTGTCCTCAATATTCAAAGTACCGGCTGTTATGTCGAAACTTAGAACGTAAAAAGATAACATTACTAGCTAAGTGTGGAAACACAACAATTATTCTCTTTTTTTTTTTTTTTATATATATACAATTTTCATTCATTTTTTAGATCTATATACAACATGTGGGGCATCTCCCCCACACTAGGGTGGTACACACGGGTGAAAACCCATGTAGCATGCTACTGTTTTTGATTACCGAGTCGCTAGCTTGACTCGACCCCGAATTAATTGGTTCATGGGGGAGTAAGTGGAAGAGACAATCTCCATCGGACTTTCATTCAAGATGTTTGGATAAACATTGAAGTACGTGAAAGTTCCACACCGATGAGATATACAGACAGACAGACCCGGCTCACAAATGGTACATGGAAATGCCTGGGTCAAAGATAATGTCTTCATTCCCGAAGGAGTGAAGAACAGGAGAAGCTACAGGATAGGTGAAGAAGAGAAAGAAAGTCATGATAATAATCATGACTAACTCATCTTCATCCATAGGAGCATCCATAATTTCAGGATTATGAATCTCATCATTTAAGCTTACGTGATCAAGACAAATCTCGGGTGTGTCATGATCAAATTGGGAGTTATCATACTCCGGCGGAGATATGATATGAGTGAGTTCATCGGTGAACTCCTCATGAAAAGAATCAATCACAAGATGTAAATCTGTGAATTCTTGTTCCACTGTAGACTCATCACTATCCTCAATCTGAGTATCAAAGAGTGGATTCTCAGAATTTAAAGTGAATTCAGAGTCGAATTCAAATAGAGGATTGGTGAAGCTAGTTTTGAATGTTTCAGGAACAAAGTGATTAACATTCTCTATTGGACTGTTGGGATAAGAAGTGAGTGAACGATCATTATCAAGGAGACTTTCAGTCTCTCCCAGATCGGCTTTAAAATCAGAAAGATTATCATTACTTTTCGATGAAAGTGGATTGATGTGAGTGAGTTCATCGGTGAACTCCTCAAGATGATGATCAGCATCAATCTGAGGGAGTGATGTCTCAACATACTCGATGTTTCCATAAGAAGTACAATCGTCGCTAACATCGGAGAAAGTTTCAAAATGATCTTTTGAACACTCAAGAGGGGAAATAGAATCACACACATGATCAGAAGTTCCCTGTGACTCTCTCGGGATTGGGACAAGGTTCTCAACACTAGACTTTATGAATTCGTCCGATTCCTTTTCAGGAACAGTGTCAAGATGCTCGTCCCCCATGGTCAGAGAGTGAGTGGGAGCTTCGGGTGTGATAGCAGTTGTTTGAGATGGAATCTCAACTGCTGGGATATCATCTGATGAACTTGATGAATCAAGTGTATCATCATCATCACTGTCATCAGGAATAAAACGAAATTGAGAGCTAGATCTGGCTGCTTTTTCTTTTGCAATTGATTCCCTAACAGATTTTTCAAAGGCAATTTGGGATTTTATTTTAGCAGCCTGCTCTTCAGCTAGCAATTCTTCCATGGATTTCTCATGTGAATTTTGAATGACAGGACATTGTGGGAGTGGAGATTTGTCAAAACCGGAAGGTTGACATTGATAATCATCATGAGGACCCCCACAATGTACACAAGAAATACTGGGAATATTATGAAGTATAGTTTTATTGAACTCCTCACCTCTTTTCAGTAACTCCAGAAGCTCTAGATAAGTGTCTTGTTGGGCTTGCTGAGGAGTTGGAGTCATTTGGCACTGTGGAGGTTGGTCGTGATATGGATAGTCGTAATTGTTACAAGGAAATGGATTCCCTGTTTGACAATCAGAGCTGAAATGGGGATCTCCACAGTTCTCACAACAAAATGATTGTTGTGGGTGGTCATGTGAATAATATGGATTTTGGTCATTTCCAAAGTCCTGAGTGTTACCAGAAAACTGTTCGTAGACAAACGTGTTTCCGGATTGACACTCAAATCCTTGGTGAGGACCTCCACAATATTCACAGCAGTAATGTTGGTTATATGAAGATGAGTCGGGCTGTGGTGGGTAATTGGAAAAGTTTGAGGGGTCGTTAAATGAGTTCTGATTAGGATCATAATCAAATGAATTCCTTGAACCACAAAATAAACAACTCCCGTTACGAATATCATTACCACATTGTACACATGTACACCAACGACAGGGTGAACCATAAAGAGGCTCACCACAACCGACACAAGAAATAAACGATTCTGTTTGAGAATTATGAGAATGAATCTGATTATTCAAAGAATCAACAAAACCAACATGGTGATCTGAATGACTATTAAGTCTCGAAGAACATTTTGAAAAATCCGGAGGTGGGACAAGTGGTGTGCTCTGAGAGCTAGCAATTTCCACCACTTCCGTTATGGTCTCCGGTTCTGGTTCTTGAGAAACGTGAAGATTAGGCAAGTCATTCTTGCTAGTCACCAGTCTGAATTCTGCATGTTTGCTTTTAACCGTAAACCGTGAAAGTTTAGAATCAATTCTAGACGGCTTAGGAGCAATTGAGGGATTAGATCTTTGGATAACCGTGGGTTGGACGTATTTAGCACCTCCATTATTAGATGGAAGTACCTGGTCCTTTGTCACCCCGGTTTCTCTTTCCATTTCCCTACGCAGAATCAATGGATCATCACGAACAACACGAATTCTTGACATTTGTGATAAAGACTGAAGCTTTTCAGCTTCGTCCCAGAATTCGTCCTCGAGAGATTCCATGCGAATAGAAGAAGTTTAGAATCAAATGGATAGAGGGTAAAGAGATAAAGAATCAAAAAGGGTAAGAGGGTAAAGAGGAATATTTTTGGTATTTTTGAAAAACATTTTGCAAAAACAAAGGATGAAAATATTTTTGGGTTTTGATTTTTAAAAGATGGTATAAACAAGGAGTGATTATTCAAATCACTAATCTGCTAAACGTAAGACTATTAGCACTGCTCCCCGGCAGCGGCGCCAAAATTTGATGCGCGCAAAACAGTCAAGCTAAATCACACAAGCCCGCCACTTGTGAATGGCAGACCGTAACCAGCTTAAAACTGCTCAAACACGAATGAAATGAAGATCAGGAGAATATAGTGTTTCCCCAGGTCGTTAAGTCCCAACGAGCTGTGCGAGAATAGTCAAACGTGTAGTGATCGAGAGATTTGAACGGGAAAAGAATTTGGAATGATTATAACTACAGAAGAAGTACATAAACTACAAGGGCTTAAATGCAAATTAAAGAAAATTAAAAAGATAAAATCTATTAAATAAACGCTATCACTATATTTAAAATGATGTTTTTGTTTTTATGTTTTTAGAAAACTGAATTTAAAAACTACGTGACGTACAAATAAAAACGTGAAACTTACACAATATTAATCCTAAAAATATGAAAATGATATTTTTACAAACCTAATGATATAATAAAATTTATAGAAAAAGAAAATTATTTTTATAACTATTTAATTAATTATTATTAATAAAAAACTATTTTTAACTATTAAATAATTACCTAAAATACAAGAAATTAGGAAATAAAGCTAGAAAAATAAAATTAAGAATTGGAAAAGTCTAAAATATCAAAATAGAATTTTCAAAACTATTTTTGTATTTTTCAGATTAATTTTCTATTTTCTAATAATTTAAAACTATTTAAATCTAATTAAAATTGTGAAAAATACCAAATAAAGGTGGAAAAATAAGGAAAAATCTTTTTTATGCTTTTTATATTTATCTTAAACTAATAAAATTGAAAAACTATTTTTTTGGAACTTTTTCTCAATATATTTGCAATAAAACCTATTAAAAAGTGATTAAAACTAATTTAAATCTAGAAAAATAGCAAATAAAGACCAAAAATTATGAAAATTTCAGGAAAAATCTAAAATGATAATATGAATCTATGAAAAATGAAAAAGAAACAGCTTATGTGTGAAATATTAGAGCTATAGTGCAAACTGATTATGAAATAAGCTACCAAATTAAGCAAATAAGCTAATTATGCAACCAATCAGTGAACAAAGCTAACTTATCCTAAAATGAACTAATTGCAACTGATTCTAACTACTCCTAACAAGTAATAAGCTCAGAACCTTGAATTAATCCAACTGCTAAAACTATCCAAACAGTGGTTAAGGCCCTAGGTTTAAGCTTTTGCACAAGCTCAACTAATAAGCTAATCAGAAAACCACTTATGCAGTCTTAACAACCACCTGGCAAGCTACAATTGTGCCAAAAACAAGACCCTAACTCACTGATTTGAAGCAGATGCAACAGATACAAATTAGCCTGATTCACACTTAAGTGTGAACAGGGCAGATAGTATCTTGTTGAGGAGCTTATTTGAAGCTCTAAATGATTAAACCAGGCTTCTCAAAAAGTATTTATCACAACTAGACCAGTTGAAAATCACTTATCCAAGGTTTGAAACACTGATTCTCATAAATGAATCAGAAATTAATGCACAAAGTTTTGTGAAAAAACACTTTGACAGATTTGACTATTTGAAGAACAAAACTAAACTTTGACCAAACTGAGATTTAATCCAATCTAATGAACTGATTATGATGTTTAAGCACTAAGTATGATTACCAAAAGCTAGATATACCAGATTCAAACCAATTTGCAACTAATGATACCAACTGAAATCAACAGTAGCAGATCCTAGATCAGTTATAAGATGATTTTGACTATTTAAGCTAAACTGCTATCAACAAGACTTGAAATAACTATCAATTACCTACTGAAACTTGCATCAAACACTTAGAACTAATAAGCTACTCTTTAGCACAATTATATCAGCTAATCCAAACACTATATTAGCTACTGAGATAAGAACTAAATGGCAGATTATCACTAGATAATACTAAACAAGCATCAAACAAAGATCAAACTATACTAATTACCACTAATGAACAGATCAAACAACAGATTCAATAATCAAAACAGAATTTAGAACTTACAAAATGCCTAGCCACTATGGCTTGCCAAACTGATGAAACAAGTAACACTAGCCTAACAAATCCAACCTATAGAACTTAGAATCAACCCACATTCAGCTGCATCAACCCATTGCCTTCCTTTATCAGATTTGCTCCTTTTTGACTTTTATTGACCAAGTTTCAATTTTGTTTAAAACTCAAACACAAGCTTATGAAAAGCTATTATAAGCTAATGTAACCTTGTTTTATCTTAGAAAGAAGCTGATTGAAGCTTGAGATTCAATGTTTGAAATTTAAAATTTCAACAGTGGACAAATAATATGAAAATTGACTTGAACTAAAATTGATACTTGAAGTGAGTTCCAATACACTTAAACAAAGTTACTTGATACAATTAAACTTGAAAATACAAATTAAAAGCTTTTTAAGTCTAAGAAATTTAAAATACGACATACATTGGAAAATAAAAACTAACTACTGCTTGTTTCCTCTTTCTTCTTCCTCTTTTATACTTCAAAACTCTTCCACGTGTCCTTTAGATCAAATCCCACCACTTCTTTTGACCAATGGGAGGGTTTTAAGTAGTTTGGCCATTTTAAGATTTTTGGCGGGAAAGGTGGTTTTGACTTCTGTGGCTCTGACTTTGCAGCTAGGGGGGGTGGCTAGGTATAATGAGTGTGGAGTGAGGGGATAAGGGATAAGGGGGGCTGAGGTGATGTGTGTTGGGAGAAGCAGTAGCAGAGGGCAAGTGGTGAGGAAGAAAACCATGAGGGAGGGAAACAGGTATTGGATGTTTGACTTGGTTTGACCAAGGGGTCAAAAGGAAGTGACAGGGGGTCACAAGGTTAAAATGGCAGGGGTCATATGGGCTTTGATAGGGTCCAAAATTGTATTAAAGGTCTAATATGATAGGGACCATTGTTGTAAATTCAGAAAATTAAGGGACCTATGCTGCCAATATCTCAAAGTTGATCCAAGGGCTGAAAGTGACAAGTATCAATAATTCAAGGACTAAACTTGACATTTTCAATTTTTTCCAGGGACCAAACTTGACATTTTATGAAAGTTCAGGGACCTTTTCTGCCATTTTACAAAAGACTTATTCAAGGACCATTTTTGACAAATTAGAATATTTCAGGGACCTTGAATAACATTTTTCTTTATTTAGATTTACCAGGGACTGTTTTTGACAACTTTTGAAACTTGGGGGACTAAAACTGCCAATTATGCAAATTTGATACGTTTTTCATCAGATTTTGATATTTTTGCATTTAAAACACATAAAACACTTGTTTGTAATATTTTTATCATTTTGATGCATTTCTGAGTGTTTTCAGATGTTTTTGCAGTTTAATTTGTACAAAAATGATGAGTATTTAGACACTCATCAGCCACACGTGCTATGGGCTCACAGAACGATGATAAAGACTAGCAACGGGCAAACCCCATTCTCCCTCACATACAACACAGAAACTGTCATCTCGGTAAAAATTGGCATGCCAAGCATTCGGTGCACAGCCATGAATCAGGTCTCCAAAGACAAGGACCTCTGTCTAAACCTCGACCTCCTGGAAGAAAAGAGAGAAGTCGCCGCAATTGAGGAGGCACATAGTAAAGCCAGGATGGATAAGTACTACAACGCCAAAGTCCGTGGTACGGCGTTCAGACCCGGAGAGTTCGTCTACTGCAGTAATGAAGCTAGTCGGGTGGAAGACACGGGCAAGCTAGGTCCCAAGTGGGAGGGACCATACGAGATAATGGAAGTACTGGGGAACGGAGCATACAAACTCAGAGGACCAGACGGAGAAATGCTTTCGCAGACGTAGAACGTTCGCAATTTGAAAAAATGTTATGTGTAACTGCAAGCCTATTGCCCCCATCTTTTGTAGTTGGTCGCAGACCAGATCCGGACAACGGGGAAAGTAATTTAAAGTCATGTCTAAGTTTTTATTTTCTTGTATTGTATTTAATCATTAATGAAACATGGAGCCTGGCCTGCTTTACAAATTTTCCCAAAACACAAGTTTATCTACGTCTTTAGTAATTTCATCGCATGTCTGCGACACGTGTGTAAGAGGTGTTGCAAACCCAGCACAAGGATGAGCAACCTCATAATTGACTCAGGCATATAAGAGGTATTGCAAACCCGTTGACCAACACATATTACCCCCGGAACACAAAGTACGGACATATAAGGGTATAAAACAAAGCCCGGACTATTTGACCCCGGCAACCAACCAAACATATGAGTACGATCCAAGTATAAAACATATGTAATATCATTAAGTCAAAAAACTGTATAAGTACACAGGGGCATACCCCCGGATTACCAAACTAGTCTAGCGGGATCATAGCCCCAGACCCGATCCTATCACATCTTCCACAAAATACAACGGGGGCATACCCCTGGATAATGAGAACATTGGTAAAAGCTTCACAAAGATTGTAGGGGCGATATAATGTAAATGCCACCCATCGTGAACAAACAAACTAGGCATCCCCAGCCCCATCCAGCACCCTGGTGTCGAACATGTCATCAAAGGGGGGCTCTTCTTACACAATCGGGCCTGTGAGAGGAGCAGACGAGGTCGGCCCAGGAGGAACAATGACCGTGGAAGGCTGCCCGGAAGGGTTGATCTGATGCACGATAGTAGAAACTGTTAAGTCTGGATTTCCGTAGTCAAACTCCTTTCCATGAAGGCGACCCTTCCTCTCCTTATAAATAGCAATGGCCCGTGGCCGCCTGGTGATAGCCTGGCGCAGAGAGTTGGGAAACAAAACTTCCTCATTAGTTGGGAAACTATATAAAAACTCCCCTGACCCACTCGGCCGCTCCTCTTGCAAAACTAGCTTGGCCATCAGATACTCAAGAGGAGCATCTTTGCATGCCTCCAACGAATCAAGCAGGGGAAAAGGCACATTGCTAAGCCGCACAACAGCTTCATTAAACCGCGCCTTCGCCTCAGGGTCATACGCCTTAATAGAACTTAACTTGGTACCCTTGCTACCATGTTCGACCCCGGCCTCCAAACCTTGCCTCAGCCCCTCCGAAATGGCCCTGCTGATACAATCACCCAAGCGGGTTTGCAACTCCGCAGACTGCTTAAAGGCCATCCAAGCCCTACTAAAACCATGACCAACCACCCACCTCTTCCCCTCCACAGCAAGCAGACAGCTGGGGAACAACTCCTCATCAAAATCGCGGTTCAAGTCCGTCAGCCTCTGATCCAACTTAGCTAAATGACCATCATATGTTCTCCAGACCTCCTCCTCACATTCCTTCAAGTTATCACCCAAAAACCTTGTTTCCCTAACCTGCACCTTTAACTCATCACATACGGCAGATAACGCAGAAACTTGACCTTTCAACTCCGCGTTCACAACAGTAAGAGTAGCCAGCTGTTGATCCTTGGGAGCAATCATACCCTCCAGCTGGGCTACGCGGTCACGGAGTCTCTGCACCTCCGCTGACTCAGCCTCAAATGCCGCAACACGCTCACGAAGGCCCCTTGCCTTCGCGACCTCGGCCTCAAGCTCCGACACCCTATCCTTCAAACTAGCCACCCGCTTGTCCCTCCTTTCCAACCTCTTGGTCAACTTGGAAGTTTGGTTCAGCTCAAACTCGAGTCTCAAACGCACCTCCAAAGACATGCATGCCTGCTGCACTGTGATGATATTATATTGATCCAGCAAATCTGTGTGCGGCATGTTCCGGAGCACAGACAGATAGCCGGGAGTAGCAAGATTATCCATCAAACTCCGGAAGACCCAGGTGTCGTCCATTCGAAACTCATTAGTGGGAAGCCACCTCGGAACATATACGTTCTTCGCCTCCGTAGTGTCCACAGACATAGACTGATAAAAGTCTTCATCAGAGGCGGCAGGACGGTGAGCAGCTGACTTCGGAGGAGGCGACTCCGCCTCAAAACCACTCTCCTGATGTGGTTGATGAGACGGTCCGGGCATATCAATCTCAATGTTCTCCGGAGGCACACTGGTGGAGGTCTTGCTAACAGCATCAGGGTCCGGCTGATGCAAAGGAGAAGCCTTGAGAGAAGCAACCACAGGGTCCAGACGCTTGGTCCCAGAATTAGAATCATCATGAAGCTCCACGACTGGGAAAGCCTCTGAGGCCGTACTCCCTGCACGACCAAAACACTTATGTTAATAATACATACAAACACAGATGACTGCGATCACAATATGACATGACTTACCAATAGTAACTCCCGAGCCCTGCTGCTGCACGGGGACAATCTTCTTCTTCTCCGAATTTTTGGAGGGAACATGCAATCTAACCCTCTTCTTCCCAGCAGCCTTGCCGGCCTTTGCAGCCTCTACGGAGTCAACAATGGTCTCCGACACCAAAGGGATGATATTCTCCGATGGCTCCACAACACGTCCCGCAGTATCTTCCTGAAGGGTCCTCTCACCCTCATTCAAAATCCTTTCCCCAGACTCCACAACAAACGGATCCGGCTGATTTTTGAACGCAAACAAATCCGTCTCTGCAAAAGACAAAAAAAAATAGTCAGAAACAGCGACAGATAAATGCAATTTAAGGACGGACACAATAAACCTTAGGAAGGAAACCCACCCTCATTATCCAAAATTATAAATGTAGGGCATGCCGTCTCGTCATCCCATGCGCGGCTCAGGCCAACCAAATACAAAAACGGCTTCGGATATTTTTTGAACGGAGCACGTTTTGTATCCAGAACGGACAGCAAACCAAGATCCACGTCATCATTTGATGGGGGTGGATCACGGTCGAATGAGACATTGTCATTCCAAGGGATTGACAGTGGAAAAACGGTGGAATCAACCCAGAAAAAATACTCCTTCCAATTCTTGACAGAATCAAGAGGAGTAGTGTGACACACCGGGACAACTAACGACTTAGGACCTTTCCTCTTCTCTAAGGTCAACCACCCATTGTTCATCCCAGAATAATAGAACTTCCTAAACAAAGCTACAGTGGGAACACCACCATGGACGCGACAAAGGATCTCGAAGAGACTGGTCCTCACCGCGGCTAAAACGGACAGCTGCGATAGATGGATCAGGAAGTATCCAGAACGTAGCAAAGAAACTAAGAAAGGGGGATCCTAAAATTGCAAAATTTAAAAAATCGGGTATATACACCTATTTTACCCGCCGGAGTATCTCTAATAGTATCATTAGGCCCAGGAAGGATGGGATGTACTTTATCTGGGATATGGTACTTTAAACAAAATGCATCTAGATCTTTTTGCTCTAACTCGCAAGTGAAATCGCTAAGAAGTTTTTTAGCCATTTCAAAGAGGTAAGGGAGGAAAACTTAACCTGAAGGGAAGAAGGGCAGGAAAAGGCGTGATATTTTCTTTTTTACACACTCTCTAAAACGAAGAATCAACAGTAGTAAAAAAGTTTGAAAATGAGGATAAAATTTGGCCACGTCCCCGATTCGTATCTAACGGCCCATGATCATGTAGATCAATGGACGAGATGATGGCAACCAAAACATCACGTCAGACAGACATTGCGCGGTCAAGAAACGTTTCGTGATTCTCAAGGAACAACTGTAATGCCTATCCACTAAGTAATGGAATGTACAGTCAGCACGAGTAAAGTTAACCTGCGGCACACGGTGCCGTGGTAGAGGAACATGATTAAGTCTAAAACACTTGTTCCTAGCCAACAAGCATACTAGATTGGGGGGACTTGATCGTGTACGGTACCCCCGGACACGCGCAGAAGAACCGGTCCAACCCCGGAACACGACCCACCGGTCCAGACTCACCCGAACACTGTCCGTCCCCACAACACATCACCGAGACGGGGGATGTCAAACTGCGGATGCACGATACATCTGGGGGAAGTCCTAACTGCGGCCCAACCAAAGGGTAAGGAATCTTACGTGGGAATGAGGTACTGTCACCACAGTCCCCAAAAAGGGAAAGCGCAGTGGATTGCCGCCCAAAACCGTCCCTGTCATAACAACAAGACAACCTCCTGGGTTGACTTACGTCATTCCCCACTCACAACTATCGCTCTCATGACCCGTGACCATGAGAACCCGACAAGAAAGTTCAACATATAAATAGGGGTCTTCGCCACTATTCGAAAGGGTAACTTGGATTCACTCTCTCTCTCTAGAACACTTTCTTTCTCAAAAAAATAAATACTTACTCTCACGCTGGAGGTTGACCGTGGAGGATCCCTTCCGCGGTGAGGCTACGGTGTTTCGTTTTCTTAGCAGCTACCAGCCAAGATACCCTCACTTAATTCAAGATCTATTCCCTCAAAGATAACGTAAACTAGCCTTTGTGCAGAAGAGCCCAAATTTGTATTAACACTGGACGGAAAGAACGGAATAAAATCACTCTTTTACCTATGATATCCTTTTATCTAGTAGTCCAGACCAAGAACCATGTTTACACTGCCTAACCCAAATATTACGGGATATTATCCCCTACGTGACCTGCAGCCTAGTACCTAGGCTAGGTGTAGCTCGGCCTGCTCCATCCCTACGTTGTCACGTACATTGCTTAGGGTAGTATAAATATGCCAAGCTCATTTAATGCATAACAAACCTATTTTCACGCATTTACTCTCACATTATGGCTTAATCGTTTGGCTTATACCTTATACCTACTCTTACACCGGAGCTTGGTATTGGGATCAAACCCAAGGCGAGGCTAACGCATGTTTACCCTTTGTGTAGATGCTCAAAGGACGTCATTACTAATCTGAAGAAACATACATCTGTTCCAAACCAAGGGACAATTAGTAGCTTCGACAATATTCATCCTAATAAACGCCACCCTTGTTTTACCTATTGGTATGTATAAGTGTAGGTGGTACATAAGTTTATGGCGATGTTGTCTTATCTTTGACCTTCTGAACAACGATCAGAAAGGTTAAAGGTATCATCGGTTCATCATCGTTGATAATTGGTGGGAAAAGAGGAAAAAGTGCATATCACACCCGTTGATTCAACTTTTAATAAAACTTTACATTTTTTGCATAACATAATTATCCGACGATTATAGGTAAACAAACATAATGAGAAGGTAATGGTGAATGGGCGTATGGTAACAACAATCAATTTTAATCTAGTTAACTTGAATTGATACAATCGTAACTATATATAGGTGTCAGCCATTTGACTTCGCCCTGTACGATTTCAGTCATCTTAGCTTGATTCATACAACTATGACAATTATACTTGTTACGAGCCATTTCAAACATTTTCCCACTAGCATACGCAGTGGCGGAGCTAGACAGATTTTTGTGGGAGGGCCAACACAGTAATTTGCGTGTTGTAAGAGGGCCAAAGATCAAAATATATATTTTTACCATACGTGAATAAAAGTACACTAAATGACAGATTAATGGGGGGCCAAAATCCTTCCTCGTCTCCAAGTAGCTCCGCACTTGAGTATACATCTAGTTCTCCTTTTCGATTATTATCAAAATATTTTCACTTGAGCATAAATCTAGTTCTCCTTTTCGATTATTATCAAAATATTTTTATTGTTACAATTTTATTTATTTATTTATTTTAAAATAAAAAACAAAATTAACAATATTATATCTCTATAACAAAATGCAAAGGGATCTTGCACGATTCCTCCGAATATTCCTTTAGTTTTGGGTCTCGGTGTGTTAGCCCATGTCACTGATAGTTTGCCACGGCCTGTTTGGTATTGGGCCTGGTGTATATTAACGTTTGATATTCCACTTTCTACTAATTTCGTCACTTGCTAGCTTCGCCTGGAAGAAAACTGTTCATCGTCTGGATCTCTAGGGTTTGGGTAGGTCTCTCTTCCTTTCGTGTACTTTGTTTTTGTTCTTTATGTAAAAAATAAAATAAAAATACACATGGGTCTCAATGCTATTTTAGATAGTTTGTGGGTGAAAAATGTAACTTGATTTTAAGAAAAGACGGACTCCTGTTGTAGTCATCACCAACAATTTAAAAAAAACATGTAATCAAAATCCATTGCACAGTCCCTAAATCAAAACATCAAAAGAAAAACAAAACATCCGTAACCTAATATTCTTGTAACACACGTTTAGAAATCCAAAAGAAATGAAAACGTGATCAACAATTGCAACAACACATTAAGAACCTAATGATAAGAAATAGATTCGAAATGGGATTGTTATTAGTAAGATGTGGTTTACACAAATGATTACAAGAGTTGAGAGAGAAAGTTTGTAACTGAAAATCAAGAATGAAATATGATACAAGTGAAGAGTTGTTTAAGTAGAAGAGAAGAGTAACAGCTTTTGGGCGCCAAACTGAAACTATTATGAAAGTTGTCATCTTTAGTCCTCTGACTTTTAGTAATTGTCACAACTGGTCCTTATTAGCTTTGACTTGTAACAATCCCTGTCCCTTCAAACAATGCTTGTCCTTAAGCTTGGTTTTCAAACTCTGGATACCTCTGTAGCAAGTCATTAAGATTCTCCCAAGTAGCATCCTCATCTGTGTGATTTGACCACTTGACCAATGCATATACCACAGCTCTGTTATTGATTTTAGCTAGTTTTCTGTCCAATATAGCAATAGGCTCAGCTGCAAGTAAACCATTTGGACCACAATGAGGTAGCACTCCCATTTTGTTGTCACTTCATTTACACAACTTTAACTGTGAGACATGGAAAACTGGATGAATTTGACTTGTAACAGGTAAGTCTAACTTGTAAGCAACTGCACCAATCTTTCAATGATCATGAAAGGCCCATAGTACTTTGATGACAGTTTGTGTTGATGTTCTTTTCTTATGGTAACTTGTCTATGAGGTTGAAGCTTCAGATACACCCACATTCCAACTTCTAATACTCTATCACTTCTATGTTTGTTAGCTTGATTGACCATTCTATCTTGTGCCCTATGTAAATGAAACTTTAACATCTCCTGCATTGTCCTATCAACTGCCTCCACTGTGCTATCTCCAGGTACATAAGGAACATGGGTTGGTGGCTTTTGACCATAGACTGCCTCATAGGGAGTTGTGTTGATGGCTGAGTGGAAGTTAGTGTTGTACCGGAACTCAGCCATAGGTAACCAAGCAGCCCACTCTTTTGGCCTTTCACCAGTCATACATCTAAGTCAACATTCCAAACACTTGTTCACAATCTCAGTCTGACCATCAGTTTGAGGATGGTAGGCTGTAGATAGTTTAATTTGCACTTTCAAGGTTTTGAACATTGATTGCCAGAAATGACTTAAGAAGATTTTGTCTCTGTCACTAACAATTGATTTAGGTAGCCCATGTAGCCTGTACACATGATCAAGGAACAACTGAGCTACTGTGCTGGCAGTAAAAGGGTGTTGCATAGCAATGAAATGAGCTTGTTTGGACAATATATCTACCACCACCAATATGACTGTTTTACCCTGTGAACTAGGCAATTTCTCAATGAAATCCATGGAGATTGAAGACCAAATCTTTTATGGTATAGGTAGGGGTTGTAGAAGACCAGGATAAGCTACCAAATCAGGTTTCTCCCTTTGACACACATCACATTCCCTTACAAACTGCTTGACCATCTTCTGCATACCCTTCTAATAGAACATACTTTTGAGCCTGTGCAGAGTCACTGTAGTACCTGAATGTCCTCCCACAGCATCTGAATGATAGTACTGAATGATGGTCTTCCTTAACTGCATATCATCTCCTACCACTAACTTCTCTTTCCTTCTCAACAGTCCATCTACCATAGTAAATTTGTTTTTGTTATAAGTACTGCTTTGTATTTGTTGAATGACATTCTTTAGCCCCACATCCTGCTCCCAACTATTATTGACTTGTTGCAATAGATCAGAAGCAATAGAAGTGAGAACAACAACATTGAGCTCAACTCCACTTGATACTCTTGACAAGGCATCTGCCACCACATTTTCAGACCCACTCTTATAAGAGATTTCATAGTCAAACCCCAACAGTTTAGGTAGCCATTTAACTTGGAAAGGAGTTGTCAACCTTTGTCCCAACAGGTATTTTAAGCTAAAATGGTCTGTTTTTATTTTGAAATGTCTATCAGGTAGATAACCCCTCCATTTTTCTAAGGCCATCAGAACTGCTAGGAACTCCTTTTCATAGGTTGAGAGGGCTTGGTGTTTGGTTGACAAAGTTTTGCTCAGAAATGCAATTGGGTGGCCTTCTTGTTGTAAAACTGCCCCAATTCCTACCCCTGAAGCATCAGTCTCCACAGTAAAAACCTTGTTGAAATTTGGCATAGCTAACACTGGTGCTTGTACCATTGCTTCCTTAAGTGCCTCAAAATATTTTTATGCAGATGCATCCCATTGAAAAGCATTCTTTTTGAGCAATACAGTTAATGGTTTGCTCACACTTGCATAGTTTTTGATAAACTTCCTATAATAACCAGTTAGCCCAAGAAAACCTCTGAGTTGCTTGACATTTGTTGGAACTGGCCACTCTTGCATAGCTTTTATCTTACTAGGATCAGTTGCCACCCCCTTATCAGATATAATGTGTCCCAAATACTTAATACTTGAAGTAGCAAAAACACACTTAGACTCCTTAGCAAACAAAGAATTATCTTTCATGACTTGCAGAACTTGTTTCAAATGGTTGAAATGAGATTCCAGGCTATCACTGTATACTAGTATGTCATCAAAGATAACCAACACAAACTTCCTGAGGAACTTCTTGAACACTGAATTCATCAAAGATTGGAAGGTTGATGGAGCATTGGTGAGTCCAAAAGGCATTACCAAGAATTCATAGTGGCCCTCATGTGTTCTAAATGCTGTCTTGTACACATCATTTTCATGCATTCTAATTTGATGATACCCTGACCTTAAATCCAGCTTTGAGAAAAACTTTGACCCCTGCAATTCATCAATTAATTCCTCCACCACTGGTATTGGAAACTTATCTTTAACTGTGGACTTATTGAGCTGTCTGTAGTCCACACACATCCTCCAAGAACCATCTTTCTTTTTAACCATAACTATAGGAGATGAAAAAGGACTTTGACTGTTTCTAATCACTCCTGAATCCAATAACTCTTTTACCATAGCTTCAATTGCATCTTTCTGTTGTGGAGGGTGTTTATAAGGCCTTATATTGACAGGTGAAGTATTTAGCATAAGGGGAATAGTATGGTCATGGGTTCTTTTTGGTGGTAATTCTTTGGGTACATCAAAAACTGGCCCAAATTCTTCAAGAACACACTTCAACTCTTTGTTATCACCCAACTCAGATTCCATTTTCAGCAAAGTAGCAGAGTATTCACAAACAGCTATAGCAGACAACTCACCTGTTACCACCTTACTACCATGTTTTTGCTTACCCTGCATCCACTTGAGAGTGGTTTGTTGAGTCCCTCTTAACACAATTTTTCTTTCCTTGTAGGTGTATTCCATGATCAAGTTCTTAAAATGACATCTAACCCACCCCAAAGTAGACAACCATTGAATTCCAAGTACCATCTCACACCCACCCAATGGTAAAATTAACACATCAGAAGTGTAGGAAACACCTTGAAATTCCCAAGTAAAATTCTTACACTCATATAAGCTGCTCATCACATTACCATTTGCTACTGAAACTTCTAAAGGACATATTCTTGTCAATTTACACCCCAATTTTTTAGCAGTACTTAGATCTAGAAAATTATGGGTGCTTCCTGAGTCAACCAAAACATGCAACATATTCTTTCTTACATAGCCTCTAACCCTCATTGTTCTATAAGTGTTCACACCAGTTAATGCATTCAAAGAAATGAGTAGAGGTTCATCAATTAAGCTAGTGTAAGAACTCACAACTCCTTCCTCAGTCAACAACAAATCTTCATCCTCACTTTCTACTTCATCACCCACCACCTCTAAAGAGTACAACTGACCACTGCACTTATGGCCAGGTGTATATTTTTTATCACAATAGAAACAGAGGTGTTTGGCTCTCTTTTCCTCTAATTCCTGTGGTGTCAACCTCTTAAACTGTCTGTTTGGCACATGCTTAGTATTACTCACAGGCACAACTTGATTACTCCTATAACTGCTATTCACATTCCTGTTATTAGTACCATTTATCACATTATGCCTAGGAGTACTCAACAGTGGTGCACTTCTACTTTTAGTCACAGAAATATTAGCTTCTTGCAATTTTGCCAAATTAAACACATCAGTTAAAGTAGTAGGTGTAAACATCCTAACTATATATGCAATCTCATCTTTTAAACCACCAATAGACAAACTAACTGTATACTTTTCAGGCAATTCAACTTTATTCAACATTACTTCAAATGAATCTTGGTATACCTGCACACTAGAAGTCTGTTTAAGATTCTTAAGTTCCATCACTGGATCTTCAAAAAATGACTCAAACCTTTTCCTCACATGAGTCTCATACATAGTCCAAGTCATCACCTTTCCAAACTTCTTTATAAACTAAGTATGCCAAACAAGGGCCTTTCCAAACACATGCATAGAGACCAACCTAATCTTTTGTTCATCACTCACAATCTGATCCATCTCAAAGAACATATGCACCCTATACAACCACCCCTGAACATCATCTCCATCAAACTTAGGGAACTCGATCTTGGACAATCTTCCATATTGTCCCCCATTATGACCATGGTGTTGCATAGTTTGACTTCCAAGAACCTCCCTCCTTTGACTTGTGCCTTCATCCCCAGTCAGTCTTTGTTGTATGAGCCTCATATCAGTATTAAGTGCAGCCACAACCCCCACTAATGTTGCCAATTGACTAGCAATACTTTCTAGTGACTGTACCCCAGTATTAGTGCTTTCTTGGCGAACAACACCATTAACAACAGACCTTGTGTCTACCATGTTCTTTCTCTGTTTTTAACCACCACTGATTCAATTACACCAGGACAACAAACCACCACACAGATCCTAACTAACGTATTTTGGAAATGGAAACGGACAGTTAATCAAGACGTATTTGTGATTGGACAGATGGTCTAGTTTGACCGAAATTTATGTATGTGTGGTGGGTGATCAAAAGATCAAGATCTTCAATCGGTGTAACTGAATGCTAACGATATAACTGAATCCTAACAGATTTCAGCCATTAATGGTGGTCAAGGATCGCTCTGATACCAATTGTAACACACGTTTAGAAATCCACAAGAAATGAAAACGTGATCAACAATTGCAACAACACATTAAGAACCTAATGATAAGAAATAGATTCGAAATGGGATTGTTATTAGTAAGATGTGGTTTACACAAATGATTACAAGAGTTGAGAGAGAAAGTTTGTAACTGAAAATCAAGAATGAAATATGATACAAGTGAAGAGTTGTTTAAGTAGAAGAGAAGAGTAACAGCTTTTGGGCGCCAAACTGAAACTATTATGAAAGTTGTCATCTTTAGTCCTCTGACTTTTAGTAATTGTCACAACTGGTCCTTATTAGCTTTGACTTGTAACAATTCCACAACTACTATTGATTGAAAGCTCTCCGGCTATATTTAATGACGAAAACAAAAGTCTAAGATCTTTACGAAAGGTTTGTGCTTTTTTGTATGCTTTAATGATTTACTTTATAAATTGTGCTTTATGTTCTTTTAATGTTATTATTATGAATGTGTGTTCCTGGACATAATTCCAATAGTATATTTAAGTTTTACGGCATAACAAAATCTTTTCGCTTTGTTCCCTTATAATGTTTGATTATTGATTTGGTAATTGTTAAAATCCAGGTCTTGGTAGGAACAACCAGAAGGCTTTTAATTAAAGAGGAACATAGATTTTTAAGGTGGCGGATACATTCATCTGGTAAAAATGCTTTCGTTGATGCTCATAACAGGGAAAATGCATTACAACTATAATAAAATCTTTATGGTGAAGGTGACCTGTGAAGACATTAATCCTCATCACCCCAATGTTTGGCTGCAAATTTCTTTCTTGATTTGGGTAAGTTAAGTTACCTCAAAAAGTCTATTGGATATGGTTGTTGGTAACTGATTAAAATATATGTTGCTTTGTTCTTTATATACTTTGCAGCCACTTATCAGTTATCACCACGTGTAACGAATACTATTTTTACAGCTGTTGGTGTTACTCGGGTTTTTGAATGTCAAGACACATCCATTTAAATATCATCAAAATCAGGTAACCTGTTACGTTGTATTTTACTCTCCCTTTATTTACCTTGGTAATCATGTTGTATTGTTGGCATATGCCCAACAACTCATGAGTTAGCAACAATTTTGACACCTTTTACCCCATGTAAGTGAAAAATTCTGTTTTGTTAACAACTGTTTCAAGCCCAGGGAACTTGGGCCTGCTGGAACTGGGACAAACCAGGTTACTGAGGAAGACGGAGACTTGGGCCGAATCCTGTCGGGTTTTAGTCTTAACGGGGATACTGATCGATGGGAATGGTGGGGCAAGGACGGGAACCAGTTTAGTGTTCGGGGCGTTAAACAATTTTTAAATAGCGACAAAGACAATAGTAGCAGATTCGTGTTCAAGTGGATTAAGTGGATCCCGAGTAAATGCAATATTTTCATGTGGCGCCTTGGGCTCGATAGGCTCCCCACCAGCGAGGTCCTTAGCGTGAGAAATTGTGTATTTGGGTCAACTTTGTGTGGGCTTTGTGGAACTGAAGTGGAATCTGCCGAGCACCTTTTCTGCACGTGTATAGTCGCGACTGAAGTGTGGTACCGGGTGAGCCGATGGTGCAAGTGTGCACCCCTGTTCTGGTTCTCAACTCACGACCTATTCGAGACCAACAATTGGGGCGGCCTTGGAAGACAACAGAGAAAAGCGCTTAGGGGCATCATCGCTTTAACTTGTTGGAACATATGGAAGGCGAGAAACAAAGTGAGGTTCGATGAGGGGAAGATCGAAGCCCGGAAGATCGTCTATGATGTTATGTCTTTTTGTTATCTTTGTTTTAAGAATAGGGTGGGCAATAGCGCCCTAACTTGGGAGGATTGGCAAAGCTTCAATCTATTGTAATTATGTGTTTGTAACGGACGCCGCACTACTAGTTTGTAGTGCTATTGGCGTTTTGTGAATGAAAGTTACCGTTAAAAAAAAGTTATTTGTTGGAGGGATTTATTATTTAGAGTTATCATGACTAAATATTGGATTTAGATACAAACTGTAATTGTGCATCAAATAGCAATCTAACGCGTACCCCTTTGTTTCTTCGCTTTATGATCCGATGCATATGCATCAGCGATCCAACGCTGCCTCCACCAGCGTTTCCAAACATCCCATTTTAGTCAAAATTTTCTTTTTACTATTCTTGGCTAATTGGTGCAACTGTGTCAGAAAATTAGTCTCACTTTATATTGCAGTTACCAATTTGAATGCATTTCCAAGCATCCCTTTTAGTCAAAAAATTTATTTTTACTTTTGGATAATTTGTGCAACTTAAATTGCAGTAACAATATGCAAACATCAACAATTCTAACTATAAAGTTACAGAAGAAGCATCATTAAAGCCTCAAGTAATCAACCAAAGACCCGACTTCGCTTTTGCAATTTTCACACAAAGATTATTAACTGTAAATCTTTCTTCACTTATCTTCTCTTTGACTTTTTGAGGTTGCCTCTTGTGCAACATTTTACAATTTACAAAGTTTTGACTATATGTTGACAACTCAATCTGGCGGAAGCTTCAAATACAGCTGTTTTGTAAACCTGAATGCACCAAGTTACCAACGGTTACCTCATGGACAGATGTGGGATGAAGTGAGTTTCACCTCTGCCATTGTTGATACTTTTTTATTCGTTAAAATATACATACCCACTTATATTTGTAACTATGGGCTAAATGATAGAATCATGAATTGTGTTTTACTTGAGGATAATATAATTTTGACTTGATTTTCAGATAACCATAACCTGGACCGGTGGATATGGAATCATTGAAGCTCAAGCGTTTGTCAAATAGGGTCGAAGTCTCGAAGAGATGGAGAGTATAAGCAAGCTTCAGCTAGAACAATTACTTTTGACTCCTTAGCATGTGTGGTATGTAAGAGATATCTTTTATATCATGTTTTTTAAAACCATGATCATTAGTTGCCATGTTCTCTATTGTACATCTACCAGTCTCATCAATGAAAGTTTACATATCTTACAACTTATTTTGGAAATTTCATAGTTATCAATCTTGGAGTGGCTAACATATTTTAGACTAAACAACGTGTATGTGTATCAGGTGCACCTGCGTGTGTCCTGGTTATACACATATCAGGTTCTGGAGACTTATGGCCAATCAAATGTATGTAAACATTCAAATCAAACTCCTACTATAACTTTAAGGCATGAACAAGCTCAAGAAAATGGCTCTAAAGGTATGAAATTTATCTCTATTAAAAATGGCTTTTTAATGAATTATAACTTGTCTGGTCTTGATGTCTATTTGACTTCTTGATGATGGGACTTCCCAAGATTGTATATCATAGCTAAAAGTGTAAATAGCACCACAAGAGGTTAAATAAAATATATTCGAGGGTATAGGGAATTGTAAAAATGAACTTCCAAATAAAGAGAGATAAGTGTTTCTTTATGTATAAGACCTCAAGCAACCCTTAAATTTTTGTCTAAATACATATACATGCTACTAAATAATGCATTCTCTTTGTTTAAAAACATGATTCATTGTAAGCCACTGCTCCTTGAATTCATAAAAGAGATACGCATGTGTGTTTACATGGATCAAACACATACTACAAAAATGATTGGCTTAGAAGGAAAAGGGTGAAATGGGTCGAAATTTGTCAAAAACTGTATTTTGGAGGTCTAAAACCCATAATTCATTTAAAAACATTAGATCATTATATGGTTCAAATTAATTCTGTTGTACCAAAACTTAGGATTCGTTTTCATTTGAACTACTGGTAGCAATAAAGTTGTTAAGGGAAGGAGTGGATTTTGTGATCAAAGAAAGGTTAGATGAAGGGAAAGCTGGCTTGATTGCCTTGTCGAAAACTGGTGAGGTGGCTTATGGATTTAGTTGTGTTAGGATGAGTGTACATGTAGATAAAGTCAACTGAGTCATGTGAACACTAACGATAGTACATGAGCTAAACCAATGCAAAATATTTGATTATTTGGCATTTGAGCCCCGTCTAAAGCTTATATATGTTTTATTGCAGCAACATTCTGACACAAGGAATTACGATTTTGGCTCAAATACCATCTCCAAACACTAATGGAATTGACCCAGGTTAGTCTTAACCTCAGTAAGTTAATCTTAGTTTGAGAGTTAAGGGTAGGGGTACGTATGTAGGATATAGACTAATAGCTCATACGGATTTAAAATGTTGACCTGAAATAGTTAGTAGTTGGTGTTAATTATAACAAGAGAACTGTGAAGATATATAGATATAGGGGGCTCTAACAATCTCATACCTCAACCATCTAGCACACTAACAAGTATAACAGCCATATGCATCATCTATAAAATGAATACCACTACATAAGATGTACTTTAACAGTTGGTGACTACACATAACTACGTAAGAGTATACTTTAACAGTTGGATACTTGGATGTGTCAACCCAATTAATATGGCTTAACCGTTGTTGTCCAAGAAGGTTTGTAAAAAAAAAATATTCTTGGATGTAATAGATTATGCAAGTCCCCTCTTTAAATACTTTAACATAGAAATTAAGTTAACATGGAGCAACATAAGTTGTGGGTAATCGAACATTTCGAACTACATTTTATGAATAACAAGGTAATAATGTGAAAGTACCAAGACAAAATGTTTTGGAAATGCAGTTTCTAAATATTTGATTGATTAAAGGATAATGTTTTTAATAACCAAGTATTACTGTTACAACCTTCCTGTTTGCATATGTTTCCATGCTTCTATTTTTCATGATTCATACTTCATGGTGCCTTTAAATGTATGCTTAGAGTTTCGATAGACTTTGAACAACTTCTAACCAATTGAACCTGATCCGTAGTTGACACGTTCTCCAGTTAGCTAATTGTTTCTGCTTCATTAGCTATATATATTTGGAAATTTGTGTAGACCAAGTATTCCTATCATGTTATGTATTTGAGAATTGTGTATTTAGACTTATGTTTTTAATTGAGGGTTTCCTTGAGCAATATTACAATATTCCTTATAAGAAAAAGACACACGTTGTATAAATTAAGAAAGACCCATAAAACACGCTCTTAGAAGAGTGGTACACACTCATATTTTCCATCTTTGTTAAAATGCGTTTCAATTTTTTTTTTTCATAACATGTGTTTTACCGATCGAATCCACTATCTGAGCATTTTAGTTCTTCGTTATAAAAAAACAATAGTGCGTATTGTACAACATGGTTAGCTTAAATGTATTTCATTCTTAAGGATAAAACTAATATATTTAGAGCCAATCATATAGTTATCTTTTTAGGTAGATGTTATGTATATTGTTTGAACTTTTAGTAATTGCCGTTAAACGTTGTTTATGTTTGATGTTTCAAAATGGTTATAAAATGTTGATAGTGTTTGGTTTAAATAATCATAATATTGCAGCAATTTCTAGATTTATATTAAAAATAAATATAATGTCTACAGTTGTATTCTATAAATTGTATCTTGCAGTTGCAAGCAAAGTATAATGCTATATTAACGGAATAAACTATATGGCCAAATTGGAGCTGCTTCTTCTAGCTGACATTGAGACCGACGTAACTCATATATTGCAAAAGGATGCACAAGAGAAACAGATGGGTGACCAACATTACACATAAGTTGAGAACCAAGTGCAAATTATTAAAAATACACAATTAAAACCATTTAAGACACGTTAATTTGTTTATAATACTTGATTTATAATTTTTGAAAAAATCCCGTGCGTGCACGGGTATTATAACTAGTTATATCTCTATAACAAAACGCAAAGGGATCTTGCACGATTCCTCCGAATATTCCTTTAGTTTTGGGTCTCGGTGTGTTAGCCCATGTCACTGATAGTTTGCCACGGCCTGTTTGGTATTGGGCCCGGTGTATATTAACGTTTGATATTCCACTTTCTACTACTTTCGTCACTTGCTAGCTTGCCTGGAAGAAAACTGTTCATCGTCTGGATCTCTAGGGTTTGGGTAGGTCTCTCTTCCTTTCGTGTACTTTATGTGTTGCATGTTGTTTTCAGTCTTTGGTAGTTTAGATTTAGGTTGTGTTGATGCTTTATTTGCTTTTTTTGTTTTTGAGTTGTGGCTGATCCGTTTTTTGTTTCGTTGAATGATGCATGAATGTTGTTGCTGTTAATATGACTAAGTATTTGTTGTTGTTAAGTTTCTTTGCCTATTGTTTGTGATTTTTTTTGTTGAAATACTGAAACAAACGATGAGAACCAAGAACAAATTAAAGCTTCTAAAAAAATTGGTGCTTCTGAATTTTTGAGTGAATCTTTGGGTGAATAGGTGATGATGTTGTTCATGAAATACGTGCACATGAGGCTGCGGAACCGTCGGGTTCTGGAGTTACTAGGACCCCATGCATAGCAGATAGTGATGTTGGTGTGTCTATCCCCGACGTTTTTACACTTAAGAGAAAGTGTGATTTCCCTTCTCAACCTTTAAATAAATTAAGGGTGATGGTCTCTAGCGATGTGAATTTGGGGTGTCGGAATGTGTTAGAGCAACCTTTATCTGAATGTCCATCGGAGAATATTCGCGGCATTTCATATGAGCGGTGCGTTAAAAGGAAAAGAGATCATTTAGAAGAACATGAGATCGTATGGGATGTTAGCAAGGTTGGTAGGGTTGGTGGAGAATCAGCATCCTCGCGCTGTGATCAGACGCTGACTGAATCTGCCATCGCAGACGCTTACGTAAATTTATCAGGTTTGGTTACTGTTTCACCGTTTGTTCAGTAGTATCTTTTCACATTGTTCAATGTTCATGCTTAACTGTTTATTATTTCGTGTATTGTTATTGTTGGACGTGTAGGTTTTTCAACGTCGGCTCCCGTTTCGGAGTTACATTCTGGATGTATGCCATCGGCGGCGCACCATCCTATCGCTGGTGTTACTGTCGAATTGGTCCTTCAAGATATTCCTAACGATCCTCCGACGCTAGGGAGAGGTTTGTTACATTATATCTATAGCTAGATTTATTCTTAGTGATGCGGTTTCTCTAGTTGTTACAATAATGTACTTTCAAAAAACTAAAAGCTACCTTTGGTTTAGGACGTATTAGCTGCCCAGATGCCTCATATACAAGAGAGGAATCATGTCGTACCTCTCGAAATGGTATGCTCCCGTTAGGTTATGATATTTGATTGTGCTAAGCCTGATTCACTTCTGTCTCATAAATTCTAAAATGGTGTTTGCAGAAAGTTCACGCGCCCATGAGAGGTCTGTGTTGCATGAAACTGTGAATCCTATACATGAACCTGGCAAGTGTTTCGGGAAAACTTGCTTTCGCTTGCTTTTATCACACGTTGTTGTTGAAATCTGTCGTAAAAGTTTGGTGACAATGTTTGTTGTTTGTAAGCTTTAATTATTTATATAACTTATCTAACTTAATTACAAGTCAAAGTTGCTAACATGAGATAAACTAAAGGGCTTATATATAGTTTGTTCTTTGTTATAATTACCTAAATATTCATCATTTTTCTTTCCATCTTCCTCTCTATAACCCTAAATTCTAATAAGGTCTTCAAGGTCTTGTATCTTTTTTACATTCAGTTACGGTATGGTAAATTAGGGTAAACATAACAAATACAAACTATATTGAAGAAAAATCTAGTTTGGGTAACTATAACAAGTTAACAACTACTGTATAAATTATATAAAGCCCTTTAAAATCTAACCATTTACCAACATTTTTTTTTTTTTGGTAAAGGGTTTCCTGATAAATAACATTTTACCAACTTTGACCCATGAGTTAGTTACAATAAATTTTTTGAGCAATGGTCGAAACCGTTGGGTTGGACGTGTCAAAATGGGTAAGATGAGTGAGATGGGTCAAAACGGGTATCATTGTCATAAGTCATAACTGGGTTGAACAGGGCCAAGATGGCTAGGCCGCTAGGTGCATGTTAGCTTGAGTCGAAATGAGTTAAGACTGATAAGATTGTGTCAGTTTGGATCAATTTAGATGTAAATTACAACTTTGTCAAAATCACTTTACCCCTCAAAGCTCTTAGATTTGACTTGTTTTTCTCATTGCCTGATTGCTCTATATGATTACCTATATGTTATAAGGTTGTAAATCATCGTTCGTAGTTTCATGTTTTGTAAAATGGATTGATATACATAATGTGGGTCTGGTGTAATTCAAATATTATTATCATGTATTTGGCATTGCATAATTTACATCTAATGTTAATGCAGGTAAATAAAACATCAAATGCATTATAGTTTCTAATAGTTTCACTATCTGGCTGCCTTTCGAAAAGAAAAGAAAAAATAGTTTCACTATCAGCAGTTTTGTACAGTTCAAGTTTTAACTTCAAAAAGTAGTAAAAAATCCAAGACCTGATATTTCTGCTATAATCAGGAAGATATTCATGACCAATCTATGACAGCAAGGCAACTATTTAGAGAACAATCGACGCCTAAAGAATAAAGACTTTGTTAGTTCGAAGGCACGGTCGGCCATCATCAATTGAATGAAATACTCGCCACCAGAAAAATGTAAAATCATGCAGGTATGAGCAAGTGCAAAGATCATTGTGCCAACAAGATCGTAATTTGGGTTTTTGGCTGGTCGATTATTAGTTAACTTTAGTCCACAAATCTGGTCAAGCTGGTTCTTGATCAAAAGTTTTGGTGGTTGCTACATAAAGATGGATAACGTTTCCTATGAAATAACACATTTATTGAGTGATCTCAAGTGGCTTGGTGGTTTCTAGTTTCAAGGGTATCTCGGTTCTGAGAGCATACGTTTCTTTGTTGGTGAAGGTCCTCTTTTCCGTTTTTAGTTTCTTTCTGAAATATTGTTCATCACTCATTTGTCTTTAATCATCGTCACAACAAAGTCTTGTATTAGGGCCGAATTCATCCATTTCGTATGATCTTTGATTGTGTTAGTCATCCGGATTTGCACTTTTCTTTTCTTTCTTTACCTTTTCTACAGCTGAATGTAGGTAAAAGTCGTACTCTATGAATTTGTGACAGTGTACAATGGGATGCTTCACTTATGCTTGTTAAGTTCCTACGAGTATAACGAAGTTTAGTTCTGAATGGAAAGAACATTTCAGTCTGATTTTTTTATGCCTGAAATACTGCATCACTTGTTTGAGCTGAATGGTTGAAGTTGCGACTGCAATACAGCTCAAGTGATTTTATAAAGCAGACCCATGAAAATGGTTTGCAGAATAATATAGTAACCTGTTTTAACTCGAACAGGTTATGACACGTTTGCTAACCCTTTAGACCCGTTCAGTTGGCCAACTCTAGAGTAAAGTATAATTAAAATCTGCAGGGTAAATTCTCAAAAAGGCAATCACATGACTTGCTTATGATATTACTTAACGAAATTTATCATCCATTGTTAATGCAATAATCGCAGGGAAAAAAAGGAAAGCTATTAATACTATCTTATTCGATCCGAAAATGATTTCATTCAGTTGTGATTTCAATATCTATGCGCCATCTTCTCTCTTTCTTGGTAAGTTATAACATACCTGCACTCACAAATTACATACTCAAAGGTGAGGTTGATAAAGACATTCATGAGTATTTCTTTATACAATGTAGGAGTATACTAACTGAGCGTAACTTATTTTGTTTAGCTGTGTTCCTTCTAAGTAAGAACTGTACTATAACTCTAACCAGAAGATATAGGAACTTAATAATTTTTCTACAGTTAAAGATAGCAAAGTAAAACTATACTTAAAACTAAAAACTACTCGTATATTTTTTGTGGCAACTCGTGATTATTGTGACTTCAAATCACGATAATCAATTAAAATGCACATCCAAGCATCCCCTTAAAACACATCACTGATGTGAAAGATTAGAGATGTCAATTTGCATCCATTTGTTCGTTTTAGATCGTGTAACAAGTCTAACGTGAGGGATATGCTAAAAAATTTAACTCAAAATAGAGCAAATCGGATGGGTCAAAAACTCAAATGATTTAAAGTCATCGAATTGAATCATTAAACCTTTTTTCTAATACTGATGTGCAATGTGTATACAAAACCAAACTGCAACCAAAAGATTTGTAATTGGAATCAATGAAAGTATGAAACCGAATCTGTCGTACTTGTTCGGTATCAAAGCGAGGTGTGAACCGGAACCGATATTCACGTGAAAAACTGATCTGATATTTTTAAAATCTTAAATTTCCTAGTTTATAAACAGAAATGTACTTCATCAATTACGTGTGTCATCTTAAAATTACATATTTTCGCGCAAGAAAGATACAATGTGTAAAATCAAACACATCACTCAAAATGACTTATGCGATTTATAAAGATGTAGAGTTGTGAATTACGTGTAGGTGCCAACGACGGGGCCAACAAGGAGGATCGTGTTAAGCCAATTCTCGGTCACCTTATGCGTGGCTTTATGCATCAGTTCCTTAAATAAACCGGGCATCACCTTTTGCTGAAATGGCGATAAGGCATAGACCACCGACTTAATCTTCACCGGAACCTTTCCCATATCCAGTTGATCAGATTTTACACCTAAATTTTGAGCCTCTTTTTTTGACATTCAAAAATGCTGGTGAAGATATATTTATGGCCTTATGGCAAAGAAGCCAAGAAAAATGGATCTAACAGAATTCCTTATTTATCTCCAGTTTTTTTTTTTTTTTTTTTTTTTTTTTTTTTTTTTTTTTTTTTTTTTTGTAAATGAATTATAAAATTATACTTTTTCAATAATAACTTTTATGTTGTTTAATGAAATGAGTTACCAAGTTTTAGGTATCAATATATTTTGAGAACATGTTTGTGTTATACCTCAGAATTACTTAGCTATGAGTATTTTTAATCAGCAAACTACTTGAATATAAGATAAACATTAAAACAAGTATTTTTAACATTAAGCTTGTTATCGAACATAAATTTAAAACACAGCTTTGAAATATCCATACTCTCAAAAAAAATGTTCTACTTATTCTTTACTAGCCAAACTCGAGCGTTCATAAAACAAACTTATGTAATGTCAGTAAGAATTAATAAATCTAATAACTATTTCTATCTCATGAACGAAAAAAAAAAAAATACAAGCAACTATTGTTTCAAAAAAACCATAACTTACAACAAGCTTTCTTTCCTTGTTTTCGTCATCACCAAAATGACCTTGATTTCAGCAACATTGTAAAGACCACCACTAAGTCCGCGGACAATGGACATGCATGGATGGGTTGTAAATTATGCATAGATGGAAGTACAAGGTCGGACGGTCACCAATCAGTTTTGGCCCGTTTTATGCTATTGGAATTGAAAGGAGACATTCTGCCTCTTGGCTGAGGGCTTTCTTCTTTTAAGTTGGAGTTTAGCATAGCAAGCTCTCGTAATTGTTGTCTTTTGTACAGATCCTGAGACTCATCCTGATACAAACGACAATTAGTAACTAGTAGACTGAGTGGGTTGGTCAAGTCAAGACGGGTAAATTTTGGTCAGTCGCACTGGTTATGTTTTATATACTGAATTGTGGCTTATGGCAGGGTCTGATATGAACCTCCAAAATATCATCATATTGTTGAAAGTCAGTTTTTACAAAAATCATCTTTTCAACAACCCAAATGTGTAAAAACCAGTTACAATGACTAAACGAAGCAAATAAAATTTTTTGTTATTTTATGCAAAAACACCCTTCTAAAGGCATATATTATTTGATCATCTGTCGGAAATAAAAGCATATATTATTTTGTAGTTTCTTAAATAAAGTGACAAAAAAGGTCTTGCGCATTAATAATAGCCTTTTGCGGATGTTATTTCTTTTCTTATTAGCATAACCCGCATCAACCCATTTGTAGGTAATTGGGCCAAAATTACAAACTCAGTAGATTATACGCCACAACTTTATTTGCAGGAAGTACACTACATTCATTCAGGAGAAGATAACATACCACTGGTTTAAGCAGCTCTTCGATTATTTCTTGTGCTTGTCTCAAACGCACATCAATGATGCTAGCAGGTAACTCGGCCTCAATCAAGATGTGAAGTTGTTCATTTAGGTGCTCATAACCCGGTCTACCCCTCAAACTCTCCTCCTTTTGACAAGAAGTATAAAAAAAGATTAACATAACTTATAAAAGTACGTATAACTTAATGAGGTGTTAATTCCATGTAAGAGTATTCTCAGCTCTTAAAACAATAAAATGAATGATTTTCAATGGCATATTTTGTCTGGTTCAGGAGGTAAGTACTAAGTATACTCCTAACATGGTGAAATCCAACGAGTCTTTTTCGAGGAAAAAAAAAATCAGTTTTTTAACGGCCCAAAAATTTTGCGTAAAATCTGCAAGCACCTAGAGGCCAGAACTTATAGACACTATAGCATAATTTTGAGAGTTTAAGGTATTCTTGCCTCCTTTTTCACACACACAGACAAAAGATATATGGCTTTTAACAAATCATTCTTAAAAGTTTGAATTTTTCCATTTTAGAATTTTTCTCATCTCCTGTCAAGATACAGTAGAAGTGACGAAAGCGATCATTTTCCTTCTTATTGGGTTGATATGGATATTAAGTTCATCTTTAATGGATCAAGTAGATGAAACTAAAAGAAGGCAACCAAGTCAAATGGGTCCGCAAGGTGCCCAACGAGTAACTTGCTGCATAAAAACTCCTAAACTGCTTTGTTGAATACAGGATTAACACTATGGATTTTAAAAATGACACAAAATCAAGTTTTTCCTTGTAATGATTAATCTTACCTTTTCAGCATCTTTAATGGAGCCCTGACCTCTAATGAAGACACGACATCCAGTTGAAGCTTCAACTCGCTTCAAGGAATTACCTCTAGGACCTAGAAGCCTTCCAACAAAGTTGAACTGGCGATGTTTAAAAAGAAGATCAATAAGTTTTGTCATTTGGGTTAAGATAACAGAAGACAGACATGAGACATGTCCTAATGAATTTAAAGATGTTTAACGTACATTGGGGAAGTTGTTTACAGGTATATCCAAACGTACGATCCTCTTTGTGATAAAAGAACTTGGGCTTGCCGGTGCTGAATTCCAATGATCCATTGGCAATCCTTGTGGTGGCATACTTAATCTCTTAAGAAACAAAAGTATTAGTCAGCAGGGTTAACTGCAGTGAATGAATTATACGTTTTTTTTACCGATCATAAGCCATCACAACCTATTACACGTTTTTAACAATATTAGTGGTGCGTGAGTATGTGACCTTCATAGGTTACCAACCACTTTTGGTTGACTTGTAAAAATTATATAGGGCATGCAATGATCCATATCAGCAAAACAAATTCCTCTTATTTGCTGTATAAGTTCTCTTAACCACCTATCATTGGCCGGTTTTGGGCATAGGAGTCAATGGGTGTAGCAATTCAAACATTTTTGTATGAAAATAAGTCAAATTTTGTTAGTCTTTGGATTCATAACAAGTTGAATTCATTAAAGGTAGCTAACAAGTGACTGATCAAATATTTTACAGTAGCCTCCTAAATTGCTTTCTTCATCAGAATTTGGATCATTAGTTTAGTATTTGATTTGTAACCATAGCTCATAAATAAAAACTGCGTTAGTAGGTCAACTCAGCCCACTAAAACTCAATGTACAATTTCAACTGTTTTAGTATCGTCCAAGACATATATTTTCCCACCTATACTAGGGTGTTTCTAAAGCTAAGATCATGGCAAGTCTGAATGATATCAGAAATATAGAGAGATTAAAACTTAGTCTGGGGCCAAAATCGATAAAAAGGCAATCATGTTTTCCATCCAAGCATTAAAACAATCATGATAGTAATCAACTAGTCATATATATAAGCGGAAAAGGCATATCTGGCCGGTTGACTAACGGGTCAAAACAGGTATACTTTTAGTCCATTCCCTAATCTTTTGATCAATAATCAATGCATTGGATATGATTACAAGAACTATAATATTACAATAGCAAAATGAATGATTTGAACATAGCGATTCATGTGGTGGTACTGGTACCATGGTATGCCTTATAAAATACAGGGAGTCTTTCGCCCGCTCCCTTGTTAGCTATTTTTATTTATTTATTTATTTGACCTATTAGAGACACAACATAACCCAAATCAATCCATTCATCTGCAAATTGGTCGAGATCTCTATAGTCATATACAAAGAATGCAATGCTTTAAAAGAGACAATAGGTCTATTCACCTCATGACGAGGACTCCAGCCCGCATTTCCATTCCAACGCATTAAACCATTAGCATCAAAATCAGGAATTACGTCTAAATGACTCATAGGGCTCGGGCTACCACGTTGAAGTCTGTCAAAATCATTAAAACCTTTATTCGGTATCATCTGCGAAGCCTTGAAAATCTCTGTGAACAAAATAGAGAAATAGTATTATTAAGAGATAACACAATCAATCAGCATTATAACATAAATATCATGTCATTTGGTATGCTTTTGACTGCACATGCCATTTCAAAAGAGTACATTGTTTACAGACATTAGCAATTTAAGACAGTAAGCAGCACATGTAATGCTTTTTGTATCTACATAATCATATTCATCCAAAATTTCTTGCTTATGAAAACTATACATTGGTCTTTACGCACTTTCACAAGAGCGATGGTTAATTTGCAACGGAAATGTAAGCGCTTAAACTCAATCACAATTTCTGCGGATTAGCTAGTATATACTCTGTAACGGATCAATGTTATACATGCCATACATCAATGAATCATATAAATCTCAAATATTCACATCACATCACACTAGTGAACATTTGTACATCATCTGTTGCTACGAAAACACAGTGATCAAACATGAATGACTTAACAACTAAAGAATATTAAAACTCAAAGTCTAGAAAAACGCCCTTTTCGATATTCAACTAGAATCGCAAGTGATAAAGTTTTATCCGTCAATCAACTTCACAACAAACAAACACTCCATCAGTGGCAAATAGCCAACACACAATGAAACAAAAACATCACTACAATACACAAAATCAATAGATGATTAAAAAAACATACAAACAAAAAATGCACCACAAATTCAAGATTCCTACTAAAAACCAAAAGCAAAAAACACCCACAAGAGATAAACACTAAAAACTAGATCCAAAAAATGTAAAAAAGTTAAACCTTGATTCAACAATTTACTACAAATTGGTAAAATTCTCATAAAAGGAGCAAGCTTTAGTTTTTCTTCAAGTAACTCTGCAAGATATGATGAACTGCAAAAAACATATCAAAAACTTATCAAAAATCAAATCTTTTAAAGTGGGTCATCATCAAGATTCCCTAAAAGCTATTCAAAACTAGTTTTCTATAAATTTTTATACTTTTCAACATCTTGGTTGTTAGCCCATATATGTGGAGATGAAGGGGTTCTAGCAGGTGAGTAGCTTAAGTTCTGATTATATAAACTTGACATGGTTTTCTGTTCTTTATTTCCCGGTGAGGTGGCGCCGCCCTGTACGGCGGCTGAGTGGTGTGTAAATAAGGTTTCTTATTATGGGCTGAGCCCTGGAGAAAAAAAGAGAGTTGGGATAGAGTTTTGGAAACTAAAATGGGATTTTTAGTGTTTAAAGTTTAAACATTTGTCAAATTTCTAGTTTTGGTCCTTTGGTTTTGGTTTATTATGGTTTCGGCTTAGGTGTCGAAAAACTGACGTGGGTCGAACGCTTAAGGAACGGGTCGTGTTTAAGCGATGGTCGGGTAAAGTTGAAGTAATTTTTCGGGACTTGCTGTGCGCTTAATACCGTTTTGGAGAATGTTAGTTGTAACACCCCCCGTGATCATAATGTCAGCGGAAGACCAATCGAATGGAGATCATAGTCAATAATCATAGAAAACGATTCGAAAGAGACGTTTTAATAAAAATAGTTATCATTCATTGAAAACTCATAGATGTTACAAAATATTCCAAATTGTTCAAATGTTTTCCCAAAATATAGAGCATGAGTTTGAAAGAAATGACAACTTTATGTTTACACCACAAGAAAATGTCTCGATATGCCCACTCCGTGCCTCGAACATAATCTTCATTGATTACCTGAGATAACATGCTTAAAAAGGTCAACAAAAATGTTGAGTGAAATCCATAGATTTAAATAATAGTTGAACACAAGAATATGAGCATGATAATTGTAAACTAACAATATCATAAAGAAAATCACAGATTATTATACGCTAAGCTCATGCAACCAAGACTCAACTGCATACACCGAATTAATGATGTACGTAAGTTTGCCCCAAATGAGGTAATAGCCAATTACCTAATGCAATTCAAATATGGTATGCCCCGTTTATTTCCTATAACCAAGACGGGGTCGTTACTCCCCATAATACTATTCATGATATATGCGTTCACTCGCGGTGACTAATGGTTCATGATACAGGGGACTTATGGCTAACTACTTAGGCAATTCCAATAATCAAGAAGCGAACATTTATGAAAAACCTTGTGTTCTAGTTTAGAGCATGTATCTCCCTCGCGGAGTTTGCAAATAAAAGTAAAAGCGAGGCTATGAACTCACCTTGATGATAATGAACAAGCACAAATAGGTCAAGCACAATGTAGCGGAGGTTCCAAACCGAAACCTAAAAATGATGAGATGACGAGTCTCAGAATATGATAAACCTTTGGTTCGCGACCAAAATAATAGAGCATTGAATATGCTTATTCAATAGATCATTGAATTATCCAATTCAATTGGGTGTTGTGCGTGCTTAACGTTTTAAGTTAATTTACGTGTTACATTGTCTTAGTTTGATATTTATCAAAGATCCTCACTTACGCATAAGTGAAATGTTCCCCGTTGTGATCTCATGGAAATAATGATGTTATTGAGTATTTTAATTTGTTTATATCCCATGTGTGTTGTTTACCGATTTACGGTTTTATATAATTATAACTTTATAATTAGAGTAAAGTCCAAAATACATCCCTGTGGTTTGTCCTGTGTCTCGCTTTACATCCCTAAACTTTTTTTTGGCACAAAACCATCCCTCCGTTAGTAAAGTTGGCACAAAACCATCCCTCCGTTAGTAAAGTTGGCACAAATACATCCCTCTGTTACTAATGAGGACTAACGATGCAATACGTCGCTCCCCCTAGTCTTTTGAAATTGTCACTTTTGGCCAAAAGTAGTATATGATGGTTCACCTCTCATTTGGAAACTATAAACCTAAAAACTACTTCTCTCCCTCCTCTTTTTGTGCAGCCGCCGGAAAACCAAGCCACCACCATCGCCACTGTACACCGCCACCACCACGACCAAAACACCACCTCCCCACCTCTACTTTTGTATTGTGAGCACGTTTTTGAAGACCTCGCGCGACCAAAACACCACATCCCCACCATCGCCACTGTACACCGGAAAACCAAGCCACCACCACCATCGCCACCTCCCCACCGCTACTATTTTCTTATTTTCTTCTTGGTAAGTGTTTTGGAAAACGAAAACAAATCTAAAGGTTTGGATCTTTAACAAGATTGTCACGTTCCACCATTGTTGTTGCTATATTGATTTCTTCACTCAGTTTTACTTCCACAGGTTTAGATCTTGCTTACATTTTGTGTTTTTCTAGTTAATTTGGTACATGGGTTTTTCTTAGTTTTGTTAAAAATGTGTGCTTTATTAGCTCAATTGACTTATGGGTCAAAGATGGTTAGTGGGTCATTTTCAAGATTGGGTTCTGGGTTTTGTGGAGTGAAAAAGGTTGGATATTCAAGATTTGTGGTTTAATTGGTTATTTGGATAATGGGTTTGATTGGTTTTGATAGTTAAGTAAGTTATTGTAGTGAATAAAATAGAAAATGAATGATGTAATCATCCGCTAGAAGCAGTGTATAACATTAAGTGAATGGTTTATCATTCCTTTTTATGGTTCTATATAATTCAGATCATGGGTATGATGCACCTGACCTTGGCATTGATTTGTAAATTTTGGTCCTTGGCATTGATTATTAATGATATTTCTTTTTTGTTTGTTAATTTGCAGAAGCGTATGATGCACTTGACCCAAAGGTGGCGGTGGAGTGCACCGTTAGTCCTTAGGACTAACGATGCAATTTATTTTATTGCATCGTTAGTCCTAAGGACTTACTGTGCAAATATTTTCTCTTCCCTTAGAAAATAACGGAGAAATATTTGCACCGTTAGTCCTCATTAACTGATTTTACTAACGAAGGGATGGTTTTGTGCCAACTTTACTAACGGAGGGATGGATTTGTGCCAAAAAAAAGTTTAGGGATGTAAAGCGAGACACAGGACAAACCACAGGGATGTATTTTGGACTTTACTCTTATAATTATATATAGAGTAAATTACACCGTTCGTCCCTGTGGTTTGGGTGAAATCCCTACGCTCGTCCCTCTCTTTTTTTTCTTGCATCATGAATCCTTATAACCAAGTTTCGTCACACTGTTCGTCCCTATCACTAACGGCCGTTATCTTTTTCGTTATCTCAATGGCACCGTTAGTCCTAACCAAACGATCACTTGCAGCGTTAGTCCTTTATACTAACGACCGTTAATAACTCAAAAATTTTATTAAAAAAAAAATCTTTTCTACGCGGTTTTTATCGTTTTCGCCAGTTTTCTTACGTTTTTATGCGTTTTCGTCCGATTTTATACGTTTTCGTCTACTTTTTCTACGTTTTAATACAGTTTCGTACGTTGTGATATGGATTTGTCTGTTTTTATACGTTTTTCTTTGTTTTTTACGCTTTTGTCTGTTTTTCTTAAGTTTTTGTCCGTTTATATACGTTTTCATACGCTTTTTTTTCGTTTTTCTTACGTTTTTGTCCGTTTTTATACGTTTTCCTTCGGTTTTTACGCTTTTGTCCGTTTATCTTACGTTTTTGTCCGTTTTTATACAGTGTAATTTTAAAAAAAATGACTTTTTTTTAATCTGATTTAAAAAAAAAATTTCCGATTTAAAAAAAATACGTTTTTTTTAATCTGATTTTTAAAAAAGTTTTTTAATCAGATTACGTTTTAAAATCGGAAAAAACTTTTTTAAAAATCAAGTTTTTAAAAAAATTACGTTTTTTTTTAAATCGGAAAAATCTTTTTTATAAATCAGATAAAAAAAACATAATTTTTTTTATATCGAAAAAAACTTTTTTAAAAATCAAATTAAAAAAACGTACTTTTTTTGATCGGAAAAACTTTTTTAAAAATCAGATAAAAAAAACGCAATTTTTTTTAATCGTCAGGTTAAAAAAAAACGTATTTTTTTTTAAATCGAAAAAAACTTTTTTGAAAATCAGATAAAAAAAATGTAATTTTTTTTAAATCGGAAAATATTTTTTTTAATAAAATTTTTGAGTTATTAACGGTCGTTAGTATAAAGGACTAACGCTGCAAGTGATCGTTTGGTTAGGACTAACGGTGCCATTGAGATAACGAAAAAGATAACGGCCGTTAGTGATAGGGACGAACAGTGTGACGAAACTTGGTTATAAGGATTCATGATGCAAGAAAAAAAAGGGAGGGACGAGCGTAGGGATTTCACCCAAACCACAGGGACGAATGGTGTAATTTTTCCTTATATATATATGTATAAGTTAAACAATATTTGAAGTAAAAAGACTTTTCAAACACTTAAAATGATCAAAATACTCATTTTTATGAAGTACTGATATATTTATAAGTTTTCTAAACTTTTTCTCGAATTTACACTTTTTACCCCGCAAGTTTCAAAATATACGAGTTTAGTCCCTCAACTTTGAGAAATTGACAATTTATACCCGAAACTCATTTTATATCAAACTTTCCAAAAAATGACAGTTTTTACCCCCTAACAAAACTGTTTTCACAAATATGCCCCAAAGTTACACTTTTACACTTTAAACCTTAAAGTTTCCAAGTTTACACATTTAACCCAAAAGTTTTATTTCCACTTTATAATTAGTTTCGCTATATTACAAAACAAGTCCTTGCAGTTTTTCATGCACACATGCACACGTATATTTTCACCTTTATCTTTCGGATGTATACATAATTAGTCCCTAGACTTTCCCATGCGTTAAATTTACGTAAAACTTAACCTTTTACTTTCGAAAATGATTCATTTTCTACCCAAAAAATCCTTACGTTTTGCAATCTAGGTCCGAAACATCATTTTATTTTACAAAAACCTTTCAAAGTATTCACAAGCTTATTTCTAGCTTAAATTTTAGTCTTTCTAGCTTATTTCTCTCCTTATTGGGCCGGGTAAGTAGTGTTTGGGCTTTTATTTTTGCGTATTGGGCCTTAAGGCCCGTTTGTTTTTCGTTGGTTTATCAAATTAAACGAGGGGATATGAGGGTTCAAAATAGCTTGTAAATCGTTTTGCACTAAGTTTTCAAGTCGTGTGTTTTATGAAGCAAGAGTGGGTGTGTCGAGCGATGATGATACTAAGCATATAAAGAGATTATAGAACTTAGGGTGCGTTTATGACTTTGAACGTGTGATATTCATATATTAAAGTGACATAAGTAAAATAAATTGACAAGGTGATTAAGAGGACTTACAACACTCGATTCGAGTGGAGATGAGAGCACAACGAACGAATGAAGAGAAATTGACAAGGTGATTAAGAGGACTATCACTTAGGGCATGTTTGGTAGAGGGAAATGGAAATGGAGAAATGGAAATTAATCAAATTCCTTTGTTTGGTATGTTAGAGAAATAAAAAGGTGGAGAATTGTGGAGAATTAGTGGAGAATTGGTAGTGTAATTTTGTAACTTTCATTTCCACTACTTTTAGTTGGGAAATGGGAGAAATGAGAGTATTTTGTAAGATTTTTATAAAAAAATAAATAAATACATTTTTAAAAATATTTTTTTTAAATAAAAAGTTTTTTTAAAAAAATAAATTACAAAAAAAATTAAAATAATTTTTTTTTAAAATAAGTTTTTTTGAAAAATAAATTTTCAAAAAATTTAAAATAATTATTTTTAAAAAAAATAATTTAAAAAAAAATAAAGAAAGTAAATAAAATTTTAAAAATATTCTTTTTTAAATATTTTTTTAAATAAGATTTTAAAAAAATAATTAAAAAAATAATTATTTAAAAAAAATTAAATTTTTAGAATTGTTATTTAGAAAAAATAATTTAAAAGAAATAATTATTTTAAAAAAATTTAAAATTTTTAGAATTGTCTTTTAGAAAAAATAATTAAAAAAAAAATCAACAAACGAATACATGTGAGTCTTATATGACAAAATGTTATTTTTTTTTTAATTTCTCGGGTCAAGTCTCTGTTGTTACCAAACATTGGAATTGAACAAAATTCTCTACTGATTTCTATTCTCTGAATTTCTATTCTCTGCTTCATTTCATTTCTCTGAAATTCTCTCTACCAAACGTGCCCTTAAGACATCTAAGGAAATTCAAAACCTCAAGATTTATAGGCTTTAGACCCTACAAGAGCATAATCACTTCACCATATTTTTGTCTGACAGACGGATCCCTGATCTATAACCAGACGGATCCCTAGTGAGAGGGATCCGTGTCTACAGAAAGCTTCTAATCGCCTTTTCTTTCAAATTTAAACCATCTTTGGTAATCTAAACACTTTTAGTTACCATTTAATGATTCCCTAGAGCTGAACAACATCATAGTTGACCTTGGTGTATGCCTAATTCCCTTAGTGGTCATGAATTTAATTCCTTAATTCAAATCCACCCTTTATAAACCAAACACTCTTGAGAGGTTAAGTCATCACTCTTACCACATTCCTAAAAATCAGTAGTTAGAAACTTCTATTACATTCTCACCATCACTATGACTAAAGCATCTAGCAACAACTCTTCAACCAAAGGTTCATCCAAAAGGAATGTTCATATGATCCATGAGATATCATCTACCGAAACATCACCCGTAAGAGGTCATAATGTTGGAATCCCACCTCAACAATCCCAATCAACAATTGCTAGGAGAACCGCAAGAATTAGTATTAGACCTCTTGGGTTAGAAAAGGGTTCATCAAGCTCTAAACCAAACGCACCTAGTTCTAGTAAAACGCCTAAGCCTTCATTCATAGAACATAGACAACATTCATTCACCGAACCTATTTCTCATCCAAATCTCTATTCATTAGATCCCTCACCACCGAGAACTTCCCACTCACCAACCTTCTCGTTAAATAGGGAACCACCTACATCACCAAATTTTCCATCATTGGAGATAATGAACCATCAAGGACTTGATCATATAGAGGACTTTCCATTACCACCACCTCCATTCTTAGTAGAACCTCATCCTACATTGCTCAATGTACCTCCACCATCATTTATAGAGCCTACTCAAAACATCCAATCTCCTCCGGTTCCTAAACAAGACAATAATTGCTCTAATTGTCTAATCACCCAAGGACTTGTTCAAGAAGTACGAAATGAGTTGAATTTCATGTTTAATCATCTTATTGAATGATTGGACCAAATCAACAAGTCTACCCATCCTTAACTTCAAGCACTTTGATGCTTTTTAAGTTTTTTGGTCACTTATTAGAATTAGTAGAAAATGTATTACATGGTTAAATCATTCTCTTAGTTTTAGAGATTTGTAGACCATTTCTCGTAGTTTTATTGAATGAATTTACATGTTTTATGCCATATTATCTTGAGTATATGTTTTGTTCAAGTTTCATATCTCACTTTGATGTTAACATCATTTGTTACATCACCATTGCTGTTTTAAGCTTTCAGACAGACGGATCCCTCCATTTTGCCTAGACGGATCCCTCCAAGGAGGGATCCGTGGGATCCGTGCAACAGAAGACTTGCTTTCTACTAACTTGAGTCTTGGTTGCAAGAAATTATGCATTATATATTTGTTTTAACCAATGTTTTGTAGATTTTCAATATACACATGAAGAATTTGACACCCTAAGCTAGGGGGAGCTTTGTGTCAAAACAATACATTGCAAAATCATTTGCAATATAATCCTCATTTGGA
The DNA here is from genome assembly GCA_019973895.1 of Chrysanthemum seticuspe. NCBI lineage: Eukaryota > Viridiplantae > Streptophyta > Magnoliopsida > Asterales > Asteraceae > Chrysanthemum > Chrysanthemum seticuspe. The sequence goes on along the minus strand of BPTQ01000009.1, from coordinate 89,852,848 downwards.
TTACATTTCATGACGTCCCTTTGCAAAGTTGCAATCATCAAGGGGGAGACGAAAGCATTTGCAAACTTAGTTGCAATGCATTAGCTTAGTAATTTTTTTTACTTGACGCCCTCACAAAGGGATGGACTTGTCAAAGGGGAGTTAAGACGAGAACTCTTCCCATCACTTGCTCTCTATATTTTTTTCTTATTACAAGTTTTTCTTAAAACAATGTGTTAGTTTCTTTTCGACGCTCTTTTTGTTTCGACAAAAAGGGGGAGAAGAGAGTAAAAACTCCAATTCAAACGTTTACGAATTTTAGTTTTTCCTTAAATAATTTTATGTTTTGTCATCAACAAAAAGGGGAGATTGTTAATACAAATAAGCCGTAAAAACGTTTATTTATATTTTACGATCTTCTAATGTTTTGTCGATAACAAAAGTAAAATCATTTTAACGAAATAAATAAAATACGTAAATAGTTTGTGCCAATAGTTTACTAACACACTTACATTTTCACATAAAACACTAAACAAGTAAAAGTGGTTTTATAATTTAGTAATACATATGTACAACAACTAGTGTTTACATATTGGGCAAATATATACATAACTAGTATGTATCATAATGGGTAATACAATGGGTAGAAGTTTAAGTATCTGGCCTATTGACCAAATACATTGAATGTTGTTGGGTAAAACCCAAAGTCCATGACACATGCCCATAGAGCATAACTCATAACCCATTGCATGACATCATGCACAAGTCATATATGGATATTATCCATGACCCATGGACTAGATGCATTGCATCTTGTAGATACATTGTATCTACTTCGATACCCATGGTCCAAAGTCTAAGACCCATAACCCATGACCCATGACCCAAAACCCATGGGCAAAGAGGAGCGTCCCACGGATCCCCAGGATTACACTGGACGGATCCCTCAAGTGTGGGATTCGTGGAACAGTAGCTAAAATTCCTCTATAAATAGTGAGCCATTTCTTCATTTTGGGTGGCTACTCCCACACAACCCCAAGTATTGTAACCTTCTAACCTCAGATCCCAAGGATCTCTCTATGTAGTTTGTATTTTGTTTTTGTGTGATTCTCTAGGTTCCTCTTAAAGGCGAGATCACCACCTCTTGAAGTCGAGCAAGCTCAAGTCCATAAGTTGCCATGCTTCATCATCATCAAGACTACTGAGGTTCTCTTGTTGATACTTCTTTCTTTCTCTATAGAAGTGTTGTGTCAAAGGCATTAGTGAAGGATGCCGAAAGAGTCAAGACGAAAACATTAGTGAAAGGTGCTTAACGTCCGTGTCAAAGGCATTAGTGAAGAATGCCAAAGGAGTCAAGACGAAGGCATTAGTGAAAGGTGCCAAACGTCCGTGTCAAGGGCATTAGTGAAGGATGCCTAGAAGTCAAGTCAAGTGGCATTAGTGAAAGATGCCAAGGGTGTATAATCGATGAGGTGCATCGATATACAAATAGAGATAGGTTTTATCCAAGGATTTTGATATCCTTGATGATGTTGTAATAAGGAGTGGGTCTCCTTTGGGATAGGTGTTGTGTAGTGTTGGGTAGTAGTTCCTCATTTGTAATGGAACTCGGTATCTAGCCTAGTATCGGATAAAGGGTAGGCGACGTTGTGATAGGTGTGGTTCTACCTTGTTGAAGAACCCGGTGTCTAGCCTAGTACTTGAAAAAGAGTAGCCGACGTTGTGAAGGCTTCTCCGCCATAAGGAGTTGGTGTCGTTTAGTGATTACGAACTCTCGAGTAGGTGTCTCGGGGAGTGGAGTAGGGCAAGGAAGGTGTCCTTGTAGCCAAACCACTATAAATACTCGTGTCGTGGTTATGTGTCTGTTACTCTTTATCTTTCATTACACATTTATATATCTATCTATCAATGTCCAACATACACATCCAAATAGATTGACATAAGTCTATCTAAATATTTTAAAACGAAGTTTTAATTGTTAAAACTATTCAACCCCCCCTTCTAGTTTTCCACAATTGGCATCAGAGCTTCGTTACCAAGTTTCTTAGAGTATGTTGTACTTTAATAACTTGATACGATCCGTGTATGTTTGAAAACTACAAAGAATGATTTTTTTAAAGGTCATGTTTTAAAAATCATCATATTTTATAATGTTGGATAATGATAGAACGTTCTAGTATTTTCTTTGTTAAAGAACTCTCCATACTTGAATTTGGGCATCCCAAGAAGATCATGAAGAAGTTCTCTCTAAATACTTCTTTCCTTAAAAGGAATATTTAGCAAAGGTATGATCCTTAATAAATTACAAATAATTTTGTCTTAGGTCATTTTTTTTAATCATGATTAAATCTTAGTAGTATTTTTATGCTTTCTTAATAATCACTAAAGTAGTTATCTACATTAGACTCATCATCAAGAATAGTATTCTTCGTTGATCTCTATAGATAAAACTACAAACTAGTGATAATGAATTCCTGGCTATTCGAGAGCCTTGATCATTACTCCTCACAAAAGGATTATTGACATTTCATCTATGTCAATGAGTATCCATGTGAAATTTCTTACATTATGATAAAATGGGATTTTATCAAAAGGGAACCTCTTCAAATAGGACTAGTATAACCAGTCAAAACCCCAAACCATAAGTTATGGAGCATAAACATCGACCCTAGACAATTTAGAACTCCCAACCCAAAATTTTCAAGGAATACTTAAGCTGAATAATGGTTGTCTTGCCGGATCCCTGCGTTTGAACTAGCCGGATCCCTCCTACAAGGGATCCGTGGGATCCATACAACAGAAGACAACATAAATAAGAAATGATTACTGTAGAAGTTCCACTATCACTTTCCTCTATCAAAGACTCACGAACATAAACCTAGTTACTGTTCACAGGAGCAAATTGATCATTTCCTTCAAGCAAAACAATCTCTTGTGTAAGTATAATCTTCACTACAATGTTATTTCTATTCCTTGATTCCTAGGATTACAATTTTTCATCTTTAGAAGTTGGGTTCAAATGGTTTTGTCATAATTTGTTACCACATTATTTTCTAAGATAATCTAAATCAAAGAATTAACATTGTTAATACAAATTAAACTCATTCCTTGAATTCAATGAAGACGCTTTGAGCAAAATTGTGATCAAACCCTTTAGGCTACTATTCATACAATTAACACCACATTGTGGTTTTGTTGTATAGGAACAGTCATGCCTAGTAACCGCCAACAAGATTATCATGATACCGCCCACTATATCCCAATGTATCATCGAAAGGAAGGTCTAAGCCAGGAGGATAGGAAAGCTTTCAAGTTGCTAGAAAAGAGGATTTTTCATGAAGGTCGTGTGGTTGAACCATCATTCCTCGCAAACACCAACATCCGAAAAGTCTTTGAAGGAATTGGCTTTGATTGTCTTTTGGACATAAACGAGCAAATTTATCCGGTGTTCGTGCTTGAATTTTACAAGACAATGAGAATCGTTAGGAATGATAACGGGACCATCTCAATAGCCTTCATCATCAACGAGAATGAGTACACCCTCTCTCTTGTAGAATTTGGAAGAATACTTCGTGTCCCATATCAAGGAGTGTGCATGTATTCCAATGAATGGTCTTTGGCGGAGCTACACGACATGGTAGATCATCATGAAGTCTACTACATGAGAATCCCGGAAGCAACCACGGTAAGGGATACCGTATTCATGGAAAGGGCATCTCCATCGAGGGTCACGAGAAATTCCAAAGTGATCTATAGGGATCCATTTCAAATGGAGCTTTCTGAAATGTTTCCGTTGTACAAGAAATGGGAACTCGTGGTAAGGGAGAATGTGCTTTGCTTGGGAGGGAACAAAGATCATCCCAATGCGTGCTTGAGCTTCATGATTTATTACCTTGTGACTGAGACTCGCTTCAACCTCGCATATTACATGGTAAAGAGAATGACGAGTGTGCAAAGCATGGACAAGATGGTACTCCCTTATGCAATGCTCCTATCCCGTCTAGCAAACTTCATCTTTCCTTTAGATCCTTCTCCGTATTCCTTTGATCATAGCTTTTGCAACAAAGTCATGGTGCCGTTATCCGATGGAAAGACTACAAGGTTCATGGTGTATGGCAAGAGACCTCACCCACCAACGGATTCATCGGATGAGAAGGAAAGACAAAGAGAAGGAAGTAGCAACCCCCTTGGCAACACCGATCTCGAACCTTTAGATTACATCAATCAATTTCCGGATATTCTAAGCCCATCACAAGAGTGGCAACAAACTAAAGTGATCTTCAAGTGCTTCGCTAACTTCTTGAAGAAAAAGAAGTAGAGATGGTGGGATGAAGAGTGAAGGGGTTGAAGATGAGGATGAAGACGGGAGTGAAATGGAAGGAGGTGTAGATGGAAGGTAAGGTCATAGGACCTTCATTAGCGAGAACAATTTCTAAAACAATGGTTTGTAATATCTTAACAATACTTATGTAGAGTAGGATGTAGTGTGTAGGAATTGCCATGATTTGGCATTGAACACCTTAACTTAGGAACAAGTAAAGATGAGATTTTACGACATCTTGATTTCACTCAAGTAGTCGTCGTCACTCATCTTTGATTACCTTTTAGTTCCCCCAAACTTGCTATGCGTTATACTTGTTGTGTGCATGCATTTACTGATTGTAGAAATGACTAGGATAAGCATTTGCTAAGAGTGCAAATATTGCACAATTGTTGAAAGGCTTCTGGTCTGCAGTAGCAGGATCCCTGGGCTATAACTAGCCGGATCCCTCCAATGAGGGAACCGTGGGATCCGGGCAAACAGAGACCTGATACAGATCACATTACATCAAATTTGTCTCCTAGATCACATCATCCTAGCTAAACATGATTCTTTGAGACCACTTAAGTCTTCCTCAAGTTCAATAGATCTTACATTCACCCATAGCTAACTTAGGACCAAACTCTGAGTGCTTTTGATTTATCAACTCACCAATACTCACCATATTTCCGCTCCAATGCTCACACATTGCTCCTCACATCTCAAAACACTTAGTTTGATATTTCTATCAATTTTAGCAAATTGATTTTAGTCATTCTTACCTTAAAATAGGCTTAAAACTAGTTTTTCATTTTTCTTTATTTTTTAAGAATTTTTCAAATTTCTCTTAAGCCATCATTTGATCTCTAAGATCAATTTCCACCATTTGTCATACTCAAATCAATGAGTATCATCCTTAAACATGTTGTTACACTATCAAAAAGTCCACTTTCCTACCCAACACTATCATAAAGTATCCTCACTCTTTGTGGTTAGACATTTAAGTCATCTATCACTTAAGACATCTAAGGAAAGTCAAAACCTCAAGATTTATAGGCTTTATACCCTACAAGAGCAAAATCACTTCACCATATTTCTGTCTGACAGACGGATCCCTGGTCTATAACTAGACGGATCCCTAGTGAGAGGGATCCGTGTCTACAGAAAGCTTCTAATCACCTTTTCTTTCAAATTTAAACCATCTTTGGTAATCTAAACACTTTTAGTTACCATTTAATGATTCCCTAGAGCTGAAAAACATCATAGTTGACCTTGGTGCATGCCTAATTCCCTTAGTGGTCATGAATTTAATTCCTTAATTCAAATTCACCTTTTATAAACCAAACACTCTTGAGAGGTTAAGTCATCACTCTTACCACATTCCTAAAAATCAGTAGTTAGAAACTTCTATTGCATTCTCACCATCACTATGACTAAAGCATCTAGCAACAACTCTTCAACCAAAGGTTCATCCAAAAGGAATGGTCATATGATCCATGTGATATCATCCACCGAAACATCACCCGTAAGACGTCATAATGTTGGAATCCCACCTCAACAATCCCAATCAACAATTGCTAAGAGAACCGCAAGAATTAGTAGTAGACCTCTTGGGTTAGAAAAGAGTTCATTAAGCTCTAAACCAAACGCACCTAGTTCTAGTAAAGCGCCTAAGCCTTCATTCCTAGAACATAGACAACATTCATGCACCGAACCTATTTCTCATCCAAATCTCTATTCATTAGAGCACTCACCACCGATAACTTCCCACTCACCAACCTTCTCGTTAAATAGGGAACCACCTATATCACCAAATTATCCATCATTGGAGACAATGAACCATCAAGGACTTGATCATATAGAGGACTTTCCATTACCACCACCTCCATTCTTAGTGGAACCTCATCCTACATTGCTCAATGTACCTCCACCATCATTTATAGAGCCTACTCAAAACATCCAATCTCCTCCGGTTCCTAAACAAGACAATAAATTCTCTAATTATCTAATCACCCAAGGACTTGTTCGAGAAGTACGAAATGAGTTGCATTTAATGTTTAATCATCTTCTTGAACGATTGGACCAAATCAACAAGTCTACCCATCCTTAGCTTCAAGCACTTTGATGCTTTTTAAGTTTTTTGGTCACTTATTAGAATTAGTAGAAAATGTATTACATGGTTAAATAATTCTCTTAGTTTTAGAGATTTGTAGACCATTGATCGGGCCCAAACAGTCAAGAAATATTGACCAAAGGTTTTAGTCAACAAAAGTCAACTATTATAGACTCAATACAATTTCCCTTGGAATTTAGTAGATTCCCGAGTCGTTAAATCCCACGGAGGTTGAATGGTGTGTGAAAACGTTCAGAAGTAGAATGATCACTGAGGACAATGATCTGTAAGGTTTTTGGTTGATAATTACACTACTGATTGTTTGGAATTGTATTTGGATACAGAATTATAAAGCACAACAATCAGATTAAACAAACGTGTATTGCAAGTAAATAAAAATGTAAATTTAAAAACTACAGGGACTTAAAATGACAAGTTTAAAACTAAAGGGTGTAAAATGAAAATTTTAAAACTTTTTAAACTTAAAGAAAATTAAAATCTAAAAAGAAAATATTTTACTAATATTATATTAATTTAATATTAATTAATTAATCAAAACTATTTTAAACTTATTTAAAATCTAGTTTAATTAATCTAAAAAGGATTTATAATACAAAATTAACTAAGAAAATTATGGAAAAATATTTTTTTGGCTTTCTATATTTATCTTAATCTAATAAAATTGAAAACTTATTTTTTTGAAGCTTTTCCGATTTATTTGTATTAAATACTAATTAAAAAGCCTTAAAATTGAAATTAAATGTAGAAAAATAGCAAATGAAAAGGGAAAAATATGAAAACTTCCAGAATAATATTAAATAATACTAAGATGCAGGGAAAAATAACAGAAATAACTTGGGATCACAGGATAATGAACTGGGCATGAAACTGATGTGATAAGCATACATTAAATAAGCTAAAAGCTACCTATAAGCTACTATATGCTCAAACTGACCTAAAATAACTAAGATAAGCCTTATGCAACTGAATTGAACCTAAATAGCACAAGCTAGAGACATAAAAGCTACATATCAGGTTCTAACTCTACTATGCCAAACGGCTCTACAGGGGCAACTTTAAGCACTGATTCAGCAGGTATAGAAAAATCTTAAAAATAAACTAAAAATACCACGAAGAAGAAAACCAACCAAGGATCAGATGTCCAAAATTTCAGCTCAAAAGGACTTAAAATGAAGAAACTAAAAATCAAAAATAAGAGGCTAATGGGGACTTATGGCAACTGATGTACAAACAGGTCTGAACCACCCACTTTCACTCATCCACAGATTAAGCTACAGATTTTTATGATTTTTTTCCTTTTGGGAAAAGTAAAAGGAGATGGTGAAATTGTGATTTTTAATTTTTAATATTTTTTATGACAACTAAAAATGGATTTAAAAGGCTGGTGAAAACTGAGAAAAACAGATTTTGGACCAAAATTGACTTTTAACAAAAACCTTTTACTTTGACTATTTTGAACTTAGATCCTAATTTGATGAAAGGAAATGCAATTATCAGCTACAATGCAACCTAATTAAGCTAGAGTATCAACTGTATAACCTAAAACCAAGATAATGCAAACTAGTCTTATCCAAATGCTAACTGTTATGACTTTTAAAATGAACTTTGACTTATAATGAAGTAACTATGCTAAATTGAGACATAACCTACCTTTATAAACTGAATGAATAATAACTAAACCATTTTTAAACCCTGATGCAACCTAGATCATTCTAACTTTAACTGTCCCAAACGCTACTTATGGTGACTATCTATAAGAGCTTAACAAAGCAAAACAGTGAGTGATGATACCACTACTAAATGCAGCCTACAAATTACTAATCACAACTAAAGTGAAACTATATCAAGCAACCAAAATCAATATAACCTCAGATAGCACAGTTAACTAATGTAAAGACAATTTCAAAAGATTATGATGCTGCAACCAGTACTAAACTAATGCTATAGTAAATCTACTCACATAAGCATTAAAATGATGTAATGAAGCTATAATAAACACAAACACACTACTGACAATAGAACTGAGTTAATAAACTGGAATTGAAATTTAAGTGAAAACTTACAAAAGTCCAATGCTAAGCAACATCTAACTGAGTACCCATAGATCAATACAATACCCCTAAACTTGTTTAGAACAAGCTTAATACCTTCAACTTATCAACCTAATCAGCTAAATCACCCCATAGCAGCTTAATGGCTCCACAGTTGACTTTTGTTGACCACTTTTGGAATTTTGAGATAAAAATGCAATCCAGCTTAGAACCAAGAACTAGGACCAAGAAACACTTCCTATAGAACCTCCACAGGTTCAATAACCCAGAACCATCTTCATTTCACCATGCTCCTTGCTTCTTCTTCTTTGTCTTGTGATTTTTATTTTTACACTATTTTTTGTATTTTTGGTATTTTTTTGCTTTTTGATACTAATCAAAGTTTTAAGGTTTCTAATAGCTATATTAAGCTATCTAGGAGCTTATATGAGCTTATTCAGTCCATAATAACAACTACAAACAACATTAACATAAACTTGGAAATTTAAAATTCAAATTTGCATAAAACTGAATTGAACTTGGAAATGTGAAATTGATTACTTGAAAAGAGTTAAAATACACTAGAAACACTGAGTACAAAGTTTTTAAGCTTAAAATTACACTAAGGAATAAGAAAATACAAATACGACTAAAGATTACTCTAAGTGATAAAACTAACTGCCTTCTTCCTCTTGTTTCTTCCCCTTTTGTAAGCTCAATAAGACTTACCACTTGCTTCTGATCACTTCCCATACTCAATCTTGACCGTCCAAAGCTTTGAATAAATCCTAGCCGTTTAAACAGTTTTGGCGCCAAATCTTGTATACGTGCCTTGAGACTGTTGGACCTCAATTTGGTGATCACATGGTGCTTAGTGGACAAATTGGAACTGTTTCAGAGCGTAATGATGAGTTTTAGTGGTAATTTTTATATAACGAAGGAAATGGGTTGCATTGGTGATAGTGGGGGTGCAGTAGCATTTATTGTGGGGGGTCTAGAGGTGTAGAAGGGTTGGTAATAGGTAGGGGTGAGCTGTGAAGAAGAGGACAGGTGGGCTAGTGAAAGGTAGGGGTGAGCTGTGAAGAAGAGGACAGTGAGGTGGAAGGAGGAGAAGGAGAAGGTGAGTTTGACTCACGGATTGACCAGATATTATTAATGGTTGGACTGGGCTGGGCTGCTGGGTTTGTACAATGGGTCTAAGTTATATAACATTGGATCCGGTTTAGTGTATAAGACCCAAGGACCATTTATGCAATATTGGAAACTTGAGGGACTGGATTTGATACTGTTCCAAACTTATTGTACAAGGATCATTCTTGCCATATTGATAAACCAAAGGACCAATGTTGTAATTTCCACTTTAAAATGACCCAAGGACCAAATCTGACAATTTTCCAAACCTTAAGGGCCAGACTTGTAATTTTCCAAAAGTTCACCATAAGGACCAATTTTGCCATTTATGAATAGTACAAGGTTTACTTTTGATTATTTTCACTTTTTAAATTCACCAGGGACTATTTTTGACAATTTTTAAACTTTAGGGACTAAAGTTGTCATTTTGTAATTTTTAAACTTTGAGGGGTTTGTTTTGACAACTTTTGAATCCCATGGACCTTAAATGATATTTTGCTTTGTTTTGATTTACCAGGGACTAGTTTTGACAACTTTTGAAACTTGGAGGACTAAAACTGCCAATTATGCAAACTTGATACGTTTTTCACCTGCTTTTGGAATTTTTGCATTTGAAACACATAAAACACTTATTTGTGAATTTTTTATCATTTTGATGCTTTGACGGGTGTTTTTGGATGTTTTTGGCAGTCTAAAAGGTACAAAAATGATGAGTATTTGCATACTCATCAATCCCCCACACTAAGATATTGCTAGTCCCTACCAATCTTTTTGGAAAATTTTTAATGGATTTGCTGTCTCTTTACCAAAAGCCATTACTTCTGGAGTAGCCAAATGTTTCAGTTCAGGTAAGAACTATGGTACACCGATAACCATATGATTTTTAGCAAATCATAAGCTGTCAACGGATTTGATCTGTCTTTACCAAAAGCCGTTTGCTTCTGGACTAGCCAACTCTTTGCTATTTAGGATACGGTGAGCTGAATACCATACAATTTTTGGAAAATTGCAAGCCATCAACGGGTTTGATATATCTTTACCAAGAGCCGTTTGCTCCTGGATTAGCCAGTCCTTATGTGTGTTAGACATGGTGGACTGATTACCATTTGTTGTGTTTACTTTTTTTTTTTTTTTTTTTTTAGAGTCAAAACGGGGAGTATATGGCACTAAAAAGATGTAAATATGATCAAATTCGTCAGAATTTTTCCTCTCCCCCACACTAAGATTGAATATTGTCCTCAATATTCAAAGTCCCGGTTATTATGCCGAATCCTTGAATGAAAGAAGATAATATTACTGATTCAGGTGAAGTAACACAACAATTATTTTCTTTTTGTTATATACAATTTTTTTTTTTTTTTTTTTTTTTTTTTTTTGGTTTTTCAAAGTTTATGTACATAGTGTGGGTGACTCCCCCACACTAGTGGTAGAAAATAGGGAGAAGTCAGAAATCATGGGTGAAAACCCAGGTGATGCTAATGTTTTTGTTTCCCGAGTCATTTAGCTTGACTCGATCCCCGCATTCATTGGTTTATGGGGAAAGTTTGAAGATCTAGGACAACCATGGGTGGTATGTCCTCTCCAAAATAGTGTTTCAACCTATGCCCATTTACTTTGAAATTTGGTCCGTCATTTTGTTGTAACTCGACGGTACCATAAGGATAAACCTTAGCAATAGTAAATGGACCAGACCAACGGGACTTGAGCTTTCCGGAGAATATCTTTAGTCTAGAGTTGAAAAGAAGGACTCTATCACCGATGTTGAAAACACGGTTTTTGATTTTCATGTCATGAATCCTTTTTGTCTTTTCTTTGTAAATCAAAGAATTCTCGTATGCTTGATC
>BPTQ01000009.1:89637882-89841330 GCA_019973895.1 Chrysanthemum seticuspe | reverse complement strand
TTTTCATTTTTATTAAGTTTAGATAAATATAAAAAGTAAAAAAAGTAATTTTCCAGATTTTTCATAGTTTATTTTGTAATTTTTAGTAATTTAATTAGTTTTAAATAGTTTAAAATCCATAAAAAATAGAAAAATAATCAGAAAAATATAAAAATAGTTTTGAAAATTCTTTTTTGTTATTTTAGATTTTTCCAAGTCATAATTATATTTTTCTAGGTTTATTTCCTATTTTCTTGTAATTTAGGTTATTATTAATTAGTTAAAAATAGTTTTTAATTAATAATAATTAGATAATTAGTTATAAAAATAATTTTCTTTTTCTAAAAAGTTTCTTTTATCATTAGGTTTATAAAAATATCATTTTCATATTTTTAGGGTTAATATTGTGTAAGTTTCACGTTTTTAATTGTACGTCACGTAGATTTTAATTCAGTTTTATAAATACATAAAAAAAACAAAAACGTTAGTTTAAAAATAGTGATAGCATTTATTTAATAGATTTTAACTTTTTAATTTCCTTTAATCTCCTGTAGTTTATAAAAATCTCAAAAACCTTACTGATCACTATCCTTAGTGGTTATTCGACATCTGATTGTGTTAAACACCAGTCATCCTCCGTGGGACATAACGACCCGGGAATCCACTGTATTCTCCTGATCTTAAATTGCATTTGTGCTTAAGCAGTTTTAAGTTTCTTACAGTTGGTCATTCATAAGTGATCAGCTCGCGTGAGAAAACTTGACGGTTTAGCACCGATCAAATTTTGGCGCCGCTGCCGGGGAGGCTGTAAGCGTGTTCTAGCATTTTCAGACCCGTAATTGCACATATACCACAGTTTGTAAAAAGTTTTCTGTAAAGTTTATATAAATCAAAAAGTTCATTAACACTTTTCCTAAAGTGTTAAAAACCCAAAAACAATATAAAACAACAAAACAATCGTAACGTTTTCTAGCTTGTGTTTCTTTTAAGGTGATTCTTAAAGAGATACGATTTGGTTAAACGGGACGATACCAAAAATATTTCCAAAAGTTTTTAAACCCCTTTGCACAAATCATACCTACGTCTTTTCACTTGTACTTAAAATATACATAAAAATCAACCACCGCAAATCAAGGCAGTGCACTACCTAACTGGGGGTGCGACCATAATAAGTTCCCGAACATCAGATTTAAAACTTGCCTTTGTGTCACTTGTGATTTGGTGTACCTTTTTCAAAGAAGCCATTTCATTTGTGATTATTGGTTAAGTTCACTTGTCGTTTTGCCTCGCATTTGTTTTGAAAACTGATTTTTATACTTAGTGCATGCGCACTCGTTCTTCCAGTTCTACAAGTCCATTGTCAGAACTTGGAAAGATTCCTCGTAGACGTAGAGGACGTTCTGCTCCATCAGCTGTGACTGAGGAACGTCTACCACCACCACCACCTGCCATAATGGCAGAAGACAAGCCGATGAATGAGCTTCTCCAAGCACCCATCGAGGGTTACGGAGATGCTATTGTTGTCCCAGCCATCGTGGCTGACACTTTTGAGCTCAAAACCGGGTTACTTAATCTGGTAACCCAAAGCCAATTCTATGGTTTTGAGCGGGATGATCCTCATGCACACATTCGATGGTTTAACAAGATTGCATCTACCATCAAGTATAAGAATGTCCCACATGAAGCTATCAAGCTTCTTCTGTTCCCATTTTCTCTAGAGGGACAAGCCCGGAATTGGCTTGAGAAACAACCCCCTCGTTCCATTGAGACATGGGAAGATCTTGTCACCAAGTTTGTGAACGAATTCTATCCTCCATCCCGAACTACAAGTCTTAAGAATGAGATAATGAAATTTTCTCAGAGATTTGAGGAATCATTCGGGGAGGCATGGGATCGTTACAAAGACTTGCTCCGCAAGTGTCCGCATCATGGTTTTACCGAGTTAATGCAAATGGATACTTTCTACAATGGTCTGAACCAGGCCAATCAAGACTCTCTAAATGCCTCCGCGGGAGGTAATTTCTTGAGCAAGACCACAAAAGAAGCCTTGCAAATCATTGAGAACAAGTCCCAAGTCCGTCCTTTCCGCACAAAGACACATCATACTGAGTCTAATGCTGGACGTTCTACTTCATCTCCCGCGAGTACATCTAGCACCGATGCTAAGATTGACAAACTCACGGATATTGTTCAGGCTTTGGTTCTTGCTAACCAGAAGAAAGTCACTTTCACACAAGCACCATCATATGGTGAAGTGAAGAAAGTTGAAGTTTGTGTTACTTGTGGTGGTCCTCATGCATACTACAACTGTACTGCCACCGATGGTAGTCCATTTGAAGCTAATTCTATAGCCGGTACTTCAAATCAAGGAGGTAATCAATACCGTCCTAATAATGAACCAAACTACCGTGCTAACACTTATCAGGCACCACCCGGTTTCAACCAGAATCCTAACCGGAATCAGAACCAACAAAGAATGAACCAAGGTTATCAAAACCAAGGTAATTTCTATTCCGGACCCAACCAAGGTTTCCAACAACAAGGAAATCTTAATCAAAACACTTACAACCGAGGGAATCAATTTCAGGGGAACATGAACCCTAATCAAGGGAATTCTGGCTATAACCAGAACATACGGCCTCAAATTGTCCCTCCACCTCCTCCTGTGTCAACATCTGATGAGCTTTTAAAGCAATTCATGAAGACTCAAGAGGAGACAAACAGGTTGTTGGTCAGTCAGATCGCTGAACTAAAGAAGTCTTTAAATGATCGACCCTCGGGCTCAGGTACTTTACCTAGCAACACGATCGCTAATCCGAGGGGCGATGCAAAGGCGATCACTACCAGAAGTGGTACTTCATATGATGGACCCGCTATTCCTACTACCTCTTCTTCTTCTCTCCCGAAGGTAGTGGAAAGTGAACCTGAGGCGACAACGGACAAGGAACTTCCTACTAATAACGGAGGAACCAGCACTGTCCATCCTCAGGTTGTCCAAAAACCAAAATCCAATCCAGGAGTTGTTTTTGAACCTCCTGTTGCTCCCATTGAAAAATCCAAATCTTCTATACCTTACCCATCACGTTTACATGAGCAAAAGCTCCGCGAAAAAGCCGGTCATCAAATGGAAAAATTCTTTCAAATTTTCCAAGAACTTCATTTTGACATAAGCTTCGCGGATGCTATCATGTTGATGCCCAAGTTTGCATCAACTCTCAAACACATGTTAAGCAATAAGGAAAAGCTGTTTGAAATGGCTAAAACTCCACTGAACGAGAACTGCTCTGCAGTTATCTTGAAAAAGCTTCCCGAGAAGCTTGGAGATCCTGGAAAGTTCCTCTTACCTTGTGTATTTCCAGGAATGGTTGAATGCTTTGCCTTAGCTGATCTTGGTGCAAGCATAAACCTGATGCCTCATTCAGTATGGAAGAAACTTTCTCTTCCGGATCTTACTCCTACATGCATGACTCTCGAGCTTGCAGATCGTACAATATCTCGTCCTCTTGGAATTGCCGAGGACGTATTTGTGAAAGTAGGAAAGTTCCATTTTCCAGCTGACTTTGTAGTTGTTGATTTCGATGCTGATCCACGGGTTCCTCTCATTGTTGGAAGAGGATTCCTGAGAACGGGCCGTGCTCTCATTGATGTATTTGAGCAAGAAATCACATTACGTGTTGGTAATGAAGCTGTCACTTTTAACCTTGATCAAACTTCGAGGTACTCCGCAAACTATGATTCTGAGTCGGTTAACCGAATCGATATCATTGATGTTGCTTCTGAAGAGTACTCTCAAGAAGTTCTGGGTTATTCTCATAATTCTGTGAGTGGAAATTCCACCACATCTTCTCAACCTATCATAGCCAATTCTACTCCTTCTCTCACTCCGTTTGAGGGAAGCGACTTCATCTTGGAAGAGATTGAAGCATACTTGGCTAGTGATTCTGTTCCATGGGAAATTGATCACGCTCCAATTGACATCGAGGGGGACATACTTCTCATTGAGAAAATGCTTAAAGATGATCACTCATCAACCCCTCACATCAGTGATGCAATTCCAGAAGAGATTAATCACAATGAGATTAATCCGGAGGGAGATATTCTTACTCTCGAGAAGTTGTTAAATCAGGACACTTCTCCTCCTCTCCCTCCCGTCAAACTTCATAACAAGGAAGTCAAGTCAGTCGAGAAAACTGAAGAATTTCCTGAAGTCGAACTTAAGGACTTACCACCTCATCTTGAGTATGCATTTCTTGAAGGCGATGATAAATTGCCTGTCATTATTGCTCGAGATTTGAGTAAAGATGAAAAGACTGCTCTCATAAAGGTCTTGAAGTCACACAAGCAAGCAATTGCTTGGAAACTCTCCGACATTAAGGGTATTAACCCTGAATTTTGTACTCACAAAATCTTGATGGAGGATGACTTCAAACCAGCAGTTCAACATCAGAGAAGGGTGAATCCAAAAATCCATGATGTTATCAAACAGGAGGTTATCAAACTTCTTGATGCAGGATTGATTTACCCTATCTCAGATAGTCCTTGGGTTAGCCCGATTCACTGTGTTCCAAAAAAGGGTGGCATAACTGTTGTCACGAATGAAGAAAACGAGTTGATTCCAACTCGATTGGTTACGGGATGGCGTGTCTGTATTGACTATCGTAAGTTGAATGACGCCACCCGTAAAGACCATTTTCCTCTACCCTTCATGGACCAGATGCTTGAGAGATTAGCAGGGAACGAATACTATTGTTTCCTTGATGGTTTCTCGGATTACTTTCAGATCCCCATTGATCCACAGGATCAAGAGAAGACCACATTCACCTGCCCATACGGAACTTTTGCCTACAAACGTATGCCCTTTGGCTTATGTAACGCTCCAGGCACGTTCCAACGCTGTATGATGGCCATATTCCACGACATGATCGGGGAAACAATGGAGGTGTATTATTTTTCCAAAATCGCTCGGCCTATGACCCATCTTCTTGAAAAAGAAGCTCCTTTTATCTTCTCTCCTGAGTGCGTCGAAGGTTTTGAAACACTAAAGAAAAAGCTTACGGAAGCACCCATTCTAGTTGCCCCCGACTGGGATTTACCCTTCGAGCTCATGTGCGATGCAAGTGATTTTGCTATCGGTGCAGTCTTGGGGCAACGCAAAACAAAGCATTTTCAGCCTATACACTACGCAAGTAAGACTATGACTGAAGCTCAGACCCATTACACCACTACAGAAAACCCGTCTTCTCAGAGGTGCTTTTCTTTGGCGTAACTCACAAAGCTCTCCTTTACAAAGTAAATAAAGGAAAAAGAGATTGTGTAGGACCACTCCCAAGAGATTAGCCCTATCTACTAGTCGTCGATCCAAGAGTCGAGGAAAAAATAGTGCATATTACTATAGTTTAAGGACCTCCTCCTCTTGGGTTGCCTCGTTAGAGCCGAAACGTAGAACAATGGAGGTGTTTATGGATGACTTCTCAGTCATCGGGGATTCATTTCAGACTTGTCTCTCCCATTTAGACAAAATGTTAAAACGGTGTGAAGACACCAATCTATGTCTAAATTGGGAGAAGAGTCACTTTATGGTCAAAGAAGGCATAGTCCTTGGCCATAAGATTTCAAAAAATGGGATGGAGGTAGATAGAGCAAAAGTTGATGTTATTGCTAAACTACCTCATCCCACTACCGTCAAAGGTATTAGGAGTTTTCTTGGTCATGCCGGGTTTTATCGCAGATTCATACAGGATTTTTCCAAAATCGCTCGGCCTATGACCCATCTTCTTGAAAAAGAAGCTCCTTTTATCTTCTCTCCTGAGTGCGTCGAAGCTTTTGAAACACTAAAGAAAAAGCTTACGGAAGCACCCATTCTAGTTGCCCCCGACTGGGATCTCCCCTTTGAGCTCATGTGCGATGCAAGTGATTTTGCAATCGGTGCAGTCTTGGGGCAACGCAAAACAAAGCATTTTCAGCCTATACACTACGCAAGTAAGACTATGACTGAAGCTCAAACCCATTACACCACTACAGAAAAAGAACTACTAGCTGTGGTGTATGCGTTTGAGAAATTTCGGCCATACCTCATCTTGACCAAATGCGTGGTGTATACGGATCACTCGGCTCTTAAATATCTCTTTGCAAAACAAGATGCAAAGCCGAGATTGCTCCGTTGGGTTCTCCTCCTCCAGGAATTTGATATCATTATACGTGATAAAAAAGGAGCTGAGAACCTTGCTGCTGATCATCTGTCCCGATTAGAGAACCCTCACCAAGATGTGTTCGAGAAAAAGGAAATAAATGAAACATTTCCTCTCGAGACACTCAATGCGGTTTCTTTTCGTGGAGACTCTTCTACCCCATGGTTTGCTGACTTCGCAAATTACCATGCGGGTAACTTCATAGTGAAAGGGATGTCGTCCCAACAGAAGAACAAGTTCTTCAAGGATGTTAAACATTACTTCTGGGATGACCCTTTCTTGTTTAAAATTTGCGCGGATCAAGTCATCAGGCGATGTGTATATGGTCAGGAAGCTATTGACATTCTCAAAGCTTGCCATTCTGGACCTACTGGGGGACATCATAGCCCCAACTACACCGCCAAAAAGGTGTTTGATTCCGGATTCTATTGGCCCACAATCTACAAGGATGCCCATGAATTCGTTAAAGCCTGTGACGCTTGTCAACGTCACGGGAATATCTCACAAAGGAATGAAATGCCACAAAACACCATTCAAGTGTGTGAGATCTTTGACATCTGGGGCATTGACTTTATAGGGCCATTCCCTTCTTCTCGCGGTAATAAGTACATACTCGTGGCCGTTGACTACTTGTCAAAATGGGTCGAAGCTAAGGCTTTACCTACCAACGATGCCCGAGTTGTAGTGAAATTCTTAAAATCCTTGTTTGCTAGGTTTGGAACTCCACGAGCCATAATCAATGATCGTGGTACGCATTTCTGCAATGACCAGTTTGAAAGAGTCATGCAGAAGTATGGTGTAACTCACCGTCTCTCTACTGCGTACCACCCCCAAACGAGTGGGCAAGTGGAAGTTTCCAACCGGGGGATTAAGAGAATTCTGGAGAGGACGGTTGGCGAAAACCGTGCCTCTTGGTCGGATAAGCTAGATGACGCACTCTGGGCCTTCCGTACAGCTTACAAAACACCCATCGGGTGCACTCCATACAAGCTTATATACGGGAAGGCGTGTCATCTACCTGTTGAGTTAGAGCACAAGGCATACTGGGCCTTGAAGCATGCCAACTTTGATATTCAGACTGCTGGTGATCACCGGAAAGTTCAAATGAATGAATTAAATGAACTCCGTGATCAAGCATACGAGAACTCTTTGATCTATAAAGAAAAGACAAAGAAGATTCATGACTCAAAGATCAAAAACCGCGTTTTCAACATTGGTGATCGAGTCCTTCTTTTTAATTCAAGATTGAAGATTTTCTCGGGAAAGCTTAAATCCCGCTGGTCTGGACCATTTACTATCACTAAGGTTTATCCTTATGGCACCATTGAGTTATCTCAACCCGATGGTCAAAATTTTAAAGTGAATGGTCATCGGTTGAAGCATTACTTTGGAGAGGACATTCCCCCTGTGGTTGTCCCAGATCTACAAACTTTCCCCATGAACCAATGAATGCGGGGATCGAGTCAAGCTAGCGACTCGGGTATCAAAAACAGTAGCATGTTACATGGGTTTTCACCCGTGTGTACCACCCTAGTGTGGGGGGGGGGGGGTTTGCCCCACATGTTGTGTATATAAGAATGATCCTTTAAAAAAAAAAAAAAAAAAAAAAAAAAAAAAAATCCTTGCTAAATAATGGCCTTAGTATTTCCCTTTTACGTTCTATATTTCGGCATAACCGCCGGTACTTTGAATATTGAGGGCAATATTCATTTCTAAGTGTGGGGGGGAATTCTCACGAATTTTATCATGTAATTATACCGCCTAATTCCCCCATTTTTGGCCAAATTTTTTTTTGGAGTAAGTGTTTTACACTTACTCATTTGGTTATCAGTCCGCCTTGTCTAATAAACAAAAGGATTGGCTAATCCAGGAGCAAACGGCTCTTGGTAAAGATATCTCAAATCCGTTGACGGCTTGCAATTTGCCCAAAATTGTATGGTATTCAGCTCACCATATCCTTAAAAGTGAAGAGTTGGCTAGCCCGCAAGTTTATGGCTTGTGGTAAAGGCAGTTGGAAAACCATAATTGGTAATCGACTCACCAAAGATATTTTATCTAAGAGTTGGCTAGTCCAGAAGCAAACGGCTTCTGGTAAAGACAAATCAAATCCGTTGGAAGCTGGTGGTTTGCTCAAAATCACTTGGTTATCGGTGTACCAAAGTTCTTACTTGAACTGAAACATTTGGCTACTCCAGAAGTAATGGATTTTGGTAAAGAGATTCAAATCCATTATGTTTTTCTCAAAAGATTGCTAGGGACTAGCAATATCTTAGTGTGGGGGATTGATGAGTGTCTAAATACTCATCATTTTTGTACTGTTTAAACTGCTAAAACATCTGAAAACACTCAGAAACGCATCAAAATGATAAAAATATCACAAATTAGTGTTTTATGTGTTTTAAATGCAAAAATATCAAAATCTGGTGAAAAACGTATCAAGTTTGCATAATTGGCAGTTTTAGTCCCCCAAGTTTGTAAAATTGTCAAAAACAGTCCCTGGTAAAACCAAATAAAGAAAAAAAATATCATTTTAAGTCCTTAGGGATTCAAAAGTTGTCAAAATTGGTCCTTGAGATTCAAATTTACAAAATTACAACTTTAGTCCCTGAACTTTGGAAATTGGCAAAAATAGTCCTTTGAAAATAGGAAAATGGCAAGTTTAGTCCTTGCACTATTGAAGGTTGTCAATTTCAGTCCTTGTGACAAAGTTTGGAATATTGGCAGTTTGGTCCCTCAACTTTGGAGTATTTACAGTTTTGGTCCTTGTCTAAACTAAACCTAAAGCCCTATCAAAACTGAATTGACCCCTGCCATTATCTCTTTTTGAACCCCCTGTCACAAACTCATTTTGACCCCTTGGTCAAAATAAGTCAAACCAGATAAACACGCGCCCTTCCCTTCTTCTTCCACATCCCCTCTTCCCCACCTGTTGCCTGCAACCCATCACCTCAGCCTCACCTTTCTTACACCCTCATCATCATCCACCACCCACAATTAATGCCACCCCCCCTACTTGCCTGTTACAGTGCTTATAAGTCAAAAAGGCACTTCCCGCCAAAAATGGAAAAACAGGTAATACACTCAAAACACTTCCATTGGTCCAATTGAGAGGTGGGATTGCATCAGAAAGCCACGTGGATGATATTTGAAGGATAAAAGAGGAGGAAGAGTCAAGAGAGAAGCAAGTTTTTAGTTTTTTTTAATTACTGTATGTCGTATTTTTCTTAAATGTCTTAATTAGCTTTCAACTTTGTATTTTTAAGCTTCATGATACTGAAAACAAGTTATTTAGTTGATGTAATTCAGTTTGGATCTCTAAATCAAAAGTTCATTTCAGTTTTAAATTTCATGTATACTGTTTAAAATTTCAAGCTAAAATTCCTGTGTTCAAAGCTTCATTAAGCTTTATTTAAGCTCAACTCAACTTATTTAAGCTCTAAATAGCTTTTTATAAGCCTGGGAAATCATTTCAATCAAGTTCTATTGAAAGTCAATGAAAGTCAACTACAGAAGCACATTTGGTTAAGCAGGATTGGAATTGGTTTTTGGGTATTGCAGACATGGAAATGGGGTTGTTTTGAGTTCAATGAGGTGGTTCTGATAGGTTAGTGGTTCTGGGTTTCAGTAATAGCAAGCCACTGTGGCTAAAGTTCAATTTGTAAGTGATTTTTTAGTCTCATCAACATAATCTGTCCTTACCATTTTAAGTAGTTAAAATCAGTTTAATAAGTAGTATTTAGGTTGTCTTAAGTCAGTTTGATCATAATATCAAGTTGTTTCATTGTTTAAACTTGTTTTGTGTGCTAATCAGTGTACTAAAAGGGTGTTTGGATTGTTGCTTAAACTGCACTAAAGGATTGCTCAGTGGTAGAATCCTTTTGGTTTATGTTTGTGTGTACCATTTGAACTCATTCCTGTCTTTGAATTGCACCTGCATACCATAAAAGTCAAAATAAGCTTTTGATCATTGCTTATCTTTTATCTGTTGATTTATAGTCTGCATGATCATACAAGTTTGTTTGAAAGTTGTTTATTTAGCTTAATCTCACCTCATTGTAGCTTATTTCAACATAATCAGTCTTAAAATTGGAATCAAAGTTCAGTTTAGTCAAACTTTTGTTTTAATCAAAAAGTCAAAAAGCTCCCCTGAACACAGGTTTGGTACCTTGTTTCAAAAGCTCTTACAGAGCTTATTAGAGATCATTAGCCTGTGTAATTTGTTTTTTTGAGAAGCCAACCTAGCTGTCTCAAAGTTCCAAGTGTCATTTTTCAATTTGTAGCTTATTTGCTTAGCCTGCTAGTGCTACTTAATTCTGTCCAAAACTCAGTATTCACTGAGTCTTTACTCAGTGATTTTTTTCAGTTTTCTAAAAGCTTCTCACAAGCTCAATATAGCACACCAATCTTTGTAATCTAGCTTTTTGGAAAGCTTATCTGGTCTACTTGTTAGTTCCAGAGTCCTTTTTCATTTTTGAGCTTATTCATGTGCTTAAAATCAAGGCAGAAGGTGCCTAGTGATTCAATAGTGTACTGTGCATAACAGTGTTTAACTTTTGCTTATTTGTGCTTATTCAGTGCTTATTAATGGTTCTTGTGCTCATTCAGTGTTCAAACTAGCTTATTTACATTAGCTCAACTTATTTCCTTCAACTTGTGCTTGTTCAATAGCTTAAATAGCCATTTTTAGCTTAACTTGTGCTTATTTCCATAAAAAAGGCCAACTGTTGAAAAGCTTGTGCTTGTTCAGTGCTTATTAGTGGTTTTGAGAAAAAGTTGTAGTTACAAAAAATGCTTATCTTCAAGTGCTTAATGAGTTTGTAAAATAAAATTCCAAAAATAAAAAAGTTGCAAAAAAATTGGCCACTGCTGGGATTTGAACTCTGGCCACCCAGCTCACCACACACACTCCTTACCAACGCGCCCTTGGGTCTTTGACTGCTAGAGTTTGCATAAAATAATCTCTTATATACGTTAAACTAGTTTAGCTTATTAAGTTTAGTTAGCTTATTTCCAGCTTATTCGTAGTAGCATTTTCATCCTTTTCAATTTTCTTAGCTTAATATTGTTATAAAGTATTTTTTGTAAAAAGTTGAGATTTTTCTAATTAGTTTCAATATTTTTAATCAATTAATTAGTGTTTTATAGTAATTAAATCATAATAAAAAATATAAAAGTCAAAAAAATACAAATCTTTTTTCTAAAATTTTCTTTTGTCATATAGTACGTAATAAAATTAGTTTTACACTCGTAGGCTTTTTATTTCATAAATTTTACGTTTTTGCTTGCGCTCCAGCGTAATTTTTGCAAATAACGTACGTTTCCATTTTAAGTAACATTTTTAGATAATTTAAGGTTACGTTTTAGTTAAGATAGTTTATTTAAGTTATTTAGTTTTATAAAAACACAAAAACATTAGTTTAAAATTAGTGATAGCATTTATTTAATAGATTTTAACTTTTTAATTTCCTTTAATCTCCTGTAGTTTATAAAAATCTCAAAAACCTTACTGATCACTATCCTTAGTGATTACTCGACATCTGATTGTGTTAAACACCAGTCATCCTCCATGGGACATAACGACCCGGGAATCCACTGTATTCTCCTGATCTTAAATTGCATTGGTGTGTAATCTGTTTTGAGTTTCTTACAGTTGGTCATTCACAAGTGATCAGCTCGCGTGAGAAAACTTGACGGTTTAGCACCGATCACCTAGCATCCATGAAAGGCATCATCAAATGAAGAGAGTTTGTTATCTTTGATAGAGGACTAAATTTCCCTCATGAAGGCAATACTTATGAAAGCTGCAGCCACCACCTCACAACATAACATAAAGACTATCATCCATGAAAGGCATCATCTATAATATCAAAGACCCAACCATCTTTATAACACATATAGATGTAGTTCCTTCCCACTTTTTTGCATTTGCAGGCTTGCCCAATACAATTAAACCACAAATCCAAACACCCCTTTATGGTACTGTTGCACTGGAGCTTGACCTAGAGCATAATTCATATCTAAATCCCAGTGCATAACTACTCTTTTTACTTGAGGGGTCTTTTCAACTTTTAAACTCAGCAACTGCAACTTAATTCCTTCACTGATGATCTTAACAACTATTTCTAGTCAACATTTTCAGTAGTGAAGAGTCTTGTGTTCAGATGTAGTATACCATAGTTGCTAATACAATCCTCATTAACATACTTCCAATTAAGGTATAACAAGGGCTATTTGCATACTGTTTAATCATAATTTCCCAAGTATTGGACAACTAATTATTCTCCATTTTCTCCTTTATCCTTTCCCATATTTCCTTAGAAAACTCACATTAAAACATAGATGGTTGTGTGAATCATTCACAACATTGCAGAGGGGACATTCCTTATCAGCATTGTTGTTCCAAGCCATAACTCTGTCTTAAGTTTGTAATCTCAAAGCCATCCATAAGATAAAATCAAATCTTGCATTACACTGAGAAAACCATACCACTTTATGCCATTTTACCTCTTGATTGTGTTGTCTCAGCAACTCCCATACCACTTTAGCTGAGAATTTCACCAACTTCCCATCAGAATTCTTCCACATAGTTTGGTATTCTTTGTGCATAACCAGATTAGGAACATTAATACTACATTCAACACAGGATACTGTTCCATCCATCCCTCTGGTCATTTCCAACTGTTCTTGTCCACCATATTACTAACAGTCATACTATCTTGTAGTCTTGCCCTATGTATACTTCTTTTTGTCACAATTTCACTAATAACTCTCACATCACTCCA
This sequence comes from Chrysanthemum seticuspe, assembly GCA_019973895.1. Lineage (NCBI taxonomy): Eukaryota > Viridiplantae > Streptophyta > Magnoliopsida > Asterales > Asteraceae > Chrysanthemum > Chrysanthemum seticuspe. The sequence continues at coordinate 89,828,381 of BPTQ01000009.1, read as the reverse complement.
CAAGTTATGCCATATGTTAGTGTCTTTCCCATTGCCTAACACTTCACATATATTATTTTTGACTTTTTTCCTTAAGTCCAACAGAGTCTTCCACATCCAACTATCATGATACTCCTTTTGAATATCCCATATGCTTATCCCTTTTAGCTTTACTACATTCACCCATTTAACCCACAAAGTCTCTTTACTAGCTGTAATATTCCATAAATTCTTTATGAGTAAGGTTTCATTCCATGTTCCTAGTAATCTCAAACCCAAAGCTCCTTGACTTTTAGGACCACTTACATTTTTTCATGCAACTTTTGCTTTCCGGTCCTTATCTCCCCTTTACACCATAGAAAACCTTTTAGCACTTTATTAATGTCTTTTATAATAGATTTTGGGATTAAAAACACTGCAACCCAATATACATTTAGAGAAGAAAGGACTAATGCAATTAACTGTTAGTGTTAGGATTTAGTAAATCCAGTTATTAAAGTGTCGGTCACCTCAAGTATATGTAATCATTAGAAAGCTCGTAGTCGTAGTTATTTAATGTTAGATAGTATTTAGTTAAGTAACACCGTGGAGGACGGACGGGTCTTTACCCACTGTATGCCTGATCCACAGCCCGTAGGTGGCGTTTATGTAAGAAACTATAAATACCCTCTACCTCACAAGGTAGAGGGTTGGAGCTCATAATAATACTTTCATTTTCTCTCACTAAGTTCCCAAACCTCTAACTCTTTCTCTCTCTAAAAACCTTATAGTATACGCCTAGTTTGATCATGGTTTGATGTGTTTGTGAAATCCAATATGTTACAAATGGTATCAAGAGCCATGGTTTGATCATCTCTCTTACATGTCCTTGGATTTCTAGTGGTTTTATATGGTTTTTGGGTTTGAAAAAGTTTAGTGGTTTTTGCATCATTTGGATCATTTCTTGTGTTTAAGTTTGAATTTTGATTGTACTTTTGTGTTTAGAATCATTGTAAGTGCTTGGGTTTTGATTTGGAAAGCTTGAATCACTGTTGTTGGGCTTGTTTTGGATTGAAAAGGGTTGTGTTTAAGTTTTTCTTGCTAGCGACTTGACTCTCGGATAAGTTTTCTTCGTAGCGACTTGCTTCGTTAGTTTGCAGCGACTTGTAGTTGAAGTGGTAGCGACTTGAGCTCTAGTGACTTGTTTAATGAGACAAGGCAACAAATAGTACAAAGTAGTGGAGGCACCACTCCGGCTAGCGACTTGTTCAACGTAGCGACTTGTCTTTATTATTTTCAGCGACTTGACTTTGTTGTGACTAGCGAGTTGCTCTTTAGGGACTTTGCACTTTAGCGAGTTGTTCCTTAGCGACTTGCCCACTTAGCGAGTTGCTCTTTAGCGACTTGTCAGCTTAGCGATTTGTTGCTTTAGCGACTTGTGTTTAGCGACTTGGTTCATAGCAACTTGTGTTTAGCGACTTGGTTCGTAGCGACTTGAGCCTTTTAGCGAGTTGTTACTTAGCAACTTGGTGATTTATCGACTTGTCTTCAAGGGTTATAGAGACTTGGTTGATTATTGTTTCTAATACGGTTTTCTCTTGATTTAGTAAAATCCCGTGAAAGAATCTATTTCCCGGTTTAATCATACAGTTATAAAATCCCGTGAAATCTGTAAACATGTCTACCAACGTGCCTACAATCATCTCTTCTGTAGCTCAGGACGTTCAAGCAGCTGGATCAGATACTCGTCCACCCTTGCTTGACAGAACTGACTATGACTCATGGGCTCAACGAATTAGGTGGTATTGTTTGGGAAAAGAAAATGGGGTCAACATTCTCAAGTCAATTGATGAAGGACCTTATCAGATTGAGACTACAAGAGACATACTTGAAACAGCTGCAGATGGAACAATGATCTTAGGTTTGGACAGACCAAAGACGTATGATGAGCTCAGTAATAAGGAGAAAAAAAGATACGATGCTGATATCAGGGCTTCAAACATTATACTTCAAGGTCTTCCAAAAGATATCTACAAGCTTATCAATCACAACACTGAAGCCAAGGCTGTTTGGGATAATGTCAAAATGCTTCTCTCAGGTTCTGAATTAACCAAGGAAGACAGAGAATCACAACTGTATGATGAATTTGAGCATTTTAAGATGAAACCAGAAGAAAGTATCTATGAATATTACGTGAGATTCCACAAGCTTGTAAATGACATGAGGAACATCAAAATGACCATGCCAAATATTCAGCTGAACTCAAAGTTTGTGAACAACATGAATCCCGAATGGCACAAATTTGTCACCTCTGTGAAGCTAACCAAAGGATTAAAGAACACCAACTATGAGCAACTGTATGCCTTCCTTCTTTAGAATGAGAGACATGCTATGTTTGAACGAAGGACTCTTAAATAGTTCAAATCTAAATAGGGAGAAACAAGTTCGTCAAATGATTCAACAACCTTTTACACCAATGTTGGAATTACCACCAAAGCTTCTCAAGTCATACCCACGGGTAATGGTAATTACAAGCTCATTCCTGATCCAACATATAAGCCTCCAGACTCAAACACACTCATGGAAAACCTCATCAATCAACTGTCTCTCATGGTTAGTCAAAATATGAATTCCACTCCACACACCAACAATAACCTCAGAACAGCATCCAATCCACACAATCAAGATACTGTCAGAGATGGTAAGGTAGTGGTGCAGAATGTGCAAGGAAGACGGTATGAACAAGGGATGATTGGAGCAGGTTATGGTAATACTGGAGTAGGTGGAGGATATGTGGCTAATCAAAATCGTGGAAGAAATGCCAATCAAGGGGAAGCAAAACCAATCAAATGCTACAACTGTGGTGGTGAGGGACATATTGCGAGGAACTGCACATCTCCAAAACGTCCACAGAATGCAAAATACTTCAGAGAAAAGATGTTGCTTGTGCAAGCTCAGGATAATGGAGCAGCTTTGGATGAAGATGAGTTGTTGTTTCTTGCAGAAGGGAATGCTAAGACATATGATGCTGATGTGGATGAGCAACCAATTCAGGAAATAGTTCACAATCATCAAAATGCCTTTCAAGTTGCAGACTGTGATGCATTTGATTATGATGTTGATGATGAACCTACTGCCCAGATAATCTTCATGGCTAGCATCTCACCTATGGTCTCTCCAAAGGTCTCTTCACCACAACAAGCTGGTCCATCCAAAGAATCAATCATCTCAGAGGTATTAAAACTATACGATAAGGTGGATGAGCAAAAGATACATGACGAAGTACAATCTCTTGAAACTTATGAATCAAATATTGATAATGAGGGTAATAGTAACACTGTCCCATATGATCAAAATGTGACACAAAGTGAAAGTGAGATTGTACCAAGTGATGTATCTTCTGCAGTCAATGATGACTATGTTTTTGATGAATACACTGCGTGTGCCCCTGATGATTCTGCTATCTCTGAACTGAATGCCTATAAAGAACAAGTTGCTATTTATGAACAACGTGCTAAGTTTGAGTTAACTAGCCGTGAGCAGGAAATGGATGACCAAATGCGTACAATTATTAGAAAAAGTAATTTTAGAGAAGAAGTGTTAAAACAAGAGTTAAACTGCTTACAAGAAAAGCTTTCTAAAACTGTTAAGCAAAAGCAAGAGCTTTAAGATAATGTTAAAGTGCTTAAACAAAAATTTAATGCTAAGGAATCAAAACTTTTGAATGACTTTTCTAATCTAAAAACTTTGAAACACAAGCTTGAAAATAAGTTGTACGTACAAGGGAACACCATTCAGACTGCTCACATGATTACTAAGCACAAAGTCTTAAGCGATAAGCATAGTATTCCCCTTGTTAAGGAACCAAATCCTGAGGTAGGTAAAAAGGCTAGAGTTGCTCAGAATATAATATATGATGGTAATGAAATCCTTAAGCCTAGGCAGAAACCTAGTTGCGTTGAGTGCATTGAGGAAGATATACAATTAGAAGATGCCTCTAGGGAGAAAATGGATAAGAAGCTTAACGATCCTGTATGTAAAAAGAAAAACATAACGATCAAACCCCATGATTACACTAAAGAAAATTGGATCTCCCTGAACATGTTTAAGCCTCAAACTCAATTAACCCCAGAACAATTTTTTTGGAAGAAAGATATGGATAAGCAAAAAGCTAAAGAACTTGTTGAAACAAACACTCCCCTTAGGAAAATGCCTGCAGCTACTGTGTATCCTCCGAATACACCAATGCATTTAGTTCTTAAAACTATTTCCACTAATAGTAAGACCTTAATCAGCCTGTATGTTGTTTATCAACTATTTGTTGATCTTGAGAAGACATGTAAGAAGAGAATCACACCTACAGGGATAGCTGAAGGGGAAAGGGGTTTTGAGTAAACTAAAAAATGTTATTTAACTGAGGTCATGCTTTTCTTTAAACAATTAAAAGGTCAATTTGAGAGTCTTCAAAAAGGAATAAACTCAGATATTAAAGAAATGGAAAAGGAATTTGATGCAATGATAGTTGAGGTCAATGATTATGAACAGGAACTCAAATATAATGAAGTTGAAAGGAAGAACTTGCATATCTTAAATGAGAACTTGATTTCGAGTTGTGTTGCTCAAGATGTGTTTTATACTGTTACCAAGCATTCTATTACTGCTTCTCAATTTCATGAATTAAGTGTTGCCTTGAAAGTTTCCCATGATCGTGTCATTGAGCTTGAAAACAAAAACTCAGAACTAAATGAGAAAATTGATCAGGATGATCACGAAAATTTGGTAAAACATTTTTCTAAGCTAGAAGTTGAACATTTTGATTTGCAACTAAAATATCAACATCTCAAAGATAATGTCAAAACCTCAAACATCAAGACATCCTCAAATGATCCAGAGTTTGATGCACTTTTTGAAATAAACAAACGTGACGAACAGATTCAAGCTCATTGTAACACGATCAGAAAGTTGAAAGCCCAAATTTCACAATTAAAAGGTGAAAAGAACAATGTGACTGGCTCCCAAATGCCTGCTCCTTTAGATTCTCAGTGTTCTCAAACTTTTCATCTTCAAAACTTGGTTAATGTTTTACAAAAGGAAAATGAGAGTTTTCTAGAAGAAAATGAAAAAGTTAAACGACACTTTAAAAAGTTATATGCTTCAATGAAAGTCACTCGTGACAAGAACAACGACAAACTAACGTCTTTACAAAAGGAAATTGATAATCTGAAGAGTCAGGTAAAAAGGAAAATGCCACTTGTCTTTAATGAGAATGTTGCATCAAAGTCATCTGCTGACTCCAAATATACTGTGACTGTTAAATACATTCCTCCTCATCTTAGAAATAATGAACTTGTGTTTCATAACTATTTCGCTCACCTTAAGGATAGTCTAGAATGTCTCTGTGAGATTGTAGAAGAGGATTTCATAAATAAGCCACTTGATAGAGAAATTAGGTTTGCTTGCATTCAGGCCAAACGATCTCAGGATCTGTTAGAATGTTTAATAGCAACATGTCCTAAATCCTTAGGTGCAAAAGATAAAGCTGTGATGCCTTGTTCTATGCCTAGTTCCAAGTATGCAACCCATTCTATGCCCAATATTAAGAAAGTGAACTCTAAAGTGCCTTCAAGTAGTTCAGATCCCTGCACGTCTAGTTCAGGAATGCAAAAAGTAGCTCAACTAACTAATGTTCCCATAATTCCCTCTACAGGAGTAATCAGTGACATAAAAGCAAGCGGGTCAAAGCCTCCAGGCAATACAAAGCAAGATAGGACCTTGCAAGCTAAGAATGTGCATTGGAAGAGAGTAGAAGACCACCCTAGGAACACTAAGTTTGAGTTGAATAAAACGAATCGTGTTGATTCTAGTATTAGCTATAAGCGTACTGTAATTAATTCGAATTCTACTACTATCTGCAAACCATGTAATGATGACTGCTTAATTTCTATTACTAATCATGAATGTGGTGTGAATGATTTGATTAATGCTGTTAAATGCCCAGTTAAAATTGTTAATGTCAAAAATCAAGCTAAGAAGGCTAAAAGGCAAAGGCGAAAGAAAGTTAGAAAACAATGGAAACCCACAGGAAGAAAATTTAGTAATATAGGTTATCAATGGATACCTACTGGCCGTAAGTTTAATCTTAATGAGTTTTGCCCTAAATTTGCTAAGTCAATGCCCATTAGAAAATGGATGCCTACTGGCAGAACTATTCCTTTAAGAAGTGAACATACTTTCAATAGGTCAAATATGGACACTAGCACTGCATCTATTCCTGATGATTCCATTGTTTCTACTTCCGATGTGGGTGTTCCAATCACTGTTACTAACCAAATGGAACCCATTCTTGCATGGGGATCCCAATTATCCAGTTATCCATTCTTGTCTGTGTTCAACTGCAGATCGTTCAAATCGTTCTGTGGTACCTGGACTCAGGCTGTTCCAAGCATATGACTGGAGATCGCTCATAGCTCATGAACTTCGTGAGTAAATTCATCGGGAATGTTAGATTCGGGAACGACCATTTTGGTGCAATTATGGGTTATGGAGACTATGTTGTTGGCGATAGTGTAATCTCCAGGGTATATTATGTTGAAGGACTTGGTCATAACTTGTTTTTTGTTGGTCAATTCTGTGATTCCGATCTAGAAGTGGCTTTTAGAAAACATACTTGTTTCGTTAGAGAACTTGATGGTGTGGAACTGTTAAGAGGAACTCGTGGTTCAAATCTATACACAATCTCTATCGAAGACATGATGAAGTCTTCCCCAATCTGCTTGTTGTCAAAGGCTTCGAAAACAAAATCATGGTTATGGCATCGTCGTCTCAATCACTTGAACTTCGGCACCATTAATAACCTTTCCAGAAAGGATCTTGTAAGAGGCTTACCCAGATTAAAGTATGAAAAATATCATCTTTGTTCAGTATGCCAATTGGGAAAAAGCAAGAAATATGCCCACAAACCCAAACCCACAAACTCAGTAATGAAAGTTCTTCATACCCTTGATGAGTGTGTAAATACTCATCATTTTTGGTCAAATCGGAACTGCAAAACGTTTAAAAATGCTCATAAATGCATCAAAATACTGAAAATATTCCAAAATTGCATTTTATGTGTTTCAGATGCAAAATGTTTAAAATCAGATGAAAAATGAGCAAAGTTTGCATAATTGGCAGTTTCAGTCCCCCAAGTTTCTAAAATTGTCAAAAATAGTCCCTGAGTCAAAATTTCAAAAGAAAAATCACCAAAGGTCCTTTTAATATCATAACTTGTCAAATTTAGTCCTTTGGTGAAAAATATCAAAAGTTTTGAGAAATTACAAGTTTAGTCCCCGGAGTTTCAATTTTGGCATATACAGTCCTTGTATTACTTGAGATTTACAGGTTTGGTCCTTGGATTTTTGGAAAATGTCAATTGTAGCCCTTAGATTACATTGGCAGAAGTTACACGAATGGTCCCTGGAATTTCAGTCTTGGCACATTTAGTCCCTTAAATACTAAACAATACCATTCCTAGTCCTAAATCATTATCTACCTAAGTCCAAACTACAAACTAGGCCCAATCCAAATTAAACCAAAACCCAAACCCGGTCCAAAACCCAGGTCAAACCCATAAAACCCGGTCAACAAGCTAACCACCCTTTCCCTCTTCTCTTTTCCCTTCGTTTTCCCGCCCAAACAAACCCAGCTCCCAAGACACAGAACACAATAATTAAACAAGCTCTCTCCCATCCCCTGCGACAGAGAAGACAGAAAAAGAAAAAGAAGAAAAAGAGACTGCAAAAAGACGCACGCGTGTTTCATTATCACAAGGAAGAGAGAGAAGAAAGAGACCAAGACCTAGTAGCTTAGTATAAATAGGAGCTCTTGTAAGCCTTCTAGGCATTAGGATTTGTAGTTTTAAAATCAGTTTTAGTTTTAATTGTAATGTTTTTTTTTAGTTAATGAAAAAAGTTATTTTGCTCTTCTGTTTCGCTTATTTGCTTATGTGCAGTTAAGCACATCAGTGTTTATCTGCTATTTGTCCTTGTCATTCATTAGTTTTAATTTAAACCACAAGATAGTTTTTACAAAAATAAATCCTAGTCTAAAGTTTGAAAAATCAGTTTTCAAAAGAATTTCAACCCATAAAAGGGTGTTTGGTTCAGGTAAAAGATTGGAGTCAAAACTATTTTCTACCCACTTTGACTTTCAAAGTCAAAGTGTTTTAAGTCTTAAGTCAGTTTGCCAAAGTAGTTTAACTTGCATCACAAAGTTCACATGATTTGATAACCAAAAAGCTTTTTTTTTCTGCCTTCAAAAACACCGCACAAAACAGCAGCCTTAGCTGCTGTTTAACCCTTTCTTTTTAAGCATTTCCCTTATCAAAAACTTTTCAAAAGAACTTTTCTCACATCTCAACATACCACTTTCAATATATCAGTAGTTTGTTTGCATTTAGGATAATTTTATTTAGCTTAAAATCGCTATTAAAATCTGTCCCAAAACCCATTTTCGTTACTTGGTTCAGCAGCTTAATGGTCCAATGGGCTCCATTCTCGATTTTTCATTTGTTTATTACTTGGTATTATAAGCTAAAATTTTGCATGCTTGAAATAGGCTAGGTTGTGCATCTAATTAGTATTTTTATGAATTTTTCCTATAGCTTATTAGCAGCTTAATTAGCCCTTGAAAACACCTCCTGGCCCTGTTTCTGCTGCAACAGCAGCCTAGGTACTGAGCTTTCTTTCAGCTTATAACAGGTTAGCTTTAGCTTATTTAGGATACACTAGGGACCTTAGTGCTTTTTAGATAATATAGATTAGGAAGTGGTAGTCTTTAGCTTATTGTATGCTTATTAGTGCTTAATTTGGCATTCTTTAGCTTATTGTCCTATTTTTAGTTTAGGTTCCCCTTAGTATAAATTCTCTTATACCAACTGCTTATTCCCCTTGTCTTTTAGCTTATCTCAGTGTTTTTGCTTATTCCAGTATTCAAATGCTTATTCCATTTTCTCAATTGCTTATTTGCTTATTTGGTGCTAAGAATATTTCAAATATAGTTCTTATTTGGTTGTAAGTGAAACTGAGATGGAAAAGCAGTTATAAACTGCTTATTACAAGTTTTCTATAAGTTGTGTTTTTACAAAAAGTACTTATTTCCATCCCTACTTTAATTCGCAAAAAGAAAATCCAAAAAAAAAAATACAGGAACAAAAAGTTGACCAGGGGGATTCGAACCCTGGTCTGCTCAGTCAACAACACAACACCACACTCATCTCCAACGCGCCCTTGGGTCTTTCTTGTCAAACTTTGCAACACTTAATATATAAGGGGACTTGGGCAGTTTTGCTTATAAGCCATTCTTGGCTTATTTCGTGCTTATTTTCAAAAGCAACACCAAGCTTTCTTATTTTTCCTAGGACCAGTGATAATCAAAGTAGTTTCTGTGATTTTCTCGTATTTTTCTAAAGCAGTTTAGTATTTTTAATTATTTAATTTGTTTAAATTAGTTTTTAAATTGTAATAAATAAAATAAAAGTCAGAAAAATATTCCGCTTTTTCCTAAAATTCTTTTTAGTCATGTAGGACGTAGAAAAATTGTTTTTACATTCGCAGGACTTTTATTTCATAAATTTTACGTTTTATCTTGCGCTCCAACGTAATTTTTGTACATAACGTACGTTTTCATTTTAAGTCACGTTTTTAGATAATTTAAGTTTAAGTTTTAGTTAAAATAGTTTATTTAAGTCATTTTGTTTTATAAAATCACAAGAACATCATTTTAAAAATAGTGATAGCGTTTATTTAATATTTTTAATCTTTTTAATTTCCTTTAATTTTCATTTTAGCCCTTGTAGTTTATGTCCTTTTTCCGTAGTTATAATAATTCCAAATCTCCTTTTCCGTTCAAATCTCGCGATCACTATACGTTTGATAATCCATTGCATAGCTCGCTGGGACATAACGACCCGGGGAGACCCTATACTCCTCAGATCTTCATTGCATTTGTGTCTGAACTGTTTTAAGTCTGTTACGGCTGGTCATTCACAAGTGACCAGTTTGTGTGATTAGACTTGACTAGTTCAGCACAGATCAAATTTTTGGCGCCGCTGCCGGGGAGCTGTGCTGATAATCTTACGTCTAGCAGATTAGTGATTTGGATATTCACTCTTTGTTCATACCATCCATCTGTATGTATTTATATTTTCTTATAAAAATAAAAAATCCAAAAAGATTTTCATTCTTTGTTTTTGAAGCATATTTTTCAAAAAAAAAATCCAAAAATATCCATTTCTTTATCCTCAAACCTGTTTAATTCCCCATTCCTTATCCTCTATAACCGTTTAATTCTTCATCTCTTATCCCTCTTATCCGTTTAATTCTTCATGTCATGGTTTTCGACATGTTCCTGGTGTGGAGGTCCATTTAACGGTGGAAATTGTCGGCGATGTACCAATGTGGGTTTCGGAGACAAGTTTGTCGGTAATCCCGATCCCATTTCAAATAATGAAGCACCCGATTTTTCCTACCTACCTCCACACCCCCAATACGAATCCCACTCATGCGAGTTTTGTGGGAATGATTCTCATTACGGTTTTGATTGTCCACCACGGGTCCCGCTTGTCTATGAGCCGGAACCGTGTTACAATCAGAACTTTGGTGAAAGTTATTTTCCCAATTATCTCTGTTGTGAGAATTGCGGGGGTCCTCATGAGACTTTTGAATGTCAACCGATGAATCAAAATTTTCAAAATTCCAATTCTCCCGGTTTTGACAATTTCCAACCCCCACAGTATTCCATCAGTCATCAGACTTCCGAGCCTTCACATCATTTCAATGATTACGAGGAGTGTAATCTTCCTCAAAGTTCTGAAGAAATACGCATTCGAAAGAAACTGCAAATGAAAAGAATGGTGTGTAAGCTTCAGCAGATGAATATAAGAATCAGATATGATGACGACGATGATGAGGATAGTATTCAAATGAAGGAATACTATGATTACGACGAGGAGAGTGTTACTCAATTGAACGATCTTATTTCTCAACTCCCTCAGTCTATTGCTATCACACCTATCTTACCTATTATTGCTTCCAAAGACTCTCTCATAATGGAGGATGATCATCTCAGCACTATTTCGGAAACGGAATCATCTAGTGTTGAGGATCTTGTCCCAATCCCAAGTGAGTCTGAGGATATATCCGATAGTGATTGTGATTTGCCTTTTTGTGATTCTCTTGACATTTCTGAGGTTACTTCCGGGATTTTCTCAAATCCTCTTTTTGAATTTAATAATGACTACACTTTTGAGAAAGTAAATCCTCTTTTCGATGAAATGTCTGAGGCCGATACAGAGACCATCACGGAAGTGGTGGAAATTGCTAGCTCTCAGAGCACACCACTTGTCCCACCTCTGTATTCTATCTTATCTCTTCCATCATGTGATGATGATTCTATCCTCACTGATGAGATTCATGATCCAAAAATCATGAATTCTCCTTCTGATAATGAGGAGTTAGTCATGATCATCATCATGATTCTCCTTCTTTTCTTCACATACGGTGTGACTTCTCCATGTCTTAACTCCTTCGGGAGTGCAGACATTATCTTTGACCCCGACATTTTCATGTACCATCTGTGAGCCGGGTCTGTCTCTTTCTCTCTATATCTCGTCGGTGTGGAACTTTCACGTGCTTCAAATGTTTGTCCAAACATCTTGAATGAAAGTCCGATGGACATTGTTTCTTTCACTTTGCTTCCCCATGAACCAATTAATGCGGGGTCGAGTCAAGCTAGCGACTCGAAAATCAAAAACAGTAGCACTCACCATATGGGTTTTCACCCATATTTCTGACTTCTTACCCCTTTCTACCACCTAAGTGTGGGGGTGATGCCCCACATGTTATATATATATATATATCTCTAAAAAAAAAAAAAAAAAAAAAAAAAATCCTTTCTAAATAATGGCCGTAGTATTTCCCTTTTACGTTCTTTGTTTCGGCATAACCGCCGGTACTTTGAATATTGAGGGCAATATTCATTTCTAAGTGTGGGGGGGAATTCTCACGAATTTTATCATATAATTATACCAATTCCCCCGTTTTTGGCCAAATTTTTTTTTTGGAGTAAGTGTTTTACACTTACTCAATTGGTTATCAGTCCGCCTTGTCTAATAAACAAAAGGATTGGCTAATCCAGGAGCAAACGGCTCTTGGTAAAGATATATCAAATCCGTTGACAGCTTGCAATTTGCCCAAAATTGTATGGTATTCAGCTCACCATATCCTAAAAAGTGAAGAGTTGGCTAGCCCGCAAGTTTATGGCTTGTGGTAAAGGCAGTGGAAAAACCATAATTGGTAATCAGCTCACCAAAGATAATATTGATAATTTATCTAAGAGTTGGCTAGTCCAGAAGCAAACGGCTTCTGGTAAAGACAAATCAAATCCGTTGGAAGCTGGTGGTTTGCTCAAAATCACATGGTTATCGGTGTACCATGGTTCTTACTTGAACTGAAACATTTGGCTACTCCAGAAGTAATGGCTTTTGGTAAAGAGATTCAAATCCATTAAGTTTTTCTCAAAAGATTGCTAGGGACTAGCAATAGTTTAGTGTGGGGGATTGATGAGTGTGTAAATACTCATCATTTTTGGTCAAATCGGAACTGCAAAACGTTTAAAAATGCTCATAAATGCATCAAAATACTGAAAATATTCCAAAATTGCATTTTATGTGTTTCAGATGCAAAATGTTTAAAATCAGATGAAAAATGAGCAAAGTTTGCATAATTGGCAGTTTCAGTCCCCCAAGTTTCTAAAATTGTCAAAAATAGTCCCTGAGTCAAAATTTCAAAAGAAAAATCACCAAAGGTCCTTTTAATATCATAACTTGTCAAATTTAGTCCTTTGGTGAATAATATCAAAAGTTTTGAGAAATTACAAGTTTAGTCCCCGGAGTTTCAATTTTGGCATATACGGTCCTTGTATTACTTGAGATTTACAGGTTTGGTCCTTGGATTTTTGGAAAATGTCAATTGTAGCCCTTAGATTACATTGGCAGAAGTTACACGAATGGTCCCTGGAATTTCAGTCTTGGCACATTTAGTCCCTTAAATACTAAACAATACCATTCCTAGTCCTAAATCATTATCTACCTAAGTCCAAACTACAAACTAGGCCCAATCCAAATTAAACCAAAACCCAAACCCGGTCCAAAACCCAGGTCAAACCCATAAAACCCGGTCAACAAGCTAACCACCCTTTCCCTCTTCTCTTTTCCCTTCGTTTTCCCGCCCAAACAAACCCAGCTCCCAAGACACAGAACACAATAATTAAACAAGCTCTCTCCCATCCCCTGCGACAGAGAAGACAGAAAAAGAAAAAGAAGAAAAAGAGACTGCAAAAAGACGCACGCGTGTTTCATTATCACAAGGAAGAGAGAGAAGAAAGAGACCAAGACCTAGTAGCTTAGTATAAATAGGAGCTCTTGTAAGCCTTCTAGGCATTAGGATTTGTAGTTTTAAAATCAGTTTTAGTTTTAATTGTAATGTTTTTTTTAGTTAATGAAAAAAGTTATTTTGCTCTTCTGTTTCGCTTATTTGCTTATGTGCAGTTAAGCACATCAGTGTTTATCTGCTATTTGTCCTTGTCATTCATTAGTTTTAATTTAAACCACAAGATAGTTTTTACAAAAATAAATCCTAGTCTAAAGTTTGAAAAATCAGTTTTCAAAAGAATTTCAACCCATAAAAGGGTGTTTGGTTCAGGTAAAAGATTGGAGTCAAAACTATTTTCTACCCACTTTGACTTTCAAAGTCAAAGTGTTTTAAGTCTTAAGTCAGTTTGCCAAAGTAGTTTAACTTGCATCACAAAGTTCACATGATTTGATAACCAAAAAGCTTTTTTTTTCTGCCTTCAAAAACACCGCACAAAACAGCAGCCTTAGCTGCTGTTTAACCCTTTCTTTTTAAGCATTTCCCTTATCAAAAACTTTTCAAAAGAACTTTTCTCACATCTCAACATACCACTTTCAATATATCAGTAGTTTGTTTGCATTTAGGATAATTTTATTTAGCTTAAAATCGCTATTAAAATCTGTCCCAAAACCCATTTTCGTTACTTGGTTCAGCAGCTTAATGGTCCAATGGGCTCCATTCTCGGATTTTTCATTTGTTTATTACTTGGTATTATAAGCTAAAATTTTGCATGCTTGAAATAGGCTAGGTTGTGCATCTAATTAGTATTTTTATGAATTTTTCCTATAGCTTATTAGCAGCTTAATTAGCCCTTGAAAACACCCCCTGGCCCTGTTTCTGCTGCAACAGCAGCCTAGGTACTGAGCTTTCTTTCAGCTTATAAGAGGTTAGCTTTAGCTTATTTAGGATACACTAGGGACCTTAGTGCTTTTTAGATAATATAGATTAGGAAGTGGTAGTCTTTAGCTTATTGTATGCTTATTAGTGCTTAATTTGGCATTCTTTAGCTTATTGTCCTATTTTTAGTTTAGGTTCCCCTTAGTATAAATTCTCTTATACCAACTGCTTATTCCCCTTGTCTTTTAGCTTATCTCAGTGTTTTTGCTTATTCCAGTATTCAAATGCTTATTCCATTTTCTCAATTGCTTATTTGCTTATTTGGTGCTAAGAATATTTCAAATATAGTTCTTATTTGGTTGTAAGTGAAACTGAGATGGAAAAGCAGTTATAAACTGCTTATTACAAGTTTTCTATAAGTTGTGTTTTTACAAAAAGTACTTATTTCCATCCCTACTTTAATTCGCAAAAAGAAAATCCAAAAAAAAAAAAAATACAGGAACAAAAAGTTGACCAGGGGGATTCGAACCCTGGTCTGCTCAGTCAACAACACAACACCACACTCATCTCCAACGCGCCCTTGGGTCTTTCTTGTCAAACTTTGCAACACTTAATATATAAGGGGACTTGGGCAGTTTTGCTTATAAGCCATTCTTGGCTTATTTCGTGCTTATTTTCAAAAGCAACACCAAGCTTTCTTATTTTTCCTAGGACCAGTGATAATCAAAGTAGTTTCTGTGATTTTCTCGTATTTTTCTAAAGCAGTTTAGTATTTTTAATTATTTAATTTGTTTAAATTAGTTTTTAAATTGTAATAAATAAAATAAAAGTCAGAAAAATATTCCGCTTTTTCCTAAAATTCTTTTTAGTCATGTAGGACGTAGAAAAATTGTTTTTACATTCGCAGGACTTTTATTTCATAAATTTTACGTTTTATCTTGCGCTCCAGCGTAATTTTTGTACATAACGTACGTTTTCATTTTAAGTCACGTTTTTAGATAATTTAAGTTTAAGTTTTAGTTAAAATAGTTTATTTAAGTCATTTTGTTTTATAAAATCACAAGAACATCATTTTAAAAATAGTGATAGCGTTTATTTAATATTTTTAATCTTTTTAATTTCCTTTAATTTTCATTTTAGCCCTTGTAGTTTATGTCCTTTTTCCGTAGTTATAATAATTCCAAATCTCCTTTTCCGTTCAAATCTCGCGATCACTATACGTTTGATAATCCATTGCATAGCTCGCTGGGACATAACGACCCGGGGAGACCCTATACTCCTCAGATCTTCATTGCATTTGTGTCTGAACTGTTTTAAGTCTGTTACGGCTGGTCATTCACAAGTGACCAGTTTGTGTGATTAGACTTGACTAGTTCAGCACAGATCAACCCTTCATATGAATTTGTGTGGACCAATGAGAGTGCAAACGATAAATGGGAAGAAATATATTTTAGTCGTTGTTGATGACTACTCTGGATTTACTTGGGTAAAGTTTTTGAGGACAAAGGATGAAACTCCAGATGTCATCATCAAACTTATCAAGCAGCTTCAGGTTCGACTTAACAATACTGTCAGAATTGTTTGAACAGACAATGACACAGAGTTCGTTAACAAAGACTTAAGTCAATTTTATGAAAGTGTTGGAATTAGTCATCAAAGAAGTGTTCCACGAACTCCTCAACAGAACGGTGTTGTTGAAAGTCGAAATCGAACTCTTGTGGAAGCCGCAAGAACAATGCTGATTTACTCAAAGGTTCCAATGTTTCTCTGGGCTTAAGCCATTGCCACTGCTTGCTACACCCAAAATCGTTCCCTTATACACACCTCTCATGGAAAAACTCCATACAAACTTGTCCATAAACGAAAACCTGATCTCTCCTACCTTCGTGTGTTTGGTGCTTTATGCTATCCAACAAATGACGGTCAAGATTTAGGTAAATTAAGAGCTAAAGCGGACATTGGAGTTTTTGTTGGTTATGCATCAAACAAGAAGGGTTACCGAATCTACAACAAAAGAACTCGAGATATCATGGAAACTATTCACGTCACGTTCGATGAGCTGTCCGGGCAAATGGCTCCAGGACAATCAAGTTCTGGACCTGCATCTCAACCTTCATTAAGTAGTCCCATTAGTTCTTCTCTTGTACAAAATCCCTTACCAGCAACTCCTTATGTATCTACTTTAGAAGATGATTTGAAGAAATTGTTTGATCCAATGTTTGATGAACACTATGAGCCAATTGCTAATGATCTTTCAAATCCATCAACAGAGGCTGTTCCTATCCCTGTCAATGAAGTTAACCCTTCAGTTTCTATGTCATTAAGTCAAGAATCGCCTGCTGCTGATCACTCTATCTCATCAATAAATCCTCAATCATCGAGTGTACATCATGGAATTGTATCTGGCACCTATGATGGAGATAATCCCTTTGCTACTCCCGAAGATGCTCCCTTTGAGAACATATTTGCTCCTGAACCATCATCAGAACCATCTTCTTCAGGAGAAAACGACTCTGCTACTTCAGTTCCTCAACAACAACCACATGAACACCTTAGAAAATGAACACATGACCATCCATTGGACAAAATCATTGGAAACCTCTCTCGTCCAATATCCACTTGTAAACAACTTGCAACTGATGCCTTATGGTGCTTCTTCATCTCCGTACTCTCAAAGATCGAACCAAAAGATGTTAAAACTGCCATGAATGAAGACAGCTGGTTCAATGCCATGCAAGAAGAAATTCATGGGTTTGATCGACTAGATGTATGGGAATTAGTAGCTACTCCGGACTGTGCTATAATCATTGCTCTAAAGTGGATATTCAAAGTAAAACTTGATGAGCATGGTGATGTGTTAAAGAACAAGGCTAGATTGGTTGCAAAAGGATATCGTCAAGAGGAGGGTATTGACTTTGAAGAATCATTTGCTCCAGTTGCACGTATCGAGGCAATCAGAATCTTCCTGGCTAATGCTGCACGTAAGAACATGGTTGTCTATCAGATGGATGTAAAGAAGACTTTTCTTAATGGAAATCTTAAAGAAGTCGTTTACGTCAGCCAATCGGAAGGTTTTGTGAATCCAGAGCATCCTACTCATGTATATCGCTTGAAGAAGGCTCTTTACGGTTTGAAGCAAGCTCCAAGGGTATGGTATGATACGCTATCAAAGTTTCTTCTATCTATTGGATTCAGCAAAGGAGCAGTTGATCCAACATTGTTCACCAGAATGTCAGGCAAACATTTAATTCACGTTCAAATTTATGTTGATGATATTATTTTTGCCTCAACTGAATCCAATGAATGTGACCGTTTTTCTAATGAGATGGGTTTCAAATTTCAAATGTCTATGATGGGACAAATGTCATTTTTCTTGGGATTACAAATTTCACAAAGTCCCGGAGGCATTTTTATAAATCAATCTAAATATGCAAATGAAATTTTAAAGAAATTTGGATTTGATACTTGTGACACCGTTGACACTCCCATGGTAGAACGTACTAAACTGGATGAGGACCACTCAGGGATCATGGTAGATCAAACGAAATATCATAGTATGATTGGATTCCTGATGTACCTTACTGCCAGTAGACCAGACATTCTGTTCGCTGTATGCATGTGTGCTAGATACCAGGCTAAGCCTACTAAAAAGCACCTTGAAGCGGTTAAACGGGTCTTTCGGTATCTCCAAGGAACCATCAATATGGGACTTTGGTACCCGAAGGACACCGGTATGTCACTAACAGCATATGCAGATGCTGATCATGCAGGATGTCAAGATACACGTCGAAGCACGTCAGGAGGTGCTCATTTTTTGGGTGATAAGCTCGTGAGCTGGTCTTTAAAGAAACAAATGAGTACTTCTATATCCTCTACAGAGGCTGAATTCATAGCCATGTCATCTTGTTATGCTCAAATCCTATGGATGAGATCCTAATTATCTGACTATGGCTTTGAATTTAACAAAATTCCTCTGTATTGTGATAACAAAAGTGCCATTGCTCTCTCATGCAACAACGTTCAACATTCAAGAGCAAAACATATTGACATTCGACACCATTTCATCAGGGAGCAAGTGGAGAATGGTGTGGTGGAACTTTATTTTGTTAGGACTGAATACCAGTTAGCAGACATCTTCACCAAAGCTCTATATAGAGAACGTTTTGAGTTTATCCTCCTACGACTTGGTCTAAAGAGTCTACAACAGGAAACACTCAAACGTCTTCAAGAGGAAGACGAGGAGTAAACGTTTTTCTTCATCCATCTCTTGTTAATATCTATTAAAAAAAATTGAAAAACTCGAATTTTTTTTAAAAATATTGTCATTTTGTCTTGTTTTTCTTGATTGATAATATCTACGGTCTTTGTGCTGTCATTCAAAGAGTGACATGGGTCTTTAGATGTTTTTCGAATGTACATAAATAAAAAAAATTGAGAGAAAGAAAGACCAAGGCTTGTAGTCATTTCAGTCAATAACCCGTTTTTAAAGAAAGAATAGAGCCATGCTTTATCCTATCTTTCAAATCTCATGCTCTGATTCTAAAAACAAATATTTGTTATCTTATTGAAAACTAATTAAAATAACTCGATCTCAATTTTTGAAAATCATCTGGACTTGACATCTGTCAAAATCTCTATCTCTCAATCAACAACTTATGTCATAGATTGAGGGGGAGAATGATTTCATTTTAAATCAAAAGGTTATTTGTCATACAATTGGTTCAGACCATGGTTTATGTCATGTTTTCAAAAGATATTCAAGCATGTTTAATCCTTAGAGTTTAAAGTTTCAGATTTGATCCTTATCGGTTAAATGTTTTCATAAGCAAGTCACAATTCTCCTAAAAAAGCTTTCAAAATCAATTTAAATCTACAGAGATCACAAATCTCAAATGATTTGAAAATTGTGATCGGGGGAGAATTTGTGATTTAAATTGGATTTAAACTGATAATTCGATAAATGGTTTTATAGTGATCTACAAGCTCTCCTCCCCACATGTGCCAAACGATTTCAAATTTTCCATGCACATGTTGAGGGGGAGCATCTATTTCAAACCAAAAAGGATTGAAACGTGATTGATCTGTTTCAATGTGCAGGTTTTCCCTAATATGTGCAAAACACTTTCAAATCTCTATGCACATATTGAGGGGGAGCAACCTTTTGAAAACCACATTCTTTCCCAAAAATATCCTTAAAACAAAGTATGAAAAATACTAATTTTGATCAGGAAAGTGATGTTGATATCTTTTAGAAAATGGTAATCAAAGATGTGAATCCTTCCTCTTGCCTCCGTGTGCCAAAACGATTTCAAATACTCAATGAACATGTTGAGGGGGAGCTCTGTTTCTAAAAATATCAAAAACAACTCAGGTACAAAACGCTTTGATAATATATCACAAGTATCTGGATTGATTTTCAAATGGTTTTAAATTGGTTCCAATGGCAGATGAACAATACCAAAAAGACCGACCAAATTTACTTTATGTATGGGGATATAAGGATGGTTAGGTTAGGTATTCGTTCGCACGATCCCGCTAGAGCCGGAGGGATCTACCCAGGGACAATCCACTAGATAGTGTAGAAGTCCTTAGGTATGATGAAAAAAGGAGAAATGTGAGAAATGGGAATTGTGCGGACTATGATAGAGCTAGAACTGAAATATACCCAACAAGGTTTTAGTTATGAAGTCTCGGTAAGAACTGAAGGGGTTGAAGAATGAAAAAGAATTAAATGTGAAAAAGGGTGAAAAGAAATAGCTCTCCAATAATTCAACCTTAGGGCAGAAACCGGGTTCAATACATATGCTACTGGTGGTTACTAAGGTAACACTGGTATTGAAGACAAGACGTCATAGACCCAGTGACGCACTGCACTTCAACTTCCCAAACCACTCAAGTTCCTCTTAAAAGGACTTGTTTCATTCTCACGGGGAACCTACATAATCTATCGACCTTCTCTTAGAGTTTGTTGATATTGAAGAAGGAGACCCTCTCCCTAGTCTCCGGCATAGGAACCAAATGTGCAAAATTGAGTCTAGAGCTACAAGATCATCAATAAATCTCTTTAGGACACTATCAATAAAGACTCTCTGTTTCACACAATGTGGAAAGAGAGATTATATTTTAAGAGTCCTACGCATTATCCTTGTGGTATTGCCAGAACATCTGAGTGATATGTAAACATATTCACAATGACGATGGAAAACCTTCTAGAGCCAACATCAAACAAGCTCTTGGTAGGTGGCATGTGAGATCTATCCAATAGATCAACCATGTGACAACTGAACAGAAACAATGGGGCGATTCAAAATTATGAATCAATCCTGGTTCAGGTTATGGATTGACGGATACCTTTGAAAAACCGGTCGGTGTGCTTAAAATTATTTTCTCTAGCACATCAACTGTGTATTAATATTTCAAAAATAAAAGGTGTTTATGATTGATAATTGATTTTCCTTAAAACCTTCGTTGTATTGCAAAAACAATTTATTAAGCAATATTCGATTGTTTTTCAAATCTCTTTTCATCAATCAGTGAATCTCAAATTCGCTGGTTCACTCACTCCGTGTTGTCTTCTTTGAGACGTTCTGGTCTGAGAACAACTTGAACAGCTGCGAAACCCTGTCAAGGAGATTCTTCAGAATTATACCTGATCACAGGCAGTACTTGTACTGATCAACGGGGAACCGTGGGCCGTGTACCTCAATTCAACGAAAGTGATCAAAGACACTTTCGTGCGCTTTATTGCTAACTATTGTATGCAGGTACGCCCGACGTTTGCAGCTGATCAGAATGGAGAGGTCAATCCATAGCCGCATGCTCACACATCACATTCATCTCTAAAGAAATCATGATAAGTGCATCGACGACTCTGATATTTTCACTCCATGCTTCTGCTACGCTCCTGCAAATATCTTGAATCAACTAAAGCTTCCACTACTCTGATGAGAAGAAATCATGATCCAGAATGTGAGCATGTCAGTCCAAATGTCACAACATCACATAATGTCAACACCACAAAGGAAGAGTCAGAGATTTATGGTAACTGATGATCTCAAAGCTGGCTCAAACTCATTATCACGTGGATCTGTTAAAGACCTCCACTTGGATTATCCAAACATGCAAAAATGAAGAATCAAAGACTACGAGCTACAGAGCAAGGAAAATTAACAAGAATCCAAGAAAAATCTTAATGTAATATCTATTTTGTATTCAATGTAATTTGAGGTGACCTCCCTTAGGGGGAGATTGTTAGGATTTAGTAAATCCAGTTATTAAAGTGTCGGTCACCTCAAGTATATGTAATCATTAGAAAGCTCGTAGTTGTAGTTATTTAATGTTAGATAGTATTTAGTTAAGTAACACCGTGGAGGACGGACGGGTCTTTACCCACTGTATGCCTGATCCACAACCCGTAGGTGGCGTTTATGTAAGAAACTATAAATACCCTCTACCTCACAAGGTAGAGGGTTGGAGCTCATAATAATACTTTCATTTTCTCTCACTAAGTTCCCAAACCTCTAACTCTTTCTCTCTCTAAAAACCTTATAGTATACGCCTAGTTTGATCATGGTTTGATGTGTTTGTGAAATCCAATATGTTACAGTTAGAATGACTCCTAAACTACTTCTTAAGTGTTAGTAATCAATATGTAATAGTTAGCTTAATTAGGCTTTTAAGTTAGTATTAATGGCAAGGCTTATGTAGAAAGCCCATAAGCCTTGACCCAAGCCCATAAAGAAGGAAGGGACTAGATGTGTTGCCCTAGCTCCCCCTATAAATAATGTTGTAAACTCCCATTTGGGAGTTGGTTGTTCACGTTCAATACATTTCCTACGCCTAAAGGTTTACATTCATTCGTATGTGTGATTGTTAAGTGTTCATCCGATCACTTCTTATATCATTTCTTTTACATTGATTCTTGTGTTACAATATGGTGACCTAACAGTGGTATCATTCGCCATCTAGTTGGGTGAAACAGTTTGTTTTTGAAGTATATTTGTATACGCGTGAGTTTCGGTTCTAAAAACTTTCATTCGCTTTAAAACTATAAATTTTACACTTTAAAACTCAAGATTCTTGTACTTTCAGGTTTATTATGTGTTAAAGTTTAAGTTTTTAGCATAAAGGTTGAAACTTTAAGTGTGTATCATTGTGTTTAAGCTTGGTTTTGTTCTTATAGTCGTTTCTACGCATAAGGTGAAAAAGTGTGTTAGATCATCAAGTTTTCAACTTTATTGTTATTTTGGTGATTTTGAAGCTACTTCATTCAAAAAATCGGGTTTCTAAACATTTTTGCGCTTAAAAATCAGTTTTGGTCAAGTTTGGTACTTCCTACGCATAGTAAAACCCTAGTTTTACTCGTAAGCATTCAAAGTCTACGCGTAAGCTCTTCATCGTTTGATCTTCAGTGCTAATGGTTTACTCAGTGTTTTCTTGCTTGGATAAGCCTAAAAACACTTCGACTTTGAATATCTTTTACACTGGTATAAGTGTAAAGGATTTTTGGGCAAAACCCTAGTTTTACGCATAAGCTAAATCTTACGCGTAGAATTCTTTCTGCCTAAGCATTTTCTTACGCCTAAGCTTATCTTACGCATAAGCTAATTTTACGCATAAGCATTCTACTACTAAGCCTGTGGTTTACGCCTAAGCTAAGTTTTTTTCCTCAAGTCTACGTGTAAGCTATACCTACGCGTAAGCTCTATTGTTACGCGTAAGTTGGGTTTCTACGCATAAGGTATTCTCTACGCTTAAGCTGGTTTCTACGCATAAGGTTACTTCATCAACAAAGTTTCATTCGACTACAAAGATCCATCATCAACACAAGTTTCAAGATGTCTCAACCACCATACTCTAGCTACTTTCCTCATATGTATTCTCAACAACAACAACAACAACTCTATCAACAATATCCTCCACCATCACCACAACTAATGCAACAATTTCAACAACAATTTCCTCAAGGAGCAATTTTACCACAAATGATTCAACCACCCCTAGTATACAAGTACAACCTTACACAAACTTTCAAAATCAGCATCCATCCAAGTATGCTATGAAGGAACCGTCTTGGTTTGCAAAGATGTGTGAAGCTTTAAGTAGCCAACAATCCATTCATGAAGCTTGATCACTTGATGGACCTCCAATGCTCACTCCCGGAAACTATGATCAATGGATGATAAGGTTCTTTAGGTTTTGTGATCTAAAGAAGCCACATGAAAAGTTCTTGGAGAAGGTCATCCTTGAAGGTCCATTTCAGATGCCTTCTATCACTGTACCCGGAGATCCGAATGCTAATCCACCAAGAGATGATATCACCAACGTTGTCGGTCTTGATTAACTTACTACTGACCAACTTCTACACTTAGAAGCAGATGAACTTGCAATGCAATATATCCTTTTGGGATTACCCAATCCGATACTTTCTAGTGTTGATGCTCAGAAGACTGCTAAAGCAATGTGGGAGCACATTCATCTTCTAATGGAAGGCACATAACTCAATCAAGAAGACATGGAATCAAAAATCTACTTAGCATATGAGCACTTCATGATTGAACCAGGGGAGACATTAGAGTCATATCATCATCGTTTTTCAGACATCATCAATGACTTGGAAAAACATAATATCATTATGCCAAGAATTGCAGTCAACGCTAAGTTCCTTAGTAGTCTTGGTCCTGATTGGGAAAAGTATGTTATTTTCATCCGTCAAGCGAAAAATGTTCATCATGCTACCTACAGATTGTTGTACGACTATTTGAAGCCTCACCAAAAGGAAGTTGACAGAGAAAGGATCATCCGTGGAGTCCCTGCTTCGCCTTCATCTCCGGATAATCAAACTATAGCTTTGTGGGCTCAAGCTTGTTATCCTCAATTCCCGACCTTACAAACTGTCTTCACAAATCCTCCACAACCAACTGCTACAATTACACCATATGATCCATCACAGCAACAATCCCAAGAAACTCAATTGGTTCCATACAACAACAATGATCAAGCAGTTTACAGTAAATCTAAGGAGGATGCAGAAGCTTTCGATGCATTGCAACAAGGGTTTGTCATGATTGCTAGAGCCTTCGGTCGATATTCTAACAAATCCAACAATCGCATTCAAACCTCATCTAACACAAGGAATCAGGTTGTTGTTAACAATGGATGTGTTGAAGTTCATAATCGTGGTAATGTTCGACAGATGGGTAGTGGTCAAGGGTTTAATGCTACTGGAAGGAATAACATGGGTGCTCCACAACAACGGGCTCAAGTGGTTGATCAGGGAAATGCTCAGACTGGGATTAATGGTCTTCGTTGTTATAACTATAATGAGAAGGGTCATCTGGCTAATGCATGCCCAAAGCCAAGGACAAGAGGCAGCGCTTATCACAAAGAGGCTTTACTCTTGGCACTTAAGGATGAAGCTGGTGGAACTCTTACCAACAAGGAACACAACTTCATGGCAAATGCAGATTCTGATGATGACATGGAGGACTTGCAGGCTAATGCAGCTGTGATGTTAATGGCAAACATGCAAGAACTTCATATGAGTGACACAGGCCCAGTGTATGACACTGACGGCTTGTCTCAGGTACCAGATCAAACTTTTCTCATTCATTATCTGATATCTCTACCGGCATCTGCATCTGACGAGATCCAGAGTGTTCAACATGAATATTCCACATCTCATCACGAAGAAAATCAAATGGATCCCGTTATCACATTTGACGATCAAGATGACCTCACGGTTACCTTTGATAATCAAATTGACCCCGTGGTTTCATTTGAGGACCTAAATGATAACTATGTGGAGACTCCGGTTGAACAAAATGAATCTTTGTCTAATCCAGATCCCAGGCTCATCACCTTCTTTGAAACTCAATTACAAAAATGCACAGAGATTAATGCTAAACTAAAAGATAAAAATGCACTGTTGACTAAGGATAATGAATGCTTAAAATTCCAACTCAACATTTTTCAAACACAAGAAAAACGTGAAAAAGGTTTTGAAGTCGCTTTTGCTAAATCTTACCAAAATGAAAAATCTTTGGAAAAACAAATATGTGATCTAGTTGCATCCAAGAATACTTTGTTGTCTCAAATAGAACAACTGAAATATGATCATAAACAACAACTTAACTCTCTCACTTCGAAAACTCAAAAAGCCAAGTCTGAGTTGTTAACTTGTCAAAAACAGTTCTGTGAGTACAAAAAGCATTCAAGGTAACAAATAGATGACTATCTTGAAGAAATTGTCGACTTACAAAACAAAATCAAAGAGTTTCGAAATGTTGTTTACAAACATGGTGAGTCAATCACAACTATTCAAAAGTTTACTTTTAAACCAAATCCAAATGGATATGGACCGAATCTTGCTGATTACAAACCTAAGTTTTCACATAGAGCATTCAAACCAAATCCTCAAGTTTACAGTGCAGAACATAGAATTGATGACTCCATTATGAGTGTTGTTGAATATAATCGCATGGAGGAATTAGATGCAGATGACGAGAGTCGGTCAAAAATGGAAAATGTTGTTTATAATAAACCATTTAACTATTCAAAAGCTATAACTTTCGTCACACAACCGGATAATTCTAACACACCTTGGGTTATCACACCTACTTCTGAGTCTTCTAATGTTGGTTCCCAACTCAATACTGCACAAATTAATGGTCCTTTACCTTCACTCAGTGAAGTAAAAACTTTACCCGAACGTTGTCAAATTCTTAAATATTTTGAAACATTCTTATCGGACATCAAACTTTTGGAACGTGAAATAGAAATCAATTCTGAAATAAAAGTTGAACATTTTCAATCGCCTCATGCGCGAGCACAAAGAGATATTTTTCAGAAAAGAATTTTACCTCATGTCCGAAATTTGAAAATGTTTGCAATATATTGGGAAAGGGATTTTCACAAGGAGCTTGGACTTATGAAAAGAGTTTTCGAGAATACAGAAACATCGATTTCAAATACTAAACGTAAAAAGAAAATGTTAAGAAAAGATGTTGATCGACTCTTGGATGATATTATCTGTGCTGATACCATTAATGTTGTGTTATTACATTCTGTTGCATATGCATTTGATTATATCACTGTTGATTCTGTTGATTATGTTGAAAATGTTGAGAATACCGATAATGTGTCACAAATCAAGTCTTTAACAGTTGAAAATGAGCGTTTGTTAAACGAGCTTTCAAGTGAAAAACGTCGTCTTCAATGGTGTCAAAAATATTGTCAAAATCGAGAACTCGCTTTGCAAAACAAAATCAACCAGTTGCATACCAAAACTCTTAATCCAAAACTTGAGCAACTGGATGATGAAAACGTGTCTTTAAAGTGTCAAATTTCAAAATATGAACAAGAAATTTCAAAAGTTAAAATGGAATATGGTGTCATATTTGATTTACTCAAAAAGACTCGTGCTCAAGCGTCAAAAGATGTTGATGATCATCTTGCATATACCAAAGATGTTTTACGACAAAATGGAAACGCCCATTCTAAAAATCTAGATTTGTTACACACTATCCATGATCTAAAAGCAGAGTTGGTAAAACTTAAGCAAAATAGGAATAGTAACACAAAAGTTATTGCACCAGGAATTCTTAGACTGCCTAATGACACATCACAAGAAACTAATGTGCTTCCCTCTACTGAAACAGGAATAGTTGCCTCTTTTCCCAACGCTAGCACTTCACAGCTTAAGAGCACCACAAGGAAGAATAGGAAGTTGCGACGTAAGAAAAGAACAATAAAGACCTCTGAAGTAGAAGAACACCTTAGGACTTTGAATAAGACTCAAGTTGCACCCACTTTAGATATTGCGCCTGACAAATGTAACGGAAAAAGTGATGTAACGAATGCTGAATCTTTAAGTACTTTAAATGTTATGTTTGAAGCTTCTTGTGTTGGTTGTCGTAAAAGCATGGTTTCTGGTTGTCATGATAAATGTGTGGCTAATGCTATCTTATATCGTAAGCGGAATAATAGAAAACGGAATACCTCTAGGCCCACTAATGCTTCTAAGTCTGTGCTAGGTAAACCACCCTCTAGTGTTCCGGCTACGATCATTGATGTACCCATAGAACCCCCTAAACCTCTTAGGAAGAACTTATCATGTAAAACCCTAAAATCATTAACGCATTGAAAGACTATTATACCCCTCGAGTAATAATTTGTAAAAATAAAGCGAGATCGATAATTACGTTAATTACTTAACGATATGGTTTACATGGGACTTTGGATGATAAAAACTTCCATTAACTCAAAAGTAAATATAATACATTTAAAATGTTGCATGGTCTATATAAAATACATGTTAGTAAATTAAATAAAAGGGTGACACAAATTGAATTTTAGTAAGTAAATAAAAGAGAATATTTGGTCTTGCCTTCCCCTTTTTTGTTCGACCAGAATCACGCCTAAAGGGCTCCCAATATTTGCTAAAATTGACTCATACTTATCACAATATAATCTCATGCAATCTCATTAAAATATATTACTAAACCCTAACTCTCCCCCAAGAAAAACATACGGCAAAACCACTCCTCCATTCCATCTTTCTGTCGCCAAGAAGGAGGTCCAAGAGGAGCTTTGTACGGGGTTCTTTCGATGCTGATATCACGTGTTTGGTTCAAGGTTCGCTTGGCGTTTTCGTGGGTCTAAGTGTGGCTGCTGCTATCGCGACATCTAGGGCACAAGAGGTGCTTGGATTGTTGGTTCTTGATCTTTGTTTCCTTCTCTTTCACACGCTACAAAGGTACATCAATATCTCGACATTCCCTTTTTGGTTTTGAATTCTGGTCGTGGCCTTGTGTCACCTTTCGCATGCCTTTTGAACCTTAAAATCATGTCACATATAATACAAAACTTAAATGTGGAAGACCTAGTGTTAAACTACATGAAATCATGAATCAGACACCATATATATGTCATTAAAGAGTATGAAAGATCTGGTCATGTATATGCCATGCGCATGCTTGGTATCACTTGTAAAATCATTGATACTAACTAGGTTAATTTAACGCTAGGCTTCGTAAAATCATAACAAACCCTTAATATATGTCGACTAAAGCACATAATCTGGTCCCTAGAATCTGTTTGTAAAACACCCTCTCGACATGATTAAAAAACTTGTGTATTGTCATGACAAACTTGTGTATTGGATTGGTATTGATATGTGTCGAATTGGTCACGTATAGGGCTGATTTGGATGGTTTATGGGGCGTACATAATCTGTTTTGGGGAGGATTTTCAATTCTTTCCTGGTTGCTGTTGGTTGTCATGTGAATCTGGTGCCCATGGAACATGCATGTAATTCGACTAAACATCACATAAAATAGTATGTACAGATGTCTCATAAAATAATAGAATTGGTCACATGAAATCACAATGAGACACATGAATATAAAGGTATGCATTAGTGATTTTAAAACCTGATATATAAATTCAAGCATGGGTCAAGATGCTATATGGTCATGGGTCGAATGCTATGAACTGTTATGGTCTTGTATATGCATGGGAACTATTTATTATTAAGCAAATAAAATTATGGCTAAGTGGTATAAACATGGTCTTGGGAGGTAAGTTTGAGGGCGAACGCGGGAAAATTGGTTGGGTTATTCGGTGTTTCGAAAGCATATCGGGGGGAGATGAGTCAGGGGTTAGTAGTATTACGGGTTTACTTGGTCGTAAATGTTAATCATATGGTCCGCGAGCGAGCTTAAAGATGTGCGATCGTAACGTTAAAACATGATTCTTTCTATTCATCTTAAACGTGCATGGAAAATTTTAACGACATAATACTTTAAGTTAATTACAATATAAACCTTCTACTTTGAGATAATTACCATGTAAACCTTATACTTTGAAGTATGATTATATAAAGCCCTCCAATAGATTAATTATCACATTAAACCTTTAAGTCTACCATTCATCATTTTTAACCCCTAAGTTTGACCAATTAATGATTATTACCCTAAAGTATTTTAATTCCTTCCATTACTAAAAATGAGAATACGCTTATAACTCTAAAAATATTAATACGATTAATCGTTATGACTTAAATGAGCTAATAAGTATTATACGAATCGTAACCGTGTAGATTCTTAGAGGAGACGTGACGTTGTGTCTTCGTGTTTGTTCATTCGTTGCTTTCCTTTCATTGGCATTAAGGTACAGATATTATGACCTTTTCAGTAAAGGTTCCTTATAACATTTTCTCTACGTTAGCTTTTATATTAGGGTTTTCTAAGCCTTTGCTATGAACCCCATTCTGTTTGTTTTGAGCTGTTGCTTATCTGAACTCTGATTTCTGAATTATGAAACATCTGATTTTGAACTATATTGATATGAAAACTCTGATTTTGAAATTATGATTAACCTTCTGATAAAGTATGATCTGTGTCACTGTTGACATTCTGATTTGACCTAAGATAGTTTGACACCCGAGCCAAATATTTCACTAGTCATGGGGGTTCCATGTCCGTGTCAGTGATGCACCTCTGACATGACTCTAGGGCAGTAGAGTGATGTTCTGCCACGTCCCTTATCTGTTATCTGTTATGAGCTCAAATTATGTTATATGACCAATATCTGTCTGTGGGGCGTATGGATGCATCCTAGATCTGTTCTGTTATCTGATATGATATGATTTGTCTGGTGAATGATGTCGTGTGCAATACGCGTCTTCACAGTCTGGGAGCTAGCTACTCCATTGGTTACTGAGGTCTCCCCTCCTATTATATATGGTATTCCGAGGTCACCCCTCCGAATACAATAGCTACTTATGATATGATATGATATGTTTCTGGGCTCGTGGTAGATTTCTGACAACCCTTACACTTTTGATATGCCTATACTGTACTTTCTGTATTTCCCCAACGCACCATAATCTGTATTAATT
Organism: Chrysanthemum seticuspe; assembly: GCA_019973895.1. Lineage (NCBI taxonomy): Eukaryota > Viridiplantae > Streptophyta > Magnoliopsida > Asterales > Asteraceae > Chrysanthemum > Chrysanthemum seticuspe. Next base: position 89,798,237 of record BPTQ01000009.1, on the reverse strand, counting down.
GTTCATTACTCAGTACCCTTATATGACTCACTCTTACCAAGATATAGATACTCTTTTTCATTGATTTGTCACACTTTCATTCCGTTATTTCAGACTATCGTTCCATTCACGTACCGGGTTATTATATGTTATTGGATTTGATTATGCTTTTCATGTGTTATGTGACTACCGATTACTCTGCTGCGATATGATTAATATACGGTTATCTGAGTTACCTGTTTTCATCTAATGATATGTGATCTCACTGTTATGTGACCCTCTGAATTGTCTGGTGACCATGCTAATGTGTAATCGTTAGTTTTGTCTGTTTATTATGTGTACTTCATTCAGTTAATTCCGTGGACTATGACTATTCGTTGTGTCCTTATCTGCTTATTGTTTACCTGCCATGTTTACATTTCTGTCTATGCTACGATTTGATTAGGTAAATGGTTCAGCTTGTGACGTCTGGCTTGTTAATTTGTTTAGTTGCCCTGCTATGTCTTTAATTCATTTAATTATATCGTTTATACTATATTCCTACTTATTACGTGTGACTGCCATGTGTTGACTGCTGTTAGTACTTCCGCTGTTATGATACTGGTTATGTTTTCAACTAAGGGTTTTGACCTGTGTGAATTGTCATGCTCACTTATTAATTAATTGCTTCCGTTTTCCTGTAGATATCTGTTTGGCTTGTATGTCTTCTGATTTCCTGATTTGATTGTATGACATATATGTTGTGTGGATGCAACGCCTGCTATGCTTGCTTATGTTTCAGTTCTTGTATGTCTGGTTTGTATGTGCTTGTTTATATGTCATCGATTCTTTGCTTTGCTTCGTTCTCCTTGTTATCTGTGCTTTGGATATCTATATAATTGTGTTATGCAGGATCCTCATTGACTCATTATTCTCATTTCGCTGCGACTTTGTTATCCGTTCCCTTTGTTTCATTTTGCATTTCAGATTTTATTTAGCTTTCGTTTTGTTATATCTGTTCACTGGGCTTTTTAAGCTCAGCCGCATTTCTTTCCTGCGGCAGATTTTAGGTTTGAAGATGGGTTTCGATGGGCTGAGAGTTAGAGTATCTGAGTGGACCAACCTTAGCACCTTATTACTTTGGGACTTATTTTGAACAACTTTTATTTTGAGATTTTAATTCATTCTGGATATTGTATTTTCTTGTCAGTCAATTGTGTGTATGTTTTGATACTTCATTTTTAAGGTTTCCGTTTGTAAAGATTTCATTTGTATGTTCTGATATGACACCAGAATGTGACACTTGTACCCTTGCCGGGTTGGGGTGTTACAATTATGGTATCATAGCCAAGTTTTGTCTTGTTGACCTTACGATTTACCTGTGAGGACTGGGTAGACATTAGGCTTCCGTCTGTTCTGATCTTCTCCGATTCGTTTGATAGTCGTTCAGATTTAACTTTGATATTCGTTTGTCTTCATTGATTTGGCCTTCCTCTTTTCGCATCAAATTTTTTTATTTTGTCTTCGCACATCCGTTTGTCGATCGTTAGATGGAGACTACCGTGGAGCCGAAGAAGATGGTGCTGACCCTGCGTTGCTGCAACAGTCCCTGAGTTGGAGAGGTTCATGAAGCAGAAGCCGCACCCGACTGCCGTGCTGCTGGAGACATCAGGATGATGTTGGTGGAAGCTGGACGGATCAACCAAAGACGCAAAAGACGGAGACAAGATTCAACCGGTGGCTGAGAAGGTTCATCTACTGCATATGATTTGGGCGCGACCTGTGTTAATCCGATTCGTTTGTCATGCGTTTTGAGGCGGTTTGATATTTTGTTAAGTGATTTTGATCGGTATTGCTTTTCCTTGATTCGTTCAGAACTCGGTTTGAATCATGAAGTTTTATTATTTAGCATTTTGGTGATATCTCAGCTTTATTTCGGATAGTCAGTAATGAGTCATGAGGAGCCGTTTTGTGCAAGTTGATAGCCTTCTTTCATTATGATATGGTAAGTTGCTTGATGTAGTTTATGCTGTGTGTATATGAATCTGGTCTGCTTTGGTATGTTACTTGATATCTGTATGTGATATGTTTTGTTGTGATATTGGTTATGTGGTTTGTCATGAACCGAGGCAAAATATGATGACAACAAGAACTTGTTATGTGATGCAAGTATTATGACGCCTGATCAACGTGATAATACCGAGATCATATAATCTGAACTTATTGAAATCATACGACGTCTTGGGAAATGCATGGGGTAGGTACGTGAATGGACTAGGCTTATATCCGTTATCTTTTGATCCTCATATTCGTTTGAAATTTTGTACCTCTGTACGAGATTTTCACCGACATCTATTACTTATAAGTTTTGTACGCTTTGGACCCGAAATCGTTTTGATCTGTGCGAAACTATGGATTGCTACGTCTGCCTTAAATTCGTACGTCTCTGTGTACCTTTACGACTTGAATTTTCGAGGACGAAAATTCTTATTTTAGAGGGGAAGAGTTGTAAAACACTAAAATCATTAACGCATAGAAAGACTATTATACCCCTCGAGTAATAATTCGTAAAAATAAAGCGAGATCGATAATTATGTTAATTACTTAACGATATGGTTTACATGGGACTTTGGATGATAAAAACTTCCATTAACTCAAAAGTAAATATAATACATTTAAAATGTTGCATGGTCTATATAAAATACATGTTAGTAAATTAAATAAAAGGGTGACACAAATTGAATTTTAGTAAGTAAATAAAAGAGAATATTTGGTCTTGCCTTCCCCTTTTTTGTTCGACCAGAATCACGCCTAAAGGGCTCCCAATATTTGCTAAAATTGACTCATACTTATCACAATATAATCTCATGCAATCTCATTAAAATATATTACTAAACCCTAACTCTCCCCCAAGAAAAACATACGGCAAAACCACTCCTCCATTCCATCTTTCTGTCGCCAAGAAGGAGGTCCAAGAGGAGCTTTGTACGGGGTTCTTTCGATGCTGATATCACGTGTTTGGTTCAAGGTTCGCTTGGCGTTTTCGTGGGTCTAAGTGTGGCTGCTGCTATCGCGACATCTAGGGCACAAGAGGTGCTTGGATTGTTGGTTCTTGATCTTTGTTTCCTTCTCTTTCACACGCTACAAAGGTACATCAATATCTCGACATTCCCTTTTTGGTTTTGAATTCTGGTCGTGGCCTTGTGTCACCTTTCGCATGCCTTTTGAACCTTAAAATCATGTCACATATAATACAAAACTTAAATGTGGAAGACCTAGTGTTAAACTACATGAAATCATGAATCAGACACCATATATATGTCATTAAAGAGTATGAAAGATCTGGTCATGTATATGCCATGCGCATGCTTGGTATCACTTGTAAAACCATTGATACTAACTAGGTTAATTTAACGCTAGGCTTCGTAAAATCATAAACAAACCCTTAATATATGTCGACTAAAGCACATAATCTGGTCCCTAGAATCTGTTTGTAAAACACCCTCTCGACATGATTAAAAAACTTGTGTATTGTCACGACAAAATTGTGTATTGGATTGGTATTGATGTGTGTCGAATTGGTCACGTATAGGGCTGTTTTGGATGGTTTATGGGGCGTACATAATCTGTTTTGGGGAGGATTTTCAATTCTTTCCTGGTTGCCGTTGGTTGTCGTGTGAATCTGGTGCCCATGGAACATGCATGTAATTCGACTAAACATCACATAAAATAGTATGTACAGATGTCTCATAAAATAATAGGATTGGTCACATGAAATCACAATGAGACAGATGAATATAAAGGTATGCATTAGTGATTTTAAAACCTGATATATAAATTCAAGCATGGGTCAAGATGCTATATGGTCATGGGTCGAATGCTATGAACTGTTATGGTCTTGTATATGCATGGGAACTATTTATTATTAAGCAAATAAAACTATGGCTAAGTGGTATAAACATGGTCTTGGGAGGTAAGTTTGAGGGCGAACGCGGGAAAATTGGTTGGGTTATTCGGTGTTTTGAAAGCATATCAGGGGGAGATGAGTCAGGGGTTAGTAGTATTACGGGTTTACTTGGTCGTAAATGTTAATCATATGGTCCGCGAGCGAGCTTAAAGATGTGCGATCGTAACGTTAAAACATGATTCTTTCTATTCATCTTAAACGTGCATGGAAAATTTTAACAACATAATACTTTAAGTTAATTACAATATAAACCTTCTACTTTGAGATAATTACCATGTAAACCTTATACTTTGAAGTATGATTATATAAAGCCCTCTAATAGATTAATTATCACATTAAACCTTTAAGTCTACCATTCATCATTTTTAACCCCTAAGTTTGACCAATTAATGATTATTACCCTAAAGTATTTTAATTCCTTCCATTACTAAAAATGAGAATACGCTTATAACTCTAAAAATATTAATACGATTAATCGTTATGACTTAAATGAGCTAATAAGTATTATATGAATCGTAACCATGTAGATTCGTTGGAGGAGACGTGACGTTGTGTCTTCGTGTTTGTTCATTCGTTGCTTTCCTTTCATTGGCATTAAGGTACAGATATTCTGACCTTTTCAGTAAAGGTTCCTTATAACGTTTTCTCTTCGTTAGCTTTTATATTAGGGTTTCCTAAGCCTTTGCTATGAACCCCATTCTGTTTGTTTTGAGTTGTTGCTTATCTGAACTCTGATTTCTGAATTATGAAACATCTGATTTTGAACTATATTGATATGAAAACTCTGATTTTGAAATTATGATTAATCTTGTTATAAAGTATGACCTGTGTCAGTTTTGACATTCTGATTTGACCTAAGATAGTTTGACACCCGAGCCAAATATTTCACTAGTCATGGGGGTTCCATGTCCGTGTCAGTGATGCACCTCTGACATGACTCTAGGGCAGTAGAGTGATGTTCTGCCACGTCCCTTATCTGTTATCTGTTATGAGCTCAAATTATGTTATATGACCAATATCTGTCTGTGGGGCGTATGGATGCATCCTAGATCTGTTCTATTATCTGATATGATATGATTTGTCTGGTGAATGATGTCGTGTGCAATACGCGTCTTCACAGTCTGGGAGCTAGCTACTCCATTGGTTACTGAGGTCTCCCCTCCTATTATATATGGTATTCCGAGGTCACCCCTCCAAATACAATAGCTACTTATGATATGATATGATATGTTTCTGGGCTCGTGGTAGATTTCTGACAACCCTTACACTTTTGATATGCCTATACTGTACTTTCTGTATTTCCCCAACGCACCATAATCTGTATTAATTGTTCATTACTCAGTACCCTTATATGACTCACTCTTACCAAGATATAGATACTCTTTTGCATTGATTTGTCACACTTTCATTCCGTTATTTTAGACTATCGTTCCATTCACGTACCGGGTTATTATATGTTATTGGATTTGATTATGCTTTTCATGTGTTATGTGACTACCGATTACTCTGCTGCGATATGATTAATATACGGTTATCTGAGTTACCTGTTTTCATCTGATGATATGTGATCTCACTGTTATGTGACCCTCTGAATTGTCTGGTGACCATGCTAATGTGTAATCGTTAGTTTTGTCTGTTTATTATGTGTACTTCGTTCAGTTAATTCCGTGGACTATGACTATTCGTTGTGTCCTTATCTGCTTATTGTTTACCTGCCATGTTTACATTTCTGTCTATGCTACGGTTTGATTAGGTAAATGGTTCAGCTTGTGACGTCTGGCTTGTTTATTTGTTTAGTTGCCCTGCTATGTCTTTAATTCATTTAATTACATCGTTTATACTATATTCCTACTTATTACGTGTGACTGCCATGTGTTGACTGCTGTTAGTACTTCCGCTGTTATGATACTGGTTATGTTTTCAACTAAGGGTTTTGACCTGTGTGAATTGTCATGCTCACTTATTAATTAATTGCTTCCGTTTTCCTGTAGATATCGGTTTGGCTTGTATGTCTTCTGATTTCCTGATTTGATTGTATGACATATATGTTGTGTGGATGCAACGCCTGCTATGCTTGCTTATGTTTCAGTTCTTGTATGTCTGGTTTGTATGTGCTTGTTTATATGTCATCGATGCTTTGATTTTCTTCGTTCTCCTTGTTATCTGTGCTTTGGATATCTATATAATTGTGTTCTTCAGGATCCTCATTGACTCATTATTCTCATTTCGCTGCGACTTTGTTATCCGTTCCCTTTGTTTCATTTTTCATTTCAGATTTTATTTAGCTTTCGTTTTGTTATATCTGTTCACTGGGCTTTTTAAGCTCAGCCGCATTTCTTTCTTGCGGCAGGTTTTAGGTTTGAAGATGGGCTTTGATGTGCTGAGAGTTAGAGTATCTGAGTGGACCAACCCTAGCACCTTATTACTTTGGGACTTATTTTGAACAACTTTTGTTTTGACATTTTAATTCATTCTGGATATTGTATTTTCTTGTCAGTCAATTGTGTGTATGTTTTGATACTTCATTTTTAAGGTTTCCGTTTGTAAAGATTTCATTTGTATGTTCTGATATGACACCAGAATGTGACACTTGTACCCTTACCGGGTTGGGGTGTTACATATCACCTAGTGCATTCACTAAGACAAAAGCTAAGACTAGTTGGAGATGGCAGAAATGGTTACATAATACACTTGGCTTTAAATGGATACCTAAAATTATAAACGTGTGTGTTTCAACTATAACTGCATCGGAACCCTCTAAATCTTTGGGTTCTACATCTACTTCTATTCCATCTGTGTCGTCTATGTGTAATGCAGGTGATACAGATCATCCTCTGGGTTGTTGATAGCGGATGTTCTCGACATATGACAGGAAATCTTAAACTGTTATCAAACTTTGTTTCAAAGTTCATTGGCACTGTCAGATTTGGGAATGATCACTTCGCGGCTATCATGGGCTTTGGAGATTACATCAATGGGAACATCGAAATTAGCAGAGTTTATTATGTGGAAGGTCTCGGTCACAATCTATTTTCAGTCGGTCAATTTTGTGATGGAGATTTGGAAGTGGCTTTTAGGGAGAAAACTTGCTTCATTCATGATCTACAAGGAAACGATATTATGTCTGGTCAACGCACATCAAGTCTTTACACAATCTCAATGCAAGACATGATTGCTTCATCTCCCATCTGTCTACTTTCTAAGGTAACATCTACAAAATCCTGGCTATGGCACCGTCGTCTCTCACATCTAAACTTTCAAACCATAACCAACCTTGCACGTTTCAAACTTGTTGAAGGTCTCCCAAGATTTCGGTACTCTAAAGATCATCTATGCTCAGCTTGTGAACAAGGGAAAAGCACTCGTGCTCACTTTCCTTCAAAGGTGGAACACAGCTCACAGCATGTGCTTCATCTTCTTCACATGGATTTGTGTGGTCCGATGCGCGTGCAAAAGATTAATGGCAAACGCTACATTTTGGTAATTGTCGATGACTACTCAAGATGTACTTGGGTTTATTTTCTTCGAACTAAAGATCAAGCTCCACAAATGATCATCACTTTCTCACGAAAATTCAAGTTCAGCTCCGGAACACAGTCAGACAAAGGAACTGAATTTGTGAATCAAACTCTTCGTGCATATTATGAGAAAGTGGGAATTGAGCATCAAACATCCATTGCTCGGACACCAGAACAAAACGGCGTGGTTGAAAGACGAAACCATACGTTAGTGGAAGCAGCAAGAACGATGCTGATAAATGCAAAACTTCCAGATTACTTGTGGGCTGAAGCCGTGTCAACTGCATGCTACACTCAGAATCGTTCAATGATTACCAAACGCCACCACAAAACACCTTTTGAGCTTATCCACAACCGTAAACCGAATCTCAAACACTTTCATGTATTTGGATCCCTTTGTTACCCAAATAATGATCGTGATGACTTTGGTAAGCTTAAAGCTAAAGCTGACATAGGAGTATTTGTTGGATACTGTGAAAACTCTAAGGGTTACCGGATCTGGAATCGTCGTACAAGGGAGATTATGGAAACGATTCATGCAAATTTTGATGAGCTTACAGAAATGGCTTCTGAGCAAAACAGCTTGGAACCCGGACATAACCGTCTAAACTTCCCCTAAACCCCATCATCAACTGAACCAAGCCTACAGCTTACTCGTCAACAAATGGAACAACTATTTGCTCCTCTGTTTAGTGATGATATTGATCAACGTGCTCCAGATGTATCAAATATTTCCGCTGCTCAACCTGATAACAATCCAATACCGGATACACCTGAAACAACAACTACTATTGAAGATGCACCTCTAATTGATTCTACAACAACAGCCGAACAAACCGCATCCAATGAAGCTGAACCAGCTGATGATCTTCTGAACCAAGAAGTACCTACACCTGCAGATTATGATCCAAATGCGTTCTTCAATCCTTTTGCTAATGAAACTGCGACTTCTGATGTTGCGGAATCATCTACAAGCCATTTGAATCCTCCCAATCTGCACAATGTATATCAACATCAACCCTCCACACATCGTTGGACTAAAGACCATCCTCTTGCGAAAATCATTGGAAACCCAAATCAACCAGTCGTAACTAGACAACGCCTTCAGACTGACAGTGAACATTGCATTTATGCACTTACCGTTTGTCAATCTGAACCCAAAAACATTAAAGAAGCAATGACTTACGACAACTGGATTGAATCCATGCAAGAAGAACTTAATCAGTTTAAACGTCTTGAAGTATGGGAATTGGTTGAAAAACCAACAGGGGTCTATGTTATTGGTCTGAAATGGATTTGGAAAAACAAGTTGGATGCTGAAGGTAATATTATCAGAAATAAGTCACGTCTGGTGGCTAAGGGTTATAGACAAGAAGAAGGGATTGACTACGAGGAATCATTCGCACCAGTTGCTAGACTTGAGGTTGTACGTATTTTTCTGGCATTTGCGGCTCACATGAACATCACGGTCTTTCAGATGGATGTCAAAACCACTTTTCTGAATGGTAAACTGAATGAAACGGTCTATGTTAGTTAGCCAGAAGGATTTGTTGATCCAGAGTTCCCTAATCACGTCTATAAACTGAACAAGGCTCTCTACGGTCTCAAACAAGCCCCTCGGGCATGGTATGATAAGTTATCATCCTTTCTTATTACCAATAATTTCTCTAAAGGATCGGTCGACCCAACACTTTTCATACAATATCACGGGGAACACATTTTAATCGTTCAAATTTATGTGGATGACATCATTTTTGGGTCAACACATCTAAAGTACTCAAACGCTTTTTCAAAACTTATGAAAAAACATTTTGAAATGTCCATGATGGGTGAACTTACGTTCTTTCTAGGACTGCAAGTTCATCAATGTTAGGAATTAGAAAATTCCATGTTAAAGTGTTGGTCACCCCAATTATGATCTAGCATAAGTTAGCTCGTAGACGTGTCGTTATTTTCGATGTTTAGTAGTTTATTTGTTATTTAGTAGCGTAGTTTAGCATAGTGTAACACCGTGGAGGAAGGACGAGTCTTTACCCACTGTATACCTGATCCACATACCGATAGGAGGTCGTTGTGTCTGTAAATATAAATACCCCTTCCATCCATGGAAGGGGTGGTGCTTTTCAATCTAATATTCTACAATTTGTGAAGTAACTCTCTACCAAGAAAACACCCAACTCTCTAACTTTCTCTCTCCAATGGCTAACATGTATTTTGATCATCCAAGACCACCCGAATCATCAACACAATAAATATTATGATCCTACAATTGGTACCAGAGCCAAGGTTGTTGTGTTGTGATGATTTTTCTTGTGGTTTTGATATTTTTTTGAATCTGTTTTGTGTATTTGTGTGGTCGGTATATGTTATTTGGGTAAACTGTGGTTATATGTTATTTGGGTAATCTGTGGTTAACAAGTACTACTGTATCCTTTCTGGTTGGTCTAATAATAAAAGTCCTCGTCATTTGTATGTCCAATATCTGTATTTTGTCCAAACAATGTTTTATAGTCACATGGTCAGATTTTAAAGTCCTAACTGTGGTCAAATGCGTCAAAGAAGCAATTTTTCATGAGCAGTTTTCTGGGTAAACTGGGTAAATATGCATATGGTCGGAACTGAGTCGGAAAACTCATCTGAAAAATCATTTATCATACTAGCGACTTGGTTATCAAGTTAGCGACTTGTCTTAGTGTCCAGATACATTGTACCTCATTTTTAGCGACTTTGGTGGCGAGTTGTGTGATTATGGTGACCTAGCGACTTGTTTTTGAACAAGTTAGCGAGTTATGTACTGAAAAAAAATATATAGCGACTTGTTATCAAAAATAATAGCGACATGACTCATAAATCTGGCTAGCGACTTGGTTTTTAACCTAGCGACTTTTTCTTTAACAAGTCGTAGCGACTTGGTTTGGTAGAAGTCGTAGCAACTTGGTTTTGAAAAAGTCGTAGCTACTTGGTTTGGAAAATAATGGCTAGCGACTTGGGCTAGCGACTTGTGACAGAAAGGATGAAGAAGAAACTACCACTATACCATGACCACACAATTACATCATAATAGATCTGAACATATACCACTTTACCAAATTCAATCTACAAACATCTCAACCTCAAGTATTCAAGACCATCATCAGTCCACTACTAATTTAACAAACAAGAATACTACAAGATCTCAGTTTCCTTGTTTGTTTACTTGATATGAATCATTTCACATCCTTTGTACAAACTAGAACCTCATCACAGATCTCATGCATCAAGACTCGAATGATAAACCAACCAAAAATTGATCTCAGATTAATACTTTCGTGATGTTCATAGTAATATCTAGACACTCAAAGGTCCTTCAAACGAAAGTTCTTATCCTCATCGATCTGCCAATATTCGAACCAAAAAATCAAAGAATATAACAACTATGTTATTTCTCGTGATTTAATTCGTTAATTTAATGAAAAACATGACTCGACTCAAATAAATCAAGATCTCAGCCTTACTTTCGTGGAATTAAACGGGTACACCAACTAATGGCCATCACACGAAAACTATACCATCATCAATCATTTTTTTGTTAAAGTCATGCTCCAATTTATATTCGAATCTGTAAGAAAGATTATAACAAGAATGTTATGTCTTGTCTTTGATTCGGTTAAGACTCACAAACATGAAGGGTCAATGTTAAACCTACCTGGAACCATTGATGAGAAAACCTCGTTCATGCTCAAATGGTTCTCATCCAATTCAAACCATCTCTGTGGCGATACATGGACCTTCGTGCCAACCCTGTGGCAAGGTCAACCTGATATTGAGGTGATAAATAGAGACGATTGGTTATGAAGTTAGGGTTTGATGCGAGATATTTTTGTGTTGCGAGTGATGCGTTGAAGAGGTTAGATCAATTGATTATGAGTATGTGCTTACCTGTTTTCAGATCTAACTAAGTAAGTCACGGTGTATAAGAGGCGGTTTATATTTTTTGGGTTTGGTGAATGAGATATTACAGAGTGAGGGGCGGATTTTTGATGAGAAAGATTAGGGTTAAGTGTGTGAATGTTGTGTCTTATAACCCGTAGGATTAGGGCAAGAGTTAACGGATCGGGGGAGAATTGATTTGTTGCTGGATCGGATTTTTCACTTGGATATTGGGCTTAAGGATTAATAAGGGTTGTGAAGTGACTCGTTTTGGGCTGATAACAGTTTCTCACAGATTGTTTTGGGCCCTGTCTTTAATTCGTGGAGTTGGAGTGAAAATGTGTTGAACGGGCTTGATGTTACATACGCATTAATGCATACAAAATTGTTATCCGAATTTGTTCTTTTTCAAATATATAGGATACAATTTTTGTTACATTAATTGAAAAAGAATGGTATTTTGGTCTACAATTTTCACGGGAGGATTACATAAGAACACGGCTTGAGCTTAATGTTTGAGAAAAGAAATTTATCATAACGGGAGTATAAGTGATTGATATACAAGTTCGCTTGAACATTGGGCCATGAAGCTTGGATTTGAATGACGGTCAGATGGGCTTCTCAATTTGAGATCGGATTTATGTGAATTAATGATGAGATTGGTTGATGAGATTTGTCGATATGATTTGGAGTGATGATGAGATTCAATGGGTTATGAGGTTTGGTACTTTGGTTTATACGTTTTCACGAAGAATATTTTGTTACGGCTTGTGCTGATATTTGAACAAGGTTGACTTCGGGGTTGCTTATATTTGGTATTTCATATTTGGAATTGAAGTTAGGCTTTCCGGGTGTGTTTACTTATTTCGTCTTCTTTCTTTCTACCCTTCTGCGAAGATGACTTGTTTGGGCGTTTATTGAGGGTGATAAAGACTTGGCTATTTAATTACGGTTGTGATTCTTTCTCGTTTAACCCACAACGTAACTATCACTTCGGTGTCTCACTCAATTGAGAATGTCAAGAGGTTTTGTACATTGGGTACACCGTTTCTTTTTTACATGGATTAGTACAAGTTTAAGTAACAAATCTGGGGAATTTTACTTCATGATCAAGTTTGACATATCGGGTTTACTTCACCAATTGGTCACAGCAACAGCCGACAGAAGCGTGAATGATGTGTTTACCAAAGTGTTTATTGGATGGTTGATGATGTTATTGATGTTGGTGTTTGAACTATTGATGAACCGCTGCATGTTGTCATAACACGTTCAAGCTGACATTGTTTATGGTTTTTTCTTGATTTTGTAAAATCCCGCGAAAGAACCTATTTCTCGGTTTAAATCATAGACTTGTAAAATCCCGTAACAATGGAAACATCCTGATAATAGTAAGGTGCATTTCCGGACCTATCTTACGGTTTATTCTTGGTTTTGTAAAATCCCGCGAAAGAAACTATTTCTCGGTTTAAACCATAGAGTTGTAAAATCCCGTATTGATGGAACCATCTTGGAGAAAGGAAAATGTATTTCTGGATCTTTTTGATGCTGGTGCTACGGTTTCTGTTTCGAAGAAGAGATAAAAGGGTGTACTTCATGAATTGGATGTGTGTTTGGATATTCGTCATGGCAGTTTGGTTATTACATGGTTTTACGGGGTTATATGCTTTTGACCATGATCGGGATGAAACCATTATCAGAGTTCACTTAAAACGTCAAAGGAGGCTAGAGTTGAGCTGTTAACCAGAAGATGTGACAACGGGGTTAATTCAGTATTATCTATTTGAGGTTGAAGTGAAATATCACGGGCGAGTGTACTTAGTATCTGAAGGTATCGGGGATGGATGGATGAAGATTCTTCAAGATCCTTGTTCGAGCTTTTTATTAAAAACGAAGACTTGGAAATCTAGTTATTGTTGGGTGTCTTTTACCTTTTCTTTTACCACTTGGGGGAATTGGGCTCATACCACCACAAAATAACTATCACTTTAAGGAGTTACGTTGTAGTGCTCAGTGTCACATTCAATTGTGGATTTTCAAGAGGTAATGTACGTCTTATACTTGATGGTTGGTTGGTTGAAGAGTATAGAGTACATAGAGAGTACTTAGAGATGCTAATGGAAATCGGCACCGCTCTTTGTTGCATATGTGCAAGTTTAAGTCACGAGTTCGGGTTAGTTTACTTCAGGGTCAAATTCATCATATCGGGTTTTCTCCATCAGCTGTCACGACAAAGAGCCTACATAATGATAATGGGGTTGATTACATGTTTTTCCAAGAGATTGAAAAGAGAGAGATTATGATGTCTGTTCACATCAGTTCAGGCCTCGTACTCCAAAGAAAAGAAAAGTGTACGTTTCAGTGCGCTTTATCTTCGAAAGAAGAGAAATCTTCTTATGACGTTTGAATACTTCATTTCAAACCTCGTTCTATAAAGAAAAGAAAAGTGTACGTGTCAGTGCGCTTTATCTTCTAAAGAAGAGAAATCTTCTTATTATGACCATTCTCATCAACACGCTTCATACTTTTTCCATGTGCTTCAGTCATCAAGTGAACCGGGCTACCATTGATTGTTTTCTTATTCCACTTGCTTAACTATAATGACGATGGCGACATCATGTGCTAATTTTACGGGGAAGAAGTGTGAATAGAATACTTTTGGATGATTTCACTTATTTAGTCAAGAATGGCATCTCCGTATGCAATTCTTGAGGGGGGGAAGAAGTGTGAATTTTTTGCATTGTTGGTTGACATTTTAGAATATAAATGGTCAGACGGCTCTAAACTCATGTAAGAACCGAGCTTCTTCTTATCGGGTCATCTTCACATGGAGTTGTTCTCTTCTAAGAGCCGTTGGTTGACATCTTCACTCGGATTGATGAGTTTATCGACAAAGTGCTTCCGGTTAATGCTTCACGTATACATCAACATGATGATTCCGAACAATCTCTCTGTTCTTGTTTGATGTGATTGGCAGTTTGGTGTTACCATCTTGTGTGTTCATTGCGGCCTGATTGCTGATTTCCTTGATGAACATCTTTCTGTTCTTGTTTGATTGGGAGGGATTTTAGTTAAGGGGATTTGCAAGATGTAAGTTAATTGGGATGCTTTTTGGTGTGAGTTGAAGATGTTAACTATCTATTCCCCAACTGCACAATCTTGAAGAAGGTCGAGTCTACAGTCTGTTCTACATTTTCTGCTACATGTTAGAAGACTAAAGACGAGTTGCATTTAACGATCTAAAGACTTCTTCTTAATCTGGGCATCTATCAAACAGATTGTCGGTTTAGGGGAGAGCACTAATTGGGAGAGAGTTATAAGTCAGATTCAATCCTCAATTAGACTTTCTCATATTCTTTAGCAGTGACTCCTCGAGACGTTGTTATTGACTATTTCTTGTATTGGACATTTGACACAAGTTGATTACTTCGGAGTTAATCATTTATCACTTATTTGAGATTGAAGTTGACTTTCACAAAGGCATGTTCTTATTTGATAACTTGCTCGGGCTTAAGAATTTGAGTTGAAGACTTGGTTTATCTAGTTACCAGCAGTCGAGGTGGATGGTTGAAGACCTGGTTAACTATCACTATTAGGAGTTACTTTGTTTTACTCAATGTCACACGCATATGACCGTGTGGATAATCGCAAGAGGTGTTAATATCTCATACTTTGTTTGGGTAGTGAGTACTTAGAGATTTGCTTGAAGCATAAATTCTCTACACCGTTCTTCCATCATTAGGTGCAAGCTTAAGATACAAATGTGGGGAAGTTGACTTCAGTTTCAAGTAGGGTATATCGGTTTTTCTTCATCAGTGGTCACTTCAAATTGTCTACATAAGGGTTGATAAAAATAGTCAGAGAGAGTCTTCAGCAAGTTGATTCTCACAAGAGTTCAAGTGTTCTTCTCATTAAGATTTCAAGTATTTGGGCTTATATTTGTTGCTGATTCTGAAGTATCAAAACCAGAAAGGGGCAAGGAGACACACATCTAGACACAAAGCGAGTAAACTTGATGAACTTAATTCTTCTAAGTGATTGAAGATATCCCGGGAAGACAAATGTTATTACCGCAGAGAAACTCAAGATTTGACTCATGGCGAGTAAACTTGATGAGCTTAATACTTCTAAGTGATTAAAGATATCCCGGGAAAACAAATGTCATGACCGCAGAGAAACTCAAGGTTTTACTCATCAAGGCTTTTAATGTTATTATTCCAACGACGTGGGGGAAGTGATGTAAAAGAAAGTTTCTGAAGATAAAAGACGTACACAAGTGTGTGATTCATTGGGGAGAGAGATTGTGTACATTGGGGATGCTCAGCTGTTTCACTTGAGTGCTTAATCAGTGATTCAGAGATATAATCACTCATTCCGGTGTTGACATCCGCAGAGATTGTCACCCGCAGAGATAATCAGTGACTTGGCCTGCTTCTTCAATGTTATCAGTTATTCATTCCTTGTGTATTGGTATACTTCGGATACTTGAGCTTCATACACGATCATCAGGGAAGAAAAATGTGAACATGGGGAGGTGTTTTCATTCCCCTCATGATGTGTATTCGGGAGAGCTCTTGGGTATTGGTGTACTTCGGGTTCTTGAGCTTCATACACGATCATCCGGGAAGAAAAATGTGAACATGGGAAGGTGTTGTCATTCCCCTCATGATGTGTGTTCGGGGAGAGTTCGTGAGCATTATACAAAGAAACTGACTGCTTCAATTCAACTACTTGGGGGAATTGTTCTCTTGACACCTTTTTGGAATGGATTGCTTCAGACCTCAGTGGAAAAGAAATATGAGAAGAAATTTAAAGAGTGGGATGATACGTTGTTGTTCTTCTTCTTGATGATATAACCCCGAATGGAGATCCTTGATTATCGTTCTTAAATGGAGCAGCGGGATTTATGATAATGGTGTGCTTATTTGTGCACCTGGCTAAGTCAAGCTTGAAATAGAGCTTCGAATCTGCTCAACTTATGGATTTTCGGTTTGGGGGGAAGCTGCCAAAGTCTCTTTTTCTCAAAGGCTCATGTTCTATCTCCTATTCTGGAGCCTCGGAAGCTTTAATGGTGGAAGTTTAAGAGATGACGAATTCTATCTTCTACGACGTGCTGCTCGATATCCTTATCTCGGTACTCGTATTATCATCTTCTTTAACTATATCATCTTCTATATCTTTGTATATATTTATTAAAAACCAAATACAAAAATATAAAACCAGCAAAACAAAATACAAAAATATAAAACCAACAAAAAGAAAATAGAAAAATATAAAATCTTCAAAAATCCATAAAAAATCAGAAAATTTGAAAAAGACCAAAAATATGTTTTCTCAAGACATGTCTTCTGGTATCGATAACATCTACGATCTTAGAAATGTCATTCAATAATGGCACGGGACTTTAGATGAAGTTCGAGCAGGAGGTGTAAATATTTATTTTTAAACATGTCCTAAAAATATGGCTTACAGTTATTTCAGACTGTAACCCGGGCTTCAAATAATGGCTTACAGTTATTTCAGACTGTAACCCGCACTTCAAATAATGGCTTGCTATTATTTCAGATAGCAACCCGTTCTTTTAAAGGAAGGAAAGTGTTGCGCTAAACCTATTTTCAAAATATTTCGTGCACTTATCCTAAAAACAAAACAAGGAAAGTATGTCGAAGGACTGCTGTTCCTACACAAATGTTTTTCCGTCTAAAATTCTTCAGAAAAATATTTGGTGTTTTCTAAAATGGTGGTAAATGAGTTGCTTTTAAAACAATCAGATTCAGAGTTTTTGTAAAATTGAAAACTCAATCAATGACTTCAGCGCTTTTAAACTTTTCATAAAATTGAGTCATTGATTGAGGGGGATAATGTTTTCAAATCTATATAATCTAACGGGCTTTCTTAATTATCCTAATATGCTTAATTAAAAATTATGTTAACCTATGTTGAAGGACAAGGTGCCTAGGATATGATTGCTAGGATTAGATGATTAGATTTTGATGAACACATTATTCCCATACATTTATATGATCTGATTGAAATGTTGCATTGACTTTTATTAGTCGATTGTTATTTGGGTGATGTCGACCACCATATATTTGTATGTGTGTTCACTAACGTATGCAGGTATATTGGTATAAAAGAATGTTCCCGATCCGGATCCCACAAATGAAGATGATTGGATGCCGAAAGGAAAGGGTAACTATATCTTGGGTTGACAAATGAAGAAACGGAGCTTAATTGGACTTCTATGGAGAGTTGGCATAAATGAAACGTAAGAGGTCTCACTGCTTCAGCAGATGGTTTTCTTCTAAGTGATAGAAGAAACAGAGCTTAATTTGACCTCAGTTGGCATTCAAAATGCAACGTAAGAAGAAGTCTCACTGCATCAGCAGACGGTTTTTTTTCCAAACCCTATAGCAACAACAACAGAAGCTTCTCAACCACCTAACGTATCTTTGCGCAGGATACCATTTTTAAACAATTTTGAATAATTTGATTAAATTGTTTTGAAAATGGAAAATATTGTTTTGAAAATATATTGGACTAATTTTTTGAAAATCACCGGACTTCTTGTTATCAAAACCTGAGTCACTCAATTATTGACTTTTGTCATGGATTGAGGGGGAGAGTGATTTAAAATAAAATATTTTCAAACGATATTTCTTCACAAAAAGTCCGTTTGTACAAAATTTGTGGTGATCTAAAGATTTAATGTTATGTCATGGTATGATTTTTCTTTTGAATCAAGGTCTTTCAAAATGAAATTTTTTCTGTTCTTGTTTGATTGTGAAATTGTTTTATTTTACTTAAAGATCTCTTAAAACTATCATACCTGACACTAACAATCTTTAATGTCTTAAAATGGTCCTTATCTATCATTTTTCAAAGTTAAATCAAGCCACGTCTTTCCCCAAAATGTTTTAAATGATTTAAATCAATTGGGATCACAAATCTCAAAAGGTTTGAAATTTTGATCGAGGTAGAGATCGTGAGTTAAATCTCTTATCTGTTTAAATGTAATTGGTTTTAGTCCTTCAAAGGCACTCCTGCCTCCATGTGCCAAACGATTTCAAATACACAATGCACATGTTGAGGAGGAGGATTTATCCAAAAACCAGATGAGTATTTAAACAAGGCCACATTTTCTCCCATGTTTTCTAAACCTAATTAAATCACTTGGGATCCAAAATCTCAAAGGGTTTGGTATTTTTGATCAGGGGAGAATTTGTGATTTAATAATGAAATTTGATAAAAGGTGATTGTTTTGATTTAATTGTGCACGCTGCTCGCTCATATGCGCTAAACGCTTTCGAATCTTGAAGCACATATTGAGGGGGAGCAAATAAACTATCGAGGTACAAAAGTTTTTTTAAATAAATTTATAAAGTACCTTGATTAAGTTTTCAAAATGGCTTCTTAATGGCTCTTGTGATTGTGGATGTGCTTTAAATTAACTCTTGCCTCTATGTGATAAAATGATTTCAAATATCCTATGCACATATTGAGGGGGAGAATTTTACCAAGAAAATCAAATGGTTTTTTTGTACGAAATTGTGATCAAGAATTTGTTTCAAAGAACTCTTGCCTCCATGTGCTAAACAATTTCAAATCATATGCACATGTTGAGGGGGAGCATTTCTAATTGATCAAAACTATTAAGGTACAAAATGCTTTGATCTCGTATCACAAGTACCTTGATTGTTTTTCCAAATGATTTTTCAATTGGTTTCAAGGAAGAATGAACTGTACCAAAAGACCGACCATTTTACTTTATGTATGGAGTTATAAGGATGGTTAGGTTAGGTATTTGTTCCCACGATCCGCCAGAACCGGAGGGATCTACCCAGGGACAATCCACTAGATAGTGTAGAGTCCTTAGGTATGATAAAAAAAGGAGAAAAATGAGAAATGGGAAGAGTGCGGACTGAGACAGAGCTAGTACTGGAATAAACCCAACAAGGTTCTAGTTATGAAGTCTCGGTAAGCATTGAAGGGGTTGAAGAATGAAAAAGAATTGAATGTGAAAAAGGGTGAAAAGAAATAGCCCTCCATTAATTCAACCTTAGGGCAGAAACCGGGTTCAATACATATGCTACTGGTGGTTACTATGGTAACACTGGTATTGAAGACAAGACGTCATGGACCCAGTGACACACTGCACTAAACTTCCCAATCTACTCAAGTTCCTCTTAAAAGGGCTTGTTTCATTCTCACGGGGAACCTACATAATCTATCGACTTTCTCTTTGAGATTGTTGATATTGAAGAAGGAGACCCTCTCCCTAGTCTCCGGCACAGGAACCAAATGAGCACTATTGAGTCTAGAGCCAAGAGATCATCCACAATATCTCGTTAGGACACTAAATTCTTGAAGACTTGCTTTTTCACACAATGTGGAAAGTAAGTATATATTGAGAGTCCTACGCATTATCCTTGTGGTATTGCCAGAACATCCGAGTGATATGTAATAAATATTCACGATGAAGATGGAAATCCTTCTAGAGCCAACATCAAACAAGCTCTTGGTGGGTGACATGTGAGATCTTTTCAAAAGATCAAACTTGTGACAACTGGATAGAAACGATGGGGCGATTCACTCGTGAATCAACCTTGGTCCAGGAATGGAATTGACGAATACTTTTGGAAAAACCGTTCGATTTGCAAACCTTCTTTTCTCTAGGACGTCGAATGTGTACTTATGTTTTCAAATTCAAAAAGTATCTCTGATTGAAAAATACTTTTAGAAAAACCGTTCGATGTGCGAATCTCTTCTTTTCGCTAGCACGTCGAATGTGTACTCATTCTCTAATACAAAAAGTATTTTGTTTGAAAATTGATCTTTCTCATAAAACCTTCGTCGTATTGCAAAACTCTTTCTTCAAGCAATACGCGATTGTTTTTCAAATCATTTTTCATCAATCAGTGAATCTCAATTTGCTGGTTCACTCACTCCGTGTTGTCTTCTTTGAGACGTTCCGGTTTGAGAACAGCTAGAACAGCTGCGAAACCCTGTCAAGGAGATTCTTAGGAATCCTACCTGATCACAGGCAGTACTTGTACTGATCAACGGGGAACCGTGGGCCGTGTACCTCAATTCAACGAAAGTGATCAAAGACACTTTCGTGCGCTTTATTGCTAACTGTCGTATGCAGGTATACCCCGACGATTGCAGCTGATCAGAATTGAGGAGTCAATCCAAAGCCGCATGTTCACAGCAATCACACTTAATTGAAGAAATCATGACTGGTGCATATCTACATAACCTGGTTATGATATTTTTATACTATGCTTCTGCTACGCTGCTGCAAATATCATGAACCAGTAAGACTTCCGCTACTCTGATGGAAAGATGTCATGATTCAAAAGTGTGAGCATGTCGGTCCGAAAGTCACAACTTCACATGATGGCAACACAATAAAGGGTGATCCAGAGATTTACTGTGGCTGATGATCTCAATGAAAGCTCGAAGATCATCAAAGATGTGGATCAGTTCAAAGGCCTCCACTTAAAGTACTAATCTATGCGGACTTGGAAGAATCACTGCTTAAGCACAAAGATTGCAGAATTGAAGAATTGAAGTCTACGAGCTCAAGAACGAAGTCAAAGATAGAATGCTAGGAAGCAAAATGTATTTCATGGGATGACCTCCCTTAGGGGGAGATTGTTAGGAATTAGAAAATTCCATGTTAAAGTGTTGGTCACCCCAATTATGATCTAGCATAAGTTAGCTCGTAGACATGTCGTTATTTTCGTTGTTTAGTAGTTTATTTGTTATTTAGTAGCGTAGTTTAGCATAGTGTAACACCGTGGAGGAAGGACGGGTCTTTACCCACTGTATACCTGATCCACATGCCGATAGGAGGTCGTTGTGTCTATAAGTATAAATACCCCTTCCATCCATGGAAGGGGTGGTGCTTTTCAATCTAATATTCTACAATTTGTGAAGTAACTCTCTACCAAGAAAACACCCAACTCTCTAACTTTCTCTCTCCAATGGCTAACATGTATTTTGATCATCCAAGACCACCCGAATCATCAACACAATAAATATTACGATCCTACAATCAATCACCCCGTGGTATTTTCCTGAGTCAGTCCAAATATGCTCTTGAAATTTTAAACAAACATGGAATGCAAACCTGTGATACCTATGCCACACCAATGGCACATACCAAGAAACTGGATGCTGATTTGCATGGGAAATTGGTTGACCCTACCAAATACCAAAGTATTATTGGGTCTCTCATGTATCTAACAGCCAGTAGATCTGACATTGTATTTGCTGTATATCTTTGCTCCCGTTATCAGTCGAGACCAACTGAAACTCATCTCTTTGAGGCTAAAAGAATCCTCCGATACATCAAGGGAACCATTAATTTGGGAATCTGGTATCCGAAGGATTCTGGTTTTGAACCAATAGCTTTTTTAGACGCTGATCACGCATGTTGCTTAGATTCTCGGAAAAGTACTTCAGGAGCTCTACAATTTCTTGGTGATAAACTGGTGTCATGGCAATCAAAGAAGCAGGATTGTACATCACTGTCCTCAACTGAAGTAGAATATGTAGCCATGTCGGCGTGTTATGCTCAAGTCATTTGGATGAGAACACAACTCAAAGACTATGGTTATGTATTTGACAGAATCCCGATGTACTGCGACAATCGAAGTGCTATTGCAATCTCGTGCAACTCCGTCCAACATTCGAAGTCTAAGCACATCGATCTTCGATATCATTTCATCAAGGAGCATGTGGAAAAGGGTACCATTGAATTATATTTTGTGGGTACTGAATATCAACTGGCAGACCTTCTCACCAAAGCCTTAGCTCCTGCTAGGTTCACTGAGTTGGTCCACCGGATTGGTATGAGGTGTTTGACTCCAGAGGAACTAGACGAACTTTTAAAACAATTATAAAACCAGACAAACACCACAACCTCTTTTGTATATAAATTGTTCAAAAACAAAAATAGAAAAATATAAAATCTGATAAAATACAAAAATATTCTTCTATCTAATTTCTTTCAAACATTGCAAGTACAAATCTTCCGTCAACACTTTGTTCTATCAAAATTTTCACAATTATCCCGACCAAGTGTTGAGGGGCAGAAAGTAAATATTTGTGTTTCATAAAACCTTGTACTTGCATGTTACCCAGAACTGGTTGTATCTTTAATAATGGTGGTCACGTTTCTTGTTTCTTGACACTCCTTGGACTCAAATTTATAAAATTTCAATATTTTCAAAGTCAAAGGGGAGTGTCGTCATGTTTCTTTCCAAACTTACACTTCATACTTAACCAAAATGGAAATTATGAACTATGGATGTGTTACACATTGGATTTCACAAACACATCATACCATGATCAAACTAGGCGTACAACTTAAGGTTTTAGAGAGAGAAAGAGTTAGAGGTTTGGGAATTTAGTGAGAGAAAGTGAAAATATTATTATGAGCTCCAACTCTCTACCTTGGGAGGTAGAGAGTATTTATAGTCTTACACAAATCGCCACCTACGGGCTGTGGATCAGGCATACAGTGGGTAAAGACCCGTCCGTCCTCCACGGTGTTACTTAACTAAAGACTACTTAACATTAAATAACTACGACTACGAGCTTTCTAACGATTACATATACTTGAGGTGACCGACACTTTAATGACTGGATTTACTAAATCCTAACAATCTCCCCCTAAGGGAGGTCACCTCAAATTACATTGAATACAAACATATATTATATTAAGATTGTTCTTGGATTCTTGATAATGTTCTTTGCTCTGTAGCCCGTAGTCATTGATTCTTCATTTTTTTTGCATGTTTGATTAATCCAAGTGGAGGTCTTCAACTGATCCACGTGATAATAAGTTTTGAGCCAGCATTGAGATCATCAGTTACCATAATTCTCTGACTCTTCCATTGTGGTGTTGGTATTATGTGAAGTTGTGACTTTTGGACCGACATGCTCACATTCTGGATCATGATTTCTTCTTATCAGAGTAGCGGAAGCTTTAGATGATTCATGATATTTGCAGCAGCGTAGCAGAAGCATGGAGTGAAAATATCAGAGTCGTTGATGCACTTCATCATGATTTCTTTAGAACTGAATGTGTTGTGTGAGCATGCGGCTATGAATTGATCTCTCCTTTCTGATCAGCTGCAAACGTCGGGTGTACCTGCATACAACAGTTAGCAATAAAATGCATGAAAGTATCTTTGATCACTTTCATTGAATTGAGGTACACGGCTCATGGTTCCCCATTGATCAGTACAAGTACTGCCTGTGATCAGGTATAATTCCAAAGAATTTCCTTGACAGGGTTTCGCAGCTGCTCTAGCCGTTCTCAAACCAGAACGTCTCAAAGAAGACAACACGGAATGAGTGAACCAGCGAATTAAGATTCACTGATTGATGAAAATGATTTGAAAACAGTCATGTATTAAATATAAAGGTTTTTGCAATACAACGATGGTTTTATGGAAAATCAATTGTCAATCATAAATATCCTTTTTGATTTTGAAAACATAATACACAGTCGACGTGCTGAAGAAAAGAATTTTATGAGCACACCGACTGGTTTTTCAAAGGAATCCGTCAATCCATTTTCCTGGACAAGGAACAATTCAATTTTGAATCGCTCCATTGATGAAGTCCAGATGACACAACAAGTCTTGGCAATACCACAAGGATAATGCGTAGGACTCTCAAAATATATATATACTCACATTCCACATTGTGTGAAACTGTGAGTCTTTAAAGATGATGTGTCCTAATGAGATTTATAGATGATCTCGTGGCTCTAGACTTAAAAGTGCACATTTGGTTTCCTATATCGGAGACTAGGGAGAGGGTCTCCTTTTTCAATATCAACAATCTCTAAGAGAAAGTCGATAGATTATTTGGGTTCCCAGTGAGAATGAAACAAGCCCTTTTAAGAGGAACTTGAGTAGATTGGGAAGTTTAGAGCAGTGCGTCACTGGGTCCATGACGTCTTGTCTTCAATACCAGTGTTACCTAAGTAGCCACCGGTAGCATATGTATTGAACCCGGTTTTTGCCCTAAGGTTGAATTAAAGGAGGGCTATTTCTTTTCACCCTTTTCTCGTTTCATTTCTTTTTCATTCTTCAACCCCTTCAGTGCTTACCGAGACTTCATAACTAGAACCTTGTTGGATATATTCTAGTACTAGCTCAGTCTCAGTCTACACTCTTCCCATATCTCACTTTTCTCCCTTTTTTTTCATCATACCTAAGGACTTCTACACTTTCTAGTGGATTGTCCCTGGGTAGATCCCTCCAGTTTTGGCGGATCATGGGAACTAATACCTAACCTTATCATCCTTATATCACCATACATAAAGTAAATTTGGTCGGTCTATTTGGTATTGTTCATCTGCCATTGGAACCAATTGAAAACCATTTGAAAATCAATCCAGATACTTGTGATATATTATCAAAGCATTTTGTACATGAATTGTTTTTTATATTTTTAGAAAAAGAACTCCCCCTCAACATGTGCATCATGTATTTGAAATCGTTTTGGCACACGGAGGCAGGAGGAAGAATTAACTTCTTTGATTACCATTTTCTAAGAGATATCAACATCACTTCCCTGATCAAATCAAGTAGATAAAGCATATTGGGGAAGGATGAGGTTTTCATAAGTTTGCTCCCCCTCAATATGTGCCTCGAGGTTTGAAAGAGTTTTGCACATATTAGAGGGAACCTGCACTTAGAGACAAATCAATCACGTTTCAATTCTTTGTGGTTTAAAAAGATGCTCCCCCTCAACCTGTGCATGAAAAATTTGAAATTGTTTGGCACATGTGGGGAGGAAAGCTTCCTAAACACTTGTGAAACCATTTATCGAGTCATCAGTTTAAATCCAATTTAAATCACAAATTCTCCCCCGATCACAATTTTAAAATCATTTGAGATTTGTGATCTTTGTAGATTTAAATTGATTTTGAAAGCTTTTGAGGGGAGATGTGACTTGATTAAGAGAAATATTTAACCGATAAGGATCAAGTTTGAGACTTTAGACTCCAAAGATTAAACATGCTTGAGTATCTTTTGAAAACATGATTATAACAAAGGTCTTTTATCAATTGTATACAATATTATAAAACATTGTTCTTTTTGATTATTCAAGTGTAGACCTTTCTCGATTACGTGCCAATTGTTTGAAAAATACTCATTTTGATTGAAATCATTCTCCCCCTCAATCAATGACATATGTTGTTGATTGAAGGATAGAGATTTTGACAAATGAAAAGCCCGGATGATTTTCAAACGTAGAGTCCGAAGTATTTTCAAAGCAATTTTGTTTTCATTAGATGACAAATATTTTTCAGAAGAAACATTTGTCCTTTTTAACGACAACCATTTGTTTTAGAATCAGAGCATGACTTTTGAAGATTGAAGATAAAGCATGGTTCTGTTCTTTCTTTGAAAAATGGGTTACCGCCTGAAATGACAATAAACCATTGTTTTACTTTCTCCCATTTTTTTAAAGCATTCGAACAATATCTAAAGACCCGTGTCATTCTTTGAATGACAGCACAAAGACCGTAGATATTATCGAATCGAGAAAAATATGACAAAGAGACAATAATTTTTTTTTTGAAAATTTTCAAGATTTTCAAATTTTTATGGATTTTTGAAAGTTTTATATTTTTCTATTTGCTTTTTGTAGGTTTTGTAATTCTGTATTTTGCTTTTCGAATAAATATTTACAAGAGATAGATGAAGAAAGACCTTTACTCCTCGTCTTCCTCTTGAAGACGTTTGAGTGTTTCCGGTTGTAGACTCTTTAGACCAAGTCGTGGAAGGATAAACTCAAAACATTCTCTAGGAAGAGCTTTGGTGAAGATGTCTGCTAATTGGTAGTCAGTCCTCACAAAATAGAGTTCCACCACACCGTTCTCCACTTGCTCCTTGATGAAATGATGTCGAATGTCGATGTGCTTTACTTTTGAGTGTTGAACGTTGTTGCATGAGAGAGCAATAACACTTTTATTATCATAGTACAGAGGGATTTTGTTGAATTCAAAGCCATAGTCAGATAATTGGGATCTCATCCATAGGATTTGAGCACAACAAGATGACATGGCTATGTATTCAGCCTCTGTAGATGATATAGAAGTACTCATTTGTTTCTTTGAAGACTAGCTCACAAGCTTATCGCCCAAAAACTGAGCACCTCTAGACGTACTTCGACGTGTATCTTGACATCCTGCATGATCAGCATCTGCATAGGCTGTTAGTGACATACCAGTGTCCTTCGGGTACCAAAGTCCCATATTGATGGTTCCTTGGAGATACCGAAAGACTCGTTTAACCGCTTCAAGGTGCTTTTTAGTAGGCTTAGCCTAATATCTAGCACACATGAATACAGCGAACAAGATGTCTGGTCTACTGGCTCTGAGGTACATCAGGGATCCAATCATACTGCGATATTTCGTTTGATCTACTATGATCCCTGAGTGGTCCTCATCCAGTTTAGTACGCTCTATCATGGGAGTGTCAACAGGGTCACAAGAATCAAATCCATCTCATTTGCATATTTAGATTGATTTATAAAAATGCTGCCGGGACTTTGTGAAATTTGTAATCCCAAGAAAAATGACATTTGTCCCATCATTGACATTTGAAATTTGGAACCAATTTTATTTGAAAAACAATCACATTCATTGGGGTCAGTCGAGGCAAAAATAATATCATCAACATAGATTTGAACATGAATTAAATGTTTGCCTGACTTTCTGGTGAATAATGTCAGATCAACTGCTCCTTTGGTGAATCCAGTAGATAGAAGAAACTTTGATAGCGTATCATACCATGCCCTTGGAGCTTGCTTCAAACCATAAAGAGCCTTTTTCAAATGATAGACGTGAGTAGGATGCTCTAGATTCACAAAGCCTTCAGGTTGGCTGACGTATACGACTTCTTTAAGATCTCCGTTAAGAAAAGCCATCTTTACATCCATCTGATAGACTACCATGTTCTTACTTGCTGCATTAGCCAAGAAGATTCTGATTGCCTCGATACGAGCAACTGGAGCAAATGATTCCTCAAAGTCAATACCCTCTTCTTGACGGTATCCTTTTTCAACCAATCGAGCCTTGTTCTTTAAAACATCACCATGCTCATCAAGTTTTACTTTGAAGATCCACATTAGAGCAATGATCATAGCACAGTCAGGAGCAGGTACTAATTCCAATACATCCAGTCGATCAAACTCATGAATTTCTTCTTGCATGGCATTGAACCAGCTGTCTTCATTCATAGCAGTTTTAACGTCTTTTGGTTCGATCTTAGAGAGTACAGAGTTGAAGAAGCACCATAAGGCATCGGTTGCAAGTTGTCGACGAGTGGATACTGAACGAGAAGGGTTTCCAATGATGTTGTCTAATGGGTGATCATGTGTCCATTTTCTAAGGTGTTCATGTGGTTGTTGTTGAGGAACAGAAGTAGCAGAGTCGATTTCTCCTGATGAAGATGATTCAGATGATGATTCAGGAGCAAATATGTTTTCAAAGGGTTCATCTTCTGGAGGAGCAAAAGGATTTTCATCATCTGTAACTACAGCAACATTTCCATTGTGTACACTTGATGATTGAGGCATTGAAGATGAGACAGAGTGATCAGCAGAAGGAGCTTCTTGACTTAGTGACATAGAAACTGAAGGGTTAACTTCATTGACAGGTAAAGGAACAGCCTCTGTTGATGGATTTGACAGATCATTAGCAATTGGCTCATAGTGTTCATCAAACATTGGATCAAACCGTTTCTTCAATTCATCTTCTGAAAGGGGTACATATGGAGTTGCTGGTGAGGAGTTTGGTACAAGAGAAGAACTAATGGGACTATTAAGAAATGCGGGTCCAGAACTGGATTTTCTAGGAGCCATTTGACCGGTCAGCTCATCAAACGTAACGTGAATTGTTTCCATGATATTTCGAGTTCTCTTGTTGTAGATTCAGTATCCTTTTCTGTTTGGTGCATATCCTACAAATACTCCAATGTCTGCTTTAGCTTTCAACTTGCCTAAATCTTGACCCTCATTAGTTGGGTAACATAACGCACCAAACACACGAAGGTATGATAGATCAGGTATTCGATTGTGGACAAGTTCATACGGAGTTTTTCCATGAGTTGTGTGAATTAGGGACCGATTTTGAGTGTAGCATGCAGTGGCAATGGCTTCAGCCCATAGAAATGTTGGAACCTTTGAGTAGATAAGCATTGTTCTTGCGGCTTCCACAATAGTTCGATTTCGTCTTTCAACTACACCGTTCTGTTTAGGAGATCGTGGAACACTTCTTTGAGGACTGATTCCAACACTTTCATAAAATTCACTGAGTTCTCTATTAACAAACTCAGTTCCATTGTCAGTATGGACGATTCTGACAGTCTTGTTAAGTCGAACCTGCAGCTGTTTAATAAGTTTAATGATGACATTTGGAGTTTCATCATTTGTCCTCAAGAACTTAACCCACGTGAATCGGGAGTAGTCATCAACCACAACTAACACATATTTCTTGCCATTAATAGTTTGCACTCTCATCGGTCCACATAAATCCATGTGAATGGTATGTAGACCTTCCATGACAGAATTTGTGGGTTTGGGTTTGTGGACATATTTCTTGCTTTTTCCCAATTGGCATGCTGAACAAAAATGATCCTTTTCATACTTTAATCTGGGTAAAACTCTTACAAGGTCCTTTCTGGAAAGATTGTTAATGGTGTCGAAGTTCAAGTGATTGAGACGACGATGCCATAACCATGACTTTGTTTTCGAAGCCTTTGACAACAAGCAGATTGGAGAAGACTTTATCATGCCTTCGATAGAGATGGTGTATAGATTTGAACCACTAGTTCCTCTTAACAATTCCACACCATCAAGTTCTCTAACGAAACAAGTATGTTTTCTAAAAGCCACTTCTAGATCGGAATCACATAATTGACCAACAGAGAACAAGTTATGACCAAGACCTTCAACTTAATATACCCTGGAGATTACACTTTTACCAACAACATAGTCTCCATAACCCATAATTGCACCGAAATGATCGTTCCCGAATCTAACAGTCCCGATGAATTTACTCACGAAGTTCATGAGCCGCGACCGGTCTCCAGTCATATGCTTGGAACAACATGAGTCCAGGTACCACAGAACGATTTGAACGATCTGCAGTTGAACACAGACAAGAATGGATAACTGGATAATTGGGATCCCCATGCGAGAATGGGTTCCATTTGGTTAGTAACATTGATTGGAACACCCACATCAGAAATAGAAACAGTGGAATCATCAGGGATAGATGCAGTGCTAGTGTCCGTATTAGACCTATTCAAAGTATGTTCACTTCTTAAGGGAATAGTTCTTCCAGTAGGTATCCATTTCCTAATGGGCATTGATATAGATAATTTAGTCCACATCTCATTAAGATTGAATTTGCGGCCAGTAGGTATCCATTGATAACCTATGTTACTAAATTTCCTTCCTGTGGGTTTCCAATGTTTTCTAACCTTCTTCCGCCATTGCTTTCTAGCCTTCTTAGCATAATGTTTTGCATTTAACAGCATTAATCAAATCATTCACACCACATTCAAGATTAGTAACAGAAACCACGCAATCATCATTACATGTTTTGTCAAAAGTAGCAGAATTCGCATTAATTACAGTACGCTTAGAGCTAACACTAGAATCAACACGATTCGTTTTATTCAAATTCTCCCAAGGTGATCTTCTACTCTCTTCCACTGAACATTCCTAGCCTGCAAGGTCCTATCATTCTTTGTGTTGCCTTGAGGCTTTGACCCGCGTGCTTTGGTGTCACTTCTTACTCATGTAGAGGGAATTGGAACATTAGTTGGTTTTGCTACTTTTTGCATTCCTGAACTAGAAGTGCAGGGATCTGAACTATTTGAAGGCACTCTAGAGTTTACTTGCTTAGTACTGGGCATAGAATGAGTTGCATACTTATCACTAGGCATCGAGCAAGGCATCACAACTTTACCTTTCGCACTTAAGGATTTAGGACATGTTGCTATTAAACATTCTAACATCTCCTGAGATCATTTGGCCCGAATGCAAGAAAACCTAATTTCACTATCAAGTGGCTTATTAATGAAGTCCTCTTCTACAATCTCACGGAGACATTCAAGACTATCCTTAAGGCGAGCAAGATAATTATGAAATACAAGTTCGCTATTCCTAAGATGAGGAGGAATGTATTTAACAGTCACAGTATATTTAGAGTCTGCAAATGACTTTGATGCAACATTCTCATTGAAGACAAGTGGCATTTTCCCTTTTTCCTGACTCCTCAGATTCTCAATTTCCTTTTGTAAAGAATGTGGAAAACTAGAAGGGGGGTTGAATAGTTTTGCCAATCAAAACTTCTTTTTAATCTATTTAGATCGACTTATGTCAATCTATTTGGGTGTGTGTGTTGGATGTTGATAAACAAGCATATAAAGGTATGTTATGAAAAGATAGGAGTAAGAAGCACAAAACCAAAACGCGAGTATTTATAGTGGTTCGGCTACAAGGACACCTTCCTTGCCCTACTCCACTCCCAGAGTCACCTACTCGAGAATTCGTAAACACTACACCAATCTCCTTATGGCGGAGAAGCCTTCACAACGTCGTCTACCCTTTTTCCGGTGCTAGGATAACCACCGGGTTCTTTCACTCCAAGGTGAACCACACCTACACAACGTCGCCTACCCTTTATAAGGTACTAGGCTAAGTACCTAGTTCTTTCACTCCAAGGTGAACTACACCTTCACAACGTCGCCTACCCTTTATAAGGTACTAGGCTAAGTACCTAGTTCCATTGCAATGGAAGAACTACTACCACACTACACCAACGACTAATCCCAAAGGAGATCTACTCCTTTACAACATCATCAAGGATATCAATATCCTTGGATCTAATACTAGTCTATCTTGTACATCGAAACACACCATATCGAATGTACATCAAAGGCACCTTTCACTAATGCCTTTGACTAGATCTACAAGACACCCTTCACTAATATCTTGTGTCTTTACTTCTAAGCACCTTTCACTAATGCTTCTAGTCTTGACTTCTAAGAACCTACCACAAGTGCTTATGATATAGACGATAGATACCCTTCACTAATATCTTCATCTTGACACTTGAGACATCTTTCACTAATGTCTTCAACACTACACTTCTTAGAAGAAAGAAAGGAATCATCAACAAGAAGACTTCAGTAGCCTTGATGAAGCATGGCAACTCATGGACTTGAGCTTGCTCGACTTCAAAGGTGGTGATCTTGCCTTTAAGAGGAACCTAAAAGATCACACAAAAACAAAACTAAAAACATAGATCTCTTGGATCTGAGGTTAGTGAGTTTTTAACTCAGGGAGAAAGTGTGTCAGAAAGGGGTGAGAAACAATGAAGAAATGGCTCACTATTTATAGAAGAAAAAATCTACTTTTCCCCGGATCCCATGGATCCCTTCCATAAGGGATCCGTCTAGCGTTAAGCTAGGGATCCGTGGGACGCTCCCTTTTACGCATGGGTATTTTGGTTATGGGTCATGGGTCATGGGTTGAACCATGGATCTTTAGCTAGATACAATGTATCTCTTGAGTGCAATGCACTTAGTCACTTGGGTATGGGTTGATCCATGGGTTATGGATATTATCCATGTATGATATAAGCATGATGTCATGCAATGGGTTATGGGTCATGGGCTTTGGGTTGTACCCAACTACATTTAATGTATTTGCCCAATGGGTTATGATACTTAAGTTTCTACCCATTTATATTACCCAATATACTACATACTAGTTATGTGTATAGTTTACCCAAATATGTAAACACTAGTTGTTGTAAACATGTAATATTAAATCATAAAATCACTTATACTTGTTTTAGTGTTTTATGTGAAAATGTGAATATGTTAGAAACTATTAGTTCAAACCATTTACGTATTTTATTTGTTTCGTTAAAATGATTTTACGTTGGTTATCGACAAAACATTAGAAGATCGTAAAATATAAATAAACGTTTTTACGGCTTATTTGTATTAATAATCTCCCCCTTTTTGTTGATGACAAAACATAAAATTATTTTAAGGAAAAGCTAAAAATTTGTAAAAGTTTGAATTTGTAGTTTTTACTTTCTTCTCCCCCTTTTTGTTGAAACAAAAAGTGTTTGAAAGAAAGCAACACATTGTTTTTGAGAAAAACATGTGAAAGAAATAAAAAGAAATAGAGAGCAAGTAACGGGAAAGGATCTCGTCTTTACTCCCCCTTGACGAGTCCATCCCTATGTAAGGGCATCAAGAAAGTGATACTAATTTAGTTAGTTTGCAAATAAGTTTGCAAAAGATTTCGTCTAAGTGACGAATGTGCTCCCCCTTGATGATTGCAATTTTGCAAAGGGATGTCACGAAATGTAATCCTAATATTGCAAGTAATTTTCAATGTATTGCTTTGACATAAAGCTCCCCTAGCTTTAGGATGTCAAAGTCTTCATGTTTAAATTGAATAACTACAAAACAAAGGTTAGAGAACAAGTATAATTCACAATTTCCTGCAAATGTGGTCCAAGTTAGTAGAAAATAGTTTTCTGTCTCACGGATCCCACGGTTCCCTCCTAGTAGGGATACGTCTAGGCAATTCTGAGGGATCCGTATAGTTGATGATTAATTTCAGCAATGGTGATATAACAAGTAATGTTATCACAAAGGTTTGATATGAATACAACGTAATCATATACTTAGAAATATAACAAGTAGCATGTAATTTCATTTAACAAAACTAGAGTTATTATATACGTGACTCTAAAAACTAATAAAATAAGAAAATACATGACTAGGAATTTCTAGACCAACTATCGCTTGATGCTAGGACACCACTAAAATCTTCTAGCTCAAGTTTTGTTTAGGTTTGATCTCGTCGAAACGTTCGAGGAGATGATAGAACATGAAACGTTGGTCTTCTCGTACTTCATGTATCAAACTTTCAACATGTTGACAATGATAGCAATCTTTGTCATGGCTAGGTAGTGGTGGTGGAAGAAATGTAATGGCTTGATGCGAAGGATCAAGTGAAGCGGCTTGTGGAGCTTCAAACGATGGAGGGATTGGTGGAGGCACATTTGAGAATGGCTCGACCAAGAATGATGGTGGTGGTAGAGAAGTGTCAACTTCCATATGGTCGGGTGGTTGACTATGATGATTTCTCATAATCCAAATGGGATTATATGATGGAAACGGCGAAAAGGAAGCCGGAGCAAGTGTTGACTCAACACCTTGATTTTGTACCATTATTCCTCCTAATGAGGAGAATGTTGTCGGCGGAGGTGGATGAGACGGCCTAGGAGGCAAATCCTCTAAATTGTAGAGGTGTGGTGATGATACTGGAGATGTAAAAGAAATAGCTCAAGGAACCAATGGTGATGGTTTAGTGGAGATGATATTGTTTGGCCTAGGAGGTATGGTGGTGTTTGGCATAGGTAGTTTTGTGGGTACTATCCTTTTAGGAATTGGTTTGATTGGTTGAGGAAAGATCCTATCATTTGTTGGCTTGACCGGAGATGATTCGGTTGAAGAGATTTCGTGTATAACACGAGCCTTTTTCTTGGGTGGTTCTTTGGTGGATAAGTTACTACTTGAGGTTTTCCTCATGATGGGATGATTTCAAGAGGTTTGTAAAGGTTTCTAAATTGCTGAAAGTTAGGATGAAGGTGATGACTATGGAAGTCCTAACAATGTGGTTTATAAAGCAAGAGATTTTGGCAACTGCATTTAAGCCTTAGGCCACTAAGATTCATTGGAATGTGATGATTAACATGCACAAGAGTCA
Organism: Chrysanthemum seticuspe; assembly: GCA_019973895.1. Classification (NCBI taxonomy): domain Eukaryota; kingdom Viridiplantae; phylum Streptophyta; class Magnoliopsida; order Asterales; family Asteraceae; genus Chrysanthemum; species Chrysanthemum seticuspe. The sequence goes on along the minus strand of BPTQ01000009.1, from coordinate 89,764,046 downwards.
ACTTCAGAGTTTGCACTGATCTAGGAACTCATTTAAGATGAGATGGAGTGTTTGAGTTAGAAAGATGAGTTGAAATGATTATTTTAGCAAGATTTGACATAGACTGTCATCCGGATCCCACGGTTCCCTCCTCAGAGGGATCCGTCTAGGCTAATCCTACGGATCCGGCTCTCAACAGCTATGAAAGAGTGGAAATGATGTTTCTAAGATCTAAGATCTATATCATCTTGAGTGTTTCAGTCCTCCTAAGTGTCTTAAATGAAGGTGTGCTTAAGTATTTGAAGGTAATGAGTGATGTTGCTAATGATTGTCTTTTATGGAAGGATTTGGAACTTTCATGAGTACCAATGGATGAGCAAGGATGACACTAAGTATGAGACTGTTAATTACAGCTAAATGATCCTAGAGATCAGGTTGTGACTTAGGATAGTGTTTTGGAAAATATCCTAAAGGCTTTGAGATGGGAAAACTAGAATTTGATCAACTTTGATCAATTTTGAGGTAAGGATGATTTATGATCGATTTTGCCATAATCGAAAGATTTCTAAGACTAGATGTGAGGGGTCAAGTGAAAAATGAAGTGTGAGTTTAAGAGCAGAAGAGTAATGGATTAAAAATGAATCGATAGATCTACAAGCGTCTTAGAGTGTGATCTAGGTGAGTTATGTGTGATTAGGAAGCATCTACCTATCTTGATAAGGACTTAATTTGCCTTAAGTGTTAGGAATTAGAAATTCCAGGAATTAAAGAGTCGGTCACCTCAAGTATATGTATTCGTTAGAAAGCTCGTAGTCGTAGTTCTTTTAAGTTAAGTAGTATTTAGTTAAGTAACACCGTGGAGGACGGACGGGTCTTTACCCATTGTATGCCTGATCCACAGCCCGTTGTGTGGCGATTTATGTAAGACTATAAATACTCTCTACCTCCCAAGGTAGAGAGTTGGAGCTCATAATAAAATCTTTCACTTTCTCTCACTAAGTTCCCTAAACCTCTAACTTTCTCTCTCTAGAATTCCACTTATACGCCACCTTGTTGTTATGGTTTGATGTGTATGTGAAAACTAATATCCTACAATTGGTATCAAGAGCCATGGTTAGATCATATCTTGCACATCTTTGGATTTCTAGTGGTTTTTAGGTGGTTTTTGAGTTTGAAAAAGTTTAGTGGTTTTTGCATCATTTGGTTGATTTCTTGTGTTAAAGCTTGGATTTTGTTAGTACTTTTATGTTTAGAATCATCACAAGTGTTTAGGTTTTCATTTGGTAAGCTTGAATCATCTTGGTTGGGTTGTTTTTGGATTAAAAAGTGATGTTTATGTGGTTATTCTTGCTAGCGACTTGATATACGGATATATTTCTTCGTAGCGACTTGCTTCACAATTTTGTAGCGAGTTACAGTGTTGGAGCTAGCGACTTAGACCTAGCGATTAACAGTACAAGTATTGAACTCTCCACTACGGGTAGTGACTTGGTCTGTAGCGAGTTGCTCTTTAGCGACTTGTATCTCTAGCGACTTGAGTAGCGAATTGCTGCCAAAAAATTTTGCTAGCGACTTGAGGCTTAGCGAGTTACTACTTAGCGACTTGCTTTTGTCTAGCGACTTGGGACTCTAGCGACTTAGTGGTGTAGCGAATTAAGGGTTAGCGACTTAGTGCATTATCTTCTAGCGACTTAGTGCATTATCTTCTAGCGACTTAGTGCATTATCTTCTAGCGACTTGAGTGATTGTTTACGGTTTTCTCTTGATTTAGTAAAATCCCGTGAAAGAATCTATTTCCCAGTTTAATCATAGAGTTATAAAATCCCGTATAATCTGTTAACATGTCTACCAATGTCCCTACTATCATCTCCACTGTTGCCGAGGATGTACAAGCAGCTGGCTCAGATACTCGTCCACCCATGCTTGACAGAACTGACTACGATTCTTGGGCTCAACGAATCAGATTGTATTGCCTTGGAAAGGAAAATGGTGTCAACATTCTCAAATCCATTGATGAAGGACCATATCGAGTTGAAACGACTAGAGACATACTTGATACTAATGAAGATGGTACTCCTGTTTACGGAATGGACAGACCTAAGATGTATGATGAGCTTGATGATAAGGATAAAAAGAGATTCGATGCAGATATCAGGGCTTCAAACATTGTTCTTCAAGGTCTTCCTAAAGACATCTACAAGCTGATCAATCATAACACTGAAGCAAAGGCAGTTTGGGATAATGTTAAGATGCTTCTCTCAGGTTCAGAATTAACTATGGAAGACAGAGAATCCCAACTCTATGACGAATTTGAGCACTTCAAGATGAAACCAGATGAGAGTGTCTATGAGTACTATGTGAGATTTCATAAGTTGGTGAATGATATGAGAAACATCAAGATGACTATGCCTAACATTCAGTTGAACTCAAAATTTGTGAACAACATGAATCCCGAATGGCACAAGTTTGTCACCTCTGTGAAGCTCACTAAAGGATTGAAGGATACAAAATATGAGCAACTCTATGCCTTCCTTCTTCAGAATGAGAGACATGCCATGTTTGAAAAGAGGATTCTTGATCAGTTCAAAGGTCAGGGAGAAACAAGGTCTACAAATGATTCAACTGCCTTCTTCACAAATGATGGGACTTCCACCAATGCTTCTCAAGTTGCACCCACGAAAGATGATAATCACAAACCCATTTCTGATCCAAGGTTCAAGCAACCTGATGCAAATGCTATCATGGAACATTTCATCACTCAACTAACACTCATGGTAAAAGAGAACAGGACACTTTCACCTCACACCAACAAACTCCACACCTGCAATGAGATCCGAACCGCCTCCAATCTTCACAACCATGCTTTGATCAGAGATGGGAAAATTATGGGGCAACCAGTTCAGGAAAGACAGTATGATCAGAGAAGAGGTGGAGCTGGGAAAAGTTATGTTGGCAACCTGAATCGAGGAAGAAATGGTAACCAAGGTCAAGCTAAGCCAATCAAATGTTATAACTGTGGTGGTGAAGGACACATTGCAAGGAACTGCACATCTCCAAAGCGTCCACAGAATGCTGATTACTTCAGAGATAAGATGCTGCTGGCACAAGCTCAGGACAATGGTGCTGCTTTGGATGAAGAGGAATTGCTGTTTCTTGCTGAGGGCAATGCCAAGACCTATGATGCAGATGTGGATGAGCAGCCTATTCAGGAGATAGGTCACAATCATCAGAATGCCTTTCAAGTCGCTGACTGTGATGCTTACGACTCTGATGTAGATGATGGACCTACTGCACACACAATTTTTATGGCTAGCATTTCTCCAATGGTTTCTCCCAAGGTCTCTTCTTCACCACAAGCTGGCCCATCCAAGGACAAACTCATCTCAGAGGTATTAAAACTATACGATGATGCTGATGTGCAACAGATGCATGACAAAGTACAACCAACTGAAACTATTGAATCAAATGTTGAAAATATGGGTAATAACAATATTGTCCCATACGATCAATACGTGAAACAAAGTGAAAGTGAAGTTGTACCAAGTGATGCATCTTCTGCAGTCAACAATGACTATGTCTTTGATGAATACACTGCATGTGCTCCTGATGATTCCGTAATTTCTGAACTAAATGCCTATAAGGAACGTGTTGCTATTTATGAACAACGTGCAAAATTTGAGTTGACCACTCGTGAGCAGGAAATGGATGACCAAGTGAGTACAGTAATTAGAAAAAGTAAGTTTAGAGATGAAGTATTGAAACAAGAATTACATTCCTTGCAAGAAAAACTTTCTAAAACAGCTAAGCAAAAACAAGAACTTCAAGAAAATGTGAAAATGCTTAAGCAAGAATTTAATGCAAAGGAATCAAAACTCTTGAGAGATTTTTCTAATCTGAAAACTTTGAAAAACAAACTTGAAAACAAGTTGTACATACAAGGAAACACCATTCAGACTGCTCACATGGTCACCAAACATCGAGTCTTAAGCGATAAGAATAGCATTCCCCTTGTTGAGGAACCAAATCCAGAGGTAATTAAAAAGGCTAGAAATGCTCATAAGGTGCTTTATGATGGTAATGAAATCCTTAAGCCTAGGCAGAAACCTAGTTGCGTTGAGTGCACTGAGGAAGATAAGAAATCAAATGAAATCACTAGGGAAAAGATGAATAAGAAACAAAATGATCCCAAATGCAAAGAGAAAAACATAATTATCACTCCTCATGATTACAAGAAGGAAAACTGGATTTCCTTGAACAAGTTTAAGCCTCAGACATTGTTGACTCCCGAACAAGTCTTCTGGAAAAAGGATTTAGATAAGCAGAAAGCGGAAAATATTGTTGAAACAAACCCTCCCCTTTGGAAAATGCCTAGAGCGACTGTGTATCCTCCTAATACACCAATGCATCTTGTACCTAGAACAATTGCCACTAAAAGCAAGACATTAATTAGCCAATACGTTATATTTCAACTATTTGTTGATTTTGAGAAAACTTGCAAGAAAAGGATCACACCCACTGGTATAACTGAAGGAGAAAGGGGTTTTGAACAAATGAAAGAATGTTATTTAACTGAGGTCATGCCCTTCTTTAAACTTCTAAAAGATCACTTTGAGAGTCTTAAAAAGGGGATAGAAACTGATATTAAGGGAATGGAAAAGGAATTTGATGCAATGGTTGTTGAAGTTAGTGACTATGAGCGTGCACTGAAATATAATGAGATTGAGAGAAAGAACTTGCATACATTAAATGAGAATCTTATTACTGAATGTGTTGCTCAAGATGTGTTTTTCACTGCTTCAAATTGCTCTATTAATGCTTCCAAATTTCATGAACTATCTGTGGCCCTGAAAGTCTCCCATGATCGTGTCATTGAGCTTGAAAAAACTAATTCTAAACTAAACGAGAAAATTGAACTGGATGATCACGACAATGTCGTTAAACATTTTTCTAAACTAGAAGTCGAGCATTTTAACTTACAACTAAAATATCAACATCTTAAAGAAAATGTCAAAACTTCAAATGTCAAGACATCTTCAGATGCTCCAGAGTTTGATGCAGTTTTTCAAATTAACAAACGTGATGAACAGATTCAAGCTCAGTGCAACACGATCAGAAAGTTGAAAGCCCAAATCTCTCAATTAAAGGGTCAAACAGACAATATGACAGGCTCCCAAATGCCTCCTCCTTTAGATTCTCAGAATTCTCAAACGTTTCATCTTCAAAACCTAGTAAATGCTTTACAGAAGGAAAACGAAAGTTTTCTGGAAGAAAATGAAAAGGTTAAACGTCATTTCAATGAGTTATTTGAATCAATTAAAGTCACTCGTAACAAAAACAACGAACAAATAGCTTCATTGCAAAAGGAAATTGAGAATCTGAAGAGTCAGGTAAAAGGGAAAATGCCAATGACCAATGGGGAGAATGGTGTATCAAAGGTTCACTCTTGTAATAAATATGCTTTGTCTGTGACATATGTCCCTCCTCATCTAAGAAACAACAAACTAGCTATTCAAACATATTTTTCATCTCTTAAGGATTGCTTAGAATGCCTGCGTGAGATTGTTGAAGAGGACAAGCTAGAGAAACCTCATGATAATGCAATTGGACATGCATGCTTATATGCCAAACGATCTCAAGAAATCTTAGAATGCTTGATCACAATATGCCCAAAGTCATTAGGTGAGAGAGTAAATCCTTTGATTCCATGCTCAATGCCTAATGCCAAGCATGATATGCACTCGATTCGTAGTGTGCCTTTAAGGGGTTCAGATTCTAGATCTGTCAATGCTAAGAAAGAGAACTCAAGTGTGCCTTCTAGGAGTACAAATCTCAGTACCTCTAGTTTTAAGAATGTGAACCGTAGTGCACCTGCATGTAGTTCAGATCCCAGCACATCTAAACAGGTGGTGCAAAGAGTAGTAAAACAAACTAATGTTCCCATTCCCTCTACAGGAGTAATCAGTGACATTAAAGGGAGCAGGTCAAAGTCTCAAGACAATACAAGGAATGATATGACCTCGCAAGCTAAGAGTGTGCACTGGAAAAGAGTAGAAGAACAATCTAGGAACTTTAAGTTTGAATCGAATAAAACGAATCGTATTGATTCTAGTATTAGCCTTAGGCGTACTGTAATTAATTCGAATTCTGATGCTATTTGCAAACCTTGTACTGATGTCTGCTTGAATTTTGTTCTAATCATGAATGTGGTGTTAATGTTCTGCCTAATGATGTTAATTATCCAGTTAATATTGTTAATGCTAAAATCTATGCTAAGAAGGCTAAAAGGCAAAAACGAAAGAAAGTTAGAAAACAGTGGAAACCCACAGGAAGAACATTCAGTAAAATAGGATTTTATTGGACACCTGTTGGTCTTAAGACTAATCAGATAATGCCCACTAGAAAATGGATGCCTACTGGTAGAACTATTCCCTTAAGAAGTGATCACACTGTGAACAGGGTTAATACTGACACTAGTACTGCATCTATTCACAACGATTCCATTGCCTCACTTTCTGATATGAATGCTTCTATTTCTGATGTGGGTGTTCCAAACATTGTTACTAACCAAATGGAACCCATTCTTGCATGGGGATCCCAATTATCCAGTTATCCATTCTTGTCTGTGTTCAACTGAAGATCGTTCAAATCGTTCTGTGGTACCTGGACTCAGGCTGTTCCAAGCATATGACTGGAGACCGGTCGTGGCTCATGAACTTCGTGAGCAAATTCATCGGGACTGTTAGATTTGGTAATGATCATTTCGGTGCTATTATGGGTTATGGAGATTATGTTGTTGGTGATAGTGTCATCTCTAGAGTGTATTATGTGGAAGGTTTAGGTCATAATCTGTTCTCTGTTGGTCAATTCTGTGATTCTGATCTAGAAGTAGCCTTCAGAAAACATACCTGCTTTGTTAGAGATCTTAATGGTAAGGAACTGTTAAAAGGAACTCGTGGCTCAAATATTTACACCATCTCTATCGATGACATGATGAGGGCTTCTCCAATCTGCTTGTTATCAAAGGCTTCAAAAACAAAGTCATGGTTATGGCATCGTCGTCTCAATCACTTGAACTTCGGCACCATCAACGATCTTTCCAGAAAGGACTTAGTTGTAGGTTTACCTAGACTAAAGTATGAAAAGGATCATCTTTGTTCAGCATGTCAATTGGGAAAAAGCAAGAAGTATGCCCATAAACCCAAACCTACTAACTCTGTCACAGAAGTTCTTCATATGATTCATATGGATTTATGTGGACCTATGAGGGTGCAGAATATCTTTGGGAAGAAATATGTGTTAGTTGTGGTTGATGATTACTCTAGATTCACCTGGGTCAAGTTCTTAAGGACAAAGGATGAAACTCCTGATATCATCATCAAACTCATCAAACAGCTGCAGGTTCGACTAAACAAAACTGTCAGAATTATCAGAACAGACAATGGAACTGAGTTTGTCAACAAACAACTTAGTGAATTCTATGAAAGCGTAGGAATCAGCCATCAAAGAAGTGTTCCACGAACCCCTCAACAGAACGGTGTAGTTGAAAGACGAAATCGTACTCTTTTTGAAGCCGCTAGAACAATGCTGATCTACTCAAAGGTTCCAATGTTTCTCTGGGCTGAAGCTATTGCCACTGCATGCTACACACAAAATCGTTCCCTGATTCACACTGTTCATGGAAAATCTCCATATGAACTTGTCCATAAAAGAAAACCTAATCTATCTTTCCTTCGTGTGTTTGGTGCATTGTGCTATCCAACTAATGAGGGTCAAGACTTAGGCAAACTTAGGGCCAAAGCTGACATTGGAGTATTTGTAGGATATGCATCAAACAAAAAGGGATACCGAATCTACAACAAAAGAACCCGAAACATCATGGAAACAATTCACGTTACGTTTGATGAGCTGACCGGTCAGATGGCTCCTGGACACTCCAGCTCAGGACCCGCACTTCAAAACAGTCCCATTGGTTCATCCCTTGTTCCAAACTCCTCTCAAGAAACTCCATATGTACCTCCATCTGAAGATGATGTAAAGAAATTGTTTGATCCTATGTTTGATGAACTGTATGATTCAATTACTAATGAGGTGCTGATCCCTACAACAGAGGATGCTCATATTCCAGTGAATGAAGTCAATCCTTCAGTCTCAATATCTTTAAGTCAAGAAGCACTTGCTGCTGATCCTTCAGTCTCATCAACAAATCATCATTCTTCAAATGTACATCATGGAAATGTTTCTGGCATCAATGATGAAGTTAATCCCTTTGCTACTCCTGAAGATGCTCCATTTGAAAACATATTTGCTACTCCTGAATCATCATCAAAACCATCTTCTCCAGGAGACATCGACTCAGCTACCTCAGTTCCTCAACAACTGCCACATGAACACCTCAGAAAATGGACTCACGATCATCCATTAGACAACATCATTGGAAATCCCTCTCGTCCTGTATCAACCCGGAAACAACTTGCAACCGATGCCTTATGGTGTTTCTTCAACTCCGTACTATCTAAGATCGAACCAAAAGATGTTGAAACTGCCATGAATGAAGATAGCTGGTTCAATGCCATGCAAGATGAAATTCATGAGTTTGATCGTCTTGATGTATGGGAGTTAGTACCTGCTCCAGACTGTGCTATGATTATAGCTCTCAAATGGATCTTCAAAGTAAAACTTGATGAGCATGGTGATGTGTTGAAGAACAAGGCTCGACTGGTTGCTAAAGGATATCGTCAAGAGGAGGGTATAGACTTTGAAGAATCTTTTGCTCCAGTTGCTCGAATCGAGGCAATCAGAATCTTTCTGGCTAATGCTGCTAGTAAGAACATGGTAGTATATCAGATGGATGTAAAGACGGCATTTCTGAATGGAGATCTTAAAGAAGTCGTCTACGTCAGCCAACCTGAAGGATTTGTGAATCAAGAGCATCCTACTCACGTTTATCGTTTGAAGAAGGCTCTTTACGGTTTAAAGCAAGCTCCAAGGGCATGGTATGATACACTGTCAAAGTTTCTTCTATCAACCGGATTCATCAAAGGAGCAGTTGATCCTACATTGTTCACCAGGAAGTCAGGCAAACATTTAATTCATGTTCAAATTTATGTTGATGATATTATTTTTGCCTCGACAGACCCAATGGAATGTGATCGTTTTTCAAATGAAATGAGTTCAAAGTTTCAAATGTCAATGATGGGACAAATGTCATTTTTCTTGGGATTACAAATTTCACAAAGTCCCGGAGGCATTTTCATAAATCAATCTAAATATGCAACAGAGATTTTAAAGAAATTTGGATTTGATTCAAGTGACCCTGTTGACACCCCCATGATTGACCGAACCAAACTAGATGAGGACCACTCAGGGATCATGATTGACCAAACAAAATATCGTAGTATGATTGGATCCCTGATGTACCTCACAGCTAGTAGACCAGACATCTTGTTCGCTGTTTGCATGTGTGCTAGATACCAGGCTAAGCCTACTAAAAAGCACCTTGAAGCGGTTAAACGGGTCTTTCGGTATCTCCAAGGAACCATCAATATGGGACTTTGGTACCCAAAAGACACCGGTATGTCACTAACAGCATATGCAGATGCAGATCATGCAGGGTGTCAAGATACTCGTCGAAGTACGTCAGGAGGTGCTCAGTTTTTGGGTGACAAGCTTGTGAGCTGGTCTTCAAAGAAGCAAATGAGTACTTCTATTTCCTCTACAGAGGCTGAATACATAGCCATGTCATCTTGTTGTGCTCAAATCTTATGGATGAGATCTCAATTATCTGACTATGGCTTTGAATTCAACAACATCCCTCTGTACTATGATAATAAAAGTGCTATTGCTCTCTCATGCAACAACGTTCAACACTCAAGAGCAAAGCATATCGACATTCGACATCATTTCATCAGGGAACAAGTTGAAAAAGGTGTGGTGGAACTATATTTTGTGAGGTCTGAATATCAGTTAGCAGACATCTTCACCAAAGCTCTTCCAAGAGAACGTTTTGAGTTTATTCTTCCACGACTTGGCTTGAAAAGCCTTCAACCAGAAACTCTCAAACGTCTTCAGGAGGAAGACGAGGAGTAAAAGGTTTCCTTCATCTATCTCTTGTAAATATTTATTCGAAAATCAAACAGAAAAATATAAAACTTTCAAAATCCATAAAAATTTGAAAAATTCGAAAAATCTTCAAAAAATATTGTCATTTTGTCATGTTTCTCTCGATTCGATAATATCTACGGTCTTGATGTTTTCATTCAAAGAATGACACGGGTCTTTAGATGTTGTTCGAATTCTTAAAAAAAAAAAAAAAAAAAAAAAAAAAAAAAAAAAAAAAAAAAAAATTTGTGAGAAAGAGAAATGGTTTATTGTCATTTTCAGGCAATAACCCGGTTTTAAAAGAAAGAACAGAGCCATGTTCTATCATGTTTTCAAAATTCCATGCTCTGATTCTATAAACATTTATCTACTGAAAACTAAATGCTTTGAAAAATAACTCGATCTCTATTTTTGATAATCATCAGGACTTATATGTCAAAATCTTTATCTCTCAATCAACAACCTATGTCATTGATTGAGGGGGAGAATGATTTCAATTAAATTAAAAAGTTATTTGGCATTAAATTGTTTTCAAAAGATATACATGCATGTTTTATCAATGGAGTTTAAAGTCTTAAAATCCGATCCTTATCAGTTAAAACGCTTTCATAATCAAGTCACAATTCCCCTTAAAAGCCTTCAAAATCAATTTAAATCAATAAGAGATCACAAATCTCAAATAATTTGATAATTGTGATCGGGGGAGAATGTGTGATTTAAATTGGATTTAAACTGATAATTAGGTAAATGGTTTTATAAGGATGAACATGCTATCCTGCCCACATGTGACAAACGATTTCAAATTTTCCATGCACATGTTGAGGGGGAGCATCTATCTTAAAACCTATGATTTGAAATGTGATCAACTTATCTCAATGTGCAAGTTCCCTCTAGTATGTGCAAAACTCTTTTCAAACCTCGAGGCACATATTGAGGGGGAGCATATTTATGGAAACCTCATCCTTCCCGGAAATGCTATATCTACTTGATTTGATATGGGAAGTGATGTTGATATCTTTTAGAAAATGGTAATCAAAGAAGTTAATTCTTTCTCTTGCCTCCGTGTGCAAAACATTTTCAAATACTTGATGCACATGTTGAGAGGGAGTTCTCGTTCTAAAAATATCAAAAACAATTCAGGTACAAAATGCTTTGATAATATATCACAAGTATCTGAATTGATTTTCAAATGGTTTTCAATTGGTTCCAAGGGCAGATGAACAATACCAAATAGACCGACTAACTCTACTTTATGTACGGTGATATAAGGATGATAAGGTTAGGTATGTGTTCCCATGATCCGCCAGAACCGGAGGGATCTACCCAGGGATAATCCACTAGTTAGTGTAGAAGTCCTTAGGTATGATGATAAAAGGAGAAAAATGAGATATGGGAAGAGTGCGGACTAAGACTGAGCTAGTACTGGAATAAACCCAACAAGGTTCTAGCTATGAAGTCTCGGTAAGCACTGAAGGGGTTGAAGAATTAAAAAGAATTGAATAAGAAAAGGGTGAAAACAAATAGCCCTCCATTTATTCAACCTTAGGGCAGAAACCGGGTTCAATTCACATGCTACTGATGGTAACATCGGTATTGAAGACAAGACGTCATGGACTCAGTGACGCACTGCACTTCAACTTTCCAAACCACTCAAGTTCCTCTTAAAAGGACTTGTTTCATTCTCACGGGGAACCGACATTATCTATCGACTTTCTCTTAGAGATGGTTGATATTGAAGAAGGAGACCCTCTCCCTAGTCTCCGGTACAGGATCCAAATATGCACAAATTGAGTCTAGAGCCACGAGATCATTAATAAATCTCATTAGGACACTTTCCATGAAGACTCTCTGTTGGATCGATATACTTTAATCAAACTAAACTAGCTTGTTAAGGTTTAATAACCTCGGATAAATCCTAAGTTATTAACAAAGAAACACTGAGCAATCTTTATCAAGTAAGCGGAATTTACTTAACAAAGCTAAGAAGAAAACTTTATTAACAAACTCTAAATCTGCTTATTATGCAGATACTCTAATACAACTCTAAGATATTCGAACTTTTCTCTAAACTCTTAATTCGTAAACTCTAAAACTCTTTTTCTGAAATCGTACCTCTAATGCCAATCTAGGAGTCCTTTTATAGGCTCAAGGATATCCTAGTCGGTTTACAATTGATAACCTTGTACGATAAGTAATCTAAACATGGAATACAATACTTTCCATAAACGAATATAACAGTTCTTCTATTCTAGCAGTACTTTGACTTTATCTTGCAGTATTTTGACTTTGTCTTTAGCAGTACTTTGACTCTTTGACTTCTTCCAGTACTTTGCAGTTTACAGTACTTTCATATCTTCAGTACTTTGATATCTTCAGCACTTTCATATCCCAACAATCCTCCCCTAACTTGAATTCTACTTGCTTGACTTCAAGTTCCTTTGTGAATATATCTTTAACAGCTTCATCTTTAAAATGGATTGTTCTTTAGTCTTTAGATTATATCTCTGTAGAATCTGTGCTTTTGTCAAAGTATCTCTTAGAATTGTTTTCTTCACAGCAACATTCAGCAATCTCCATCTTTTCAGCAACACAGCAACATATGACAATGTGTACAATAATTCAAGTTTAAGTTGCATACTATTCTCATCACATCTAAGTGAATCATTGAAAATTCAATGGATTTAGAACTCTTTACCAAAGCCATTATCTTTGGAGTAGCCAAATGTTTTGGTGTGTAAGACCATGGTACATTGATAACCATATGATTTTTAGCAAACCACCAGCTATCAACAGATTTGTTTTGTCTTTACCAAAAGCTGTACCCTTCTGGACTAGTTAGTTCTTTTATCTAATGGTGAACTAATTACCAATAATGGTTTTTCCACTGCCTTTACCACAAGCCATTTCTTGTGGGCTAGCCAACTCTTCACATTACTGATATGGTGAGTTGATGACCATCCAACTTATTAGCAAGTTGTCAACTAAAAACGGATTTGATATATCTTTACCAGAGCCGTTTGCTCATGGATTAGTCAATCCTTTTGTAACCATGGTGGATTGATAACCTATTGATGTTATCATCACAAAAACCATTTATTCAACCTTTATTTCAGAAAATATTTATTATTTAGCAAAAGGTTTCTTCTAAAATTCATTTAACTGGTTTAATGCAGCAAACAGTACTTTGATGAAAGTACTGTCTGACTAGCAGTACTTTGAATAAAAGTACTGATATATCAAAAAGTATTTATTCAAAAATCATACCAGTTATAGATCATTCTCAGCAATGGTAGTCCAGTCTATAAGCAAATTGATAACCATGCAAGCAATTTCATCAGCCTCTTCTACTTCCAATCCATGCTCTAGCATTCTTCTCATGAGCTCAACAGTAAGAGGATATCTTCTTTCTGCAAACATGTGAATCATTGTTCCATTTTCCAGCTCCAAGACATGAACTCCAGATTCTTCAAAGAATCTCCAGCAAACTATCTCCCAGTTTTCTTGATCCTTCCAAATATCATCAGTACTCTTTTCATCAGTTTCCCACATGGTTATGAGATCCCCTTGTAAAACCAATCCAATCCCTTCTAACGGATTATCTTCAAAATAAGTCTTTACTACATGATACAAGTAGAATAGATCTACTCTGTCTATGATATGCAGCAAGTCCCATAGCCGTTTAAAAACTCTGAAACTTTTATCTTCTTTGTGAAAAACCATGTAATCTCCATTCTTAGATTTCTCAACTTTGAAAGCACTGATCTTTGATCTGTTCATCTTCATGTCATTATCTTCATCTGTATAATCAAAATCTACCACTCTGAGATAATTCTTCAATTCATCACTAGTCTCAGATCTTAATTCAACCTTCTCTTTCTTTGAAAACTGAACATCTGTAGCTTCAGTTTTTCTTTTCCTCTTTAAGCTTTTCTTCCTTTCAGCTTCAGTCCAAAAAGCTTCATCTCTAAAATCTTTAATGCCTGCAACATCTTTCTTATAAGCTTCTCTCTCAGCATCATATAATCTCTTCATATCCACATAATTTAGCTTCTGTAATCCTTTAAATCCTCTGCTTTTTAGATATGCCATCATTGCATTCCTTTCTTTAGCTAAATTAGGTCTTCTTGACATGAATCTAACAGGTGTTGGAGACTGTAAAGGTTCAGCAGCTTCAGCATCCAATTCATCTTGCACTTTTTGAGCTGCTTCTCTATCCAAAGCTTCTTGAGCTTCTCGTTCTTCTCTATCTTTAGCATTTATCTCTTCTTGAACTTTTCTAGCTGCAGCTTCATTCCTTGCAACTTCAAATGCTCTAAGTTCTGCCAAAGTAAACTTCTTTTTCTTAACTTCAACCAAAACACCTTTTCCCTTGTCTTTTGGATCAATTGCAGGTTGATCAGTTCTTGGTTGTTCTTCTTCTTGTGCTTCTCTAATAGTAACACCTCCTCTTGGTTGTGACAGATCAAGAATTGTAGCAACTAATTCATCATCACTTGGTGAATGAATAGGTTTAAATCTAGGTTCCTCCTCTTCCTCTATAACAACTGTAGAAGGACCAGCTTCTTCTTCAAAATTCAAAACCCTTGGAGTTATTGGTGTTATTACTTCTGGCCTAGATGTATCAGTACTTTGATGTTCAGTACCTTGATCATCAGTACCTTGAACTTGCACTTCTTGTTTCTCTGAAATAATCTTTTCTGCAGTACTTACAGATTCTTTCTTCTTTGTAACATCTTCTTCAGATTCTTTATCCTTCATAACATCTTCTTTCAAATTATCCTTTTCTGAATTCCTCCCCAAGTTGACAGAAGATGATTTAGGAACCGTCTTTCTTTTCAATTCCTTACGAAGTGCTTTTCGACGTTTATTCTCCTCCTTAACCCATAAGTTGAAACCTTGAATATAGGGTTTAACAAAATTTCTCAACCAGAAGTAGTTACGCTTCAACTTCCGAATAGTTTTAGCTTGACGTTCAACTGTCTTGTTCAACCTAGCAAGCGCCTTTGTCAAAGCATAGTTATCCATAGTTAAACCTTCACGAGGAATTGTAGAAGCATCACCTTGAACTTGTGAATGTTCCTCTGAATCAGAAACAAATGGTTGAGGAGATGGAGTAGGTGTTCTCTCAATCTCTGCTTGAACCTCAGGACTTGGAGAAACATCACCCTGTAAAGATGCAGTACCTTCACGAAAACCAGTACTTGCAGATGCAGTACCTTGTGAGGCAGCACTTTGTGAAGCAGTACCTTGTGCAGAAGCAGTACCTTCACTTTCTTCATCCTCTTCAGCACGTACAGCTTGAACAACTTCCATCATGGAAGTAGTTAAGGGAATATCTCCACCTCTGAACAAATCACTGCGCCTAGCCATGAATGTATAGATTTTGGCTTGTTGCACAATAACAGGTAGTAAAGCAGTAGGTTTAGGAATATCAGCCAATTGCTTGTTTAGAAAACCTGTATAAATCTTGGGTACATCAACCAAGGTGCTCCAGATGATATATGCGATAGCATCCCATCCAAAATAAGCCGTGAAAAGTTAAATACTCTGTCCGTAGCTAAACCAACCACTGCAGATGCAATATTTGAACCAAACTGCTCCCAAGAAGTGCTTTTAGAACTTATGCAATGGAGCAAGACATGGATCAAAAACTTCCATTGAGGACAGAATAAGGCCTTCTTAAAAGTTTGTTCAGTCAAAGAACCTTCATAACCAAGATTCCTAAAAGTATCCCAAATCAGTTGCTTATCAAATCTAATAGCCCCATCTTCATCACCAAATAATAAATCTTCACGAATGGAGGCTTCTGTGATCTTGATAGTGCGTCCAGCAACAGTTGATCTAATATAGTATTCATCCTCCTCCATATTGTCTCTAGCATTAGCCCAAAATTCTTGAATCCATGGTTCAATTATATCCGGCTCCACTAAAAGAGCATAACTAATAGGCGACCCAGTAAGATAATCAATGATATCATAAAACGCCACATTTGCCTCAGTCTTATCCAAATTAGCCACCATATTGTGCTTCGAAACAGTTAAACGATTCACCATTGTTGAAAGAGTGAGCACAATAGAAAGATTGTATCGAATAATAAAGAGATGGTAATTGGAAGATAAGTATGGAAAAGATGTGAAGTAATAATATGAGAGGGAAAATCGGAAAGAAGTTATTTATAGGTGAGATTTGAAAAATCACAGCCTAAATAACAAAGTTACTGTTATTACCAATTACCCTTCAATATTACCGTTGGAACATTACTTTAATACGACAAACAGTACTTTCCACATAAGCAGTACTTTCCCAAGCAGTACTTTCCCAAGCAGTACTTTCAGGAAATACAGTACTTTGCCAAAAACCTTCAAATAATCTAAGTATAAACAAACATCCTCCCCTCAAGCAATACACAGGACTATATCAAACATCTTATAGTCCTCCCCTTAAACATAGCTTAGTAGTTAATCATTCCAATGCTCACGACCAAGTGATTGAATCGTGACACATCAAAACCTTTGGTGAGTAGATCAGCTACATTATTATCCGTGTGAACTTTAACCACATTAATGAGCCTATGCTCATAACAGTCTCTGATAAAGTGATGCCTAATCTGAATATGCTTTGTCTTGGAATGATACACAGGATTCTTCACAATACAAATAATACTCTCATTATCAATATTGATAGGAGTATTCTTAAAGTTGAACCCATAATCCAAGGGTTGATTCTGCATCCACAAAACTTGACCACAACAACTTGCAACAGCTACATATTCAGCTTTAGTAGATGATGTTGCTGCAATTGTCTGCTTCTTGCATTGCCATGAAACTAACCTTCTTCCAAGATATTGGCATCCACCAGTTGTGGATCTTCTATCATAGTTATCACCTGCATAGTCACTATCTGAAAAAGCTTCTAAGTGAAAAGGTGACTCTTTAGGATACCACAACCCCAACTTAGGTTGTTGTTTCAAATAATAGAATATTCTCTTGACAGCATTCAGATGAGAGATCTTTGGTGAAACTTGATATCGGGCACATAAACAAACTGCAAACATGATATCAGGCCTTGATGCAGTAAGATACATAAGAGAGCCAATCATAGATCTGTATAACTTGACTTCAACAGGCTGACCATCTTCATCTTTTCCCAATGAATTGATAGATTTAATCAGTGTAGTAACAGCCTTCATATCATCAAAATTAAACTTCTTAAGTATATCAGTAACATACTTGTCTTGGCTAATAAAAATTCCTTCCTTGGACTGCTTAACCTGAAGTCCTAAAAAGAATGTTAACTCTCCCATTGAACTCATTTGAAATTCCTTCTGCATCAGCTGCTCAAACTCCTTAACCATGGACTGTTTGGTAGCCCCAAAGATAATATCATCAACATACACATGTACTAACATGATATCCTTCTTGTCTCTCTTGATAAACAAAGTCTTGTCTATGGCTCCCCTCCTGTATCCATGTTGTAATAAGAATGTAGAGAGCCTCTCATACCAAGCTCTAGGTGCCTGATGAAGACCATATAGAGCCTTAACCACCTTATAGACTTTGTTAGGGTGCTTAGGATCTTCAAAACCTGGAGGTTGTTTCACATACACCTCTTCAGTAATAGTACCATACAGAAAGGCACTCTTGACATCCATCTGGTATACCTGAAAACCCATATAAGAAGCAAAAGCAAGAAAGATTCTAATTGCTTCAATCCTTGCCACAGGAGCAAATACCTCATCATAATCTACCCCTTCCTCCTGTCTATAACCCTGAGCAACTAATCTTGCCTTGTTTTTGATAACATTGCCTCTTTCATCTCTTTTGACTCTAAAAACCCATCTGGTTCCAATAACTTTCTTCCCATCTGGAAGATCACATAAAACCCAAACCTCTTGAAGTTTAAATTGAAGAAGTTCTTCCTGCATAGCTTCAACCCAGCTTTCTTTAGTCAAAGCTTGAGCAATGTTCTTGGGTTCCTCTTGAGAGATGAAACAGGTGAATAAGCAGGTTTGATGGTCCTTATGATTTAGCCTGTTTTGTTTATACACAAAGCTAAGTAAAGCATTATGAGGTTTTATGAAACCCTTAGCTTTGTGTCTTGTCATAACTCCAGAAGTAGAAGGACCAATGATTTGATCTGTTGGATGATTCTTATGAATTCGTAAGATTGGAGACTGTGGAACTTCATATGTATCATCTAAGTTAGTATAATCAGCACCTTCATTGGAATTTGTGAAAATACCTTCATCTTCAAGCTCATCATCAGTTTCTTCTAGCCCAGGCATGGTAGGATCATCCAAATCATCTAAAGTACTGTCAAGATGTGCAGCAGCACTTTGGTTGAAAGTACTGTCCAAAGTACTGTAAGAGAACTCTGCAGTCTTGTTCTTCTTCTTTGCCTCTTCATAAGCTCTCCTTTGTTCATCTGTGTAAGAATGTGCTAATACATCTTGAAGAAGCATCTGATTAAGTTCCTCTTGAATAGATTGATCCTCAGCAGATAATGAGGATTGTGGTGCAACAGTACTTTGTTTTGGCGAATCAGTACTTTGCTTAGGAACATCAGTACTTTGTTTTGGACTCATAGGATCTTTATCAGGAATAGCATCAGGTCTAAGATGAATATCATGAACAACATATTGAATATCTTCTTCATTATGCAAAGGTTGATTTTCTTCTCTAACAGGTACATAATTCATTGAAGGAGATAAAATCTCAAGATCAAACATCCAATCAGGACCCTTCCCTTTCTCATTGTCTTGATCCTCTAAAAACTCAACATGAAGACAATCTTGAATCTTCTTAGTAACTCTGTTGTAGACTCTAAATCCTTTACTGTTAGTGCAATATCCCAATAAGTAGCCTTCTTCAGACTTGCCATCAAACTTCCCTAGATTATCAATGGTGTTCAAAATAGTAAGAGGGCATCCAAAAGGCTTCATAAAATGAATGTTGGGTTTATTGCCCATCAGCAATTCATATGGTGTCTTCATTTGTGGTTTTGTGACAGAAACCCTGTTGAGTACATAACATGCAGTACTTACAGCTTCTGCCCAAAATTGAATAGGGAGATGAGAATCAGCTAACATGGTCCTTGCAGCTTCAATCAAGGTTCTATTTTTCCTCTCTGCAACACCATTTTGCTGTGGTGTTCTAGCAATACTAAACTCCTTTTTTATGCCTTTATTTGCACAAAAGTCATCCATAGGCTTGTTCTTGAATTCAGTTCCATTGTCACATCTAATACCTCTAACCTTGAGTCTTAATTGGTTTTCTTGTGCTATTATAAGAGTTTGAATAGCATCAAAGGTATCATCCTTAAAGCCCAAAAAGAAAACCCAACTGAATCTACTACAATCATCAGTAACAACCAAACAGTACTTCTTCTTATTTAAACTTGCCACAGAGACAGGTCCAAATAAATCCATGTGTAATAGCTCCAATGGTTCTCTAATATTTCTTTCATCAAGCTTCTTGCAGGAAGCTTTGTGTTGTTTACCCTTCTTGCATGCCAAACATGATTGATCATTCATGTAAGTCTTTGAAGGTAAACCTCTAACTAAATTGCCTTTGACCAGTTTATTGATGTTCTTGAAGTTCACATGGCCCAATCTTCTATGCCATTGATGTGCCTCTTCAGATGTTGCTTTAGCCACCAAACATGTGGCTCTACCATAAGAATGTAGACTCTTCATGTCTAAACTATACACATCATTTGTCCTTGGTACCCTTAGTACTACCAAGTCATCATCAACAGGTTTGAAGTCAGAAGAAAGGATAAGACATTCTGTGTCAGTGAATAACACAGGATGCTTTTTATCACAAATTTGAGAGACTGACAACAAGTTGAACTTTAGCTCCTTCACATATCTGACATTCTCAAAATCAATTCTACCAGCTTTAATTGTTCCTTTCCCTGTAATCCTTCCTCCATTGGGATCATTCCCAAATGCAACTTTTCCTCCACTAATACTTCTAAAATCAGACAGGATCTCTTTATCGCCTGTCATACTGCCAGAGCAACCACTATCCACAATAAGATGATCTTTAAGCTCCTCTTCTGGGTTGCCCTGCACACAAAGAAAAGAGTTAGAAACTTTTAGGAACCCAAGCCATTACTGACTTGTGTTCCCCTTGAGAAGTTACAAACTCAAATTCTTTGAGTATGTAATTCTCACTATCTCTCAGATTATGATCCAAAATTATCTTTTGATGTTTAGCATGTGGATTTTCAAAACTCTCTGGTTTTTCAACATAGATTTCTTTCACCAGATTATTAGCCTTTTCTTTTAACACAAAAACATCTGATTCACTTTTTGTTGAACGTACTGTATATCTCTCAGCAGTACTGTCCCTTTTAATCCATTCAGTTTTAACAGGTGGTTCTTGTGATCTAGATCCCCTATATGAAGTGTGATACCTTCTAGGTTGATAGTGAGATCTCCTAGAATTTCTATCCCAAGTATGGTTTTCAGTACCTTGTCTCTGAGCAGTACTTTGGAAAGTACTGTGAGATACTGAAGGTCTTCTCTGATGTGGGTATCTATGATCTGGTGTGAAGTTTCTGTGATTAACCCTATTAGAATTAGTCCACACTGGTTTGTGCTCTCTAGGTTTCTGATTGTAAGACTTATTCCTTGAAAACTTGCTTAGATATTCTGAGTGTTTGTCACAATCTTTGATTAAGTGAGTAGGACTATAACACACAAAACACAGTTTTTGACCCATATGTCCAAAGTGATTTCTTCTATGTCTATGCCCAAAATTGTTTTGCCTTCTTGAGGACTGATAAAATTTGTTTTGATCAAAATTATCCCAAAAAGGTTTAGCAGTACTGTTTTGAAAAGGTTTTGCAGAAGGTACTGCTTGTTGAGCAGTACTTTGATTTAAAGGTACTGCTGGATTTTGAACATTGTTTTCAACAGTTTCTTTGGATTTCTCAGATCTAGATTTAGCAATTAGCTTATTCCTAAACTCTAGACTATCTACTCCATAACGAGAAACATCAGGCCTAGAGGGGTGATGACTAATGGGATGAGGAACAGCATGATAACCATTGTCTTTCTTATATTCAGGAGGTGGTTCACTTACTGAGCCATCATTACTAGATGAATCTACATAGTTAATGAGCTCATCATCACTAGTGGTTATGTCCTCACCATCATCCTGATCACTAGGTTGGTTTTCATCTATTTTACTAAAGTCCATTCCAAATCCTAAGCCTGTTCTAATGTAAGCCCTTCTTTGTTTTTCAACATACTCAACATGGGACAAGCCAGACTCTCCCCAAGTAGCAAACTTAGCTAACAAATCATCTCTTTCCTTAGTTAATTTCTCAATTTCAGCAATTTTACAATTTAGTTTCCATTCACTGAGTTTTAACTGGTAATCCTGTTGTTCATACTTTTCAGCCCAAGCCATTTCATTATTTTCATGTGTTATGATTTTAGCTTCTATAGACTCTAAAGTGATTTGGTAACCTGCTACCTTAGACCTAGCCCTAATACAATTATCTCTTTCAATCACATAACTGTTAAGCAATTTTTGATAGAATTCATAACAGTTTGAGCATACCTCAGAGATAGGAGACTGAGTTGGTGAAGTAGCCACCATAGCAAGAAGAACAGGATCATCTTCACTTTCTTTGCTCCAATCAAATCCTCCAAAGCCATCATCAGATTCCAAAACAGCATGTTCAGATTCTTCATCAAAAGCAGTGCTCCAATCCAATGCTTCCACTGTGACATCAACTGCATCTTCCACTGCTACCATACAGTAAGTCACTGGTTCATCATCAAACTCTTCACTCCAGTCCACTTCTGATAACTTCTCTTGAGCAACCAATGCCTTTGTTTCAGTTATTGGAATTTCCTTGAGCTCAAGTTTAGGCTTCTCAGATGTTCTGTTTGCTTGATACTTAGCAAACCTGCACTCCCTTGCAAAGTGACCAGTCTTTTGACAATTGAAGCATTCAATTTTAGATTTGTCAAAAGTTATTCCTTGTTTTGGTTTGAAATCAATATTTTTGCCTGTCTTCTTCATGTACTTTTTGATTCTTGCAGTGATCAAAGCAACTTGCCACCTGATATCAATTTCCTCAAGTGCATCTTCTTCAATCTGTGCTAGATCCTCTTCATAAGTGACAGGTAAGCTTGCTTGTTGTGCAAAGAAGGAGCACACAACTTCATCTGAGTTCAAAGTGGTTGATGGTGGGGCCTGCTGAGTATATGATGGGGGATTGTAAACAGCAGTACTTTGAGAAACAGTACTTTGAGGAGAAGCAGTACTTTTGGAAGTACTGCTCTTCTTTTCAGAAGATAGAAAAGCAATAATGTGAGATTTTGAATTTGGTTGACCACTCATCTCATGTTCATACACCTTCAATTGATGATAGAGATCATCAAAGTCCATAACATCCAATCCTTGTTGTCCTCTAATCATAGTAGCGATCACATGCCATGTAGATGGCAAACTCCTTAGAAACTTCAAATTAGCATCCTCAACTGATACTTCTGCCTTGTATAACTCCAACATGTTGAGGAGATTCTGAAACCTATCATATGCAGCATCAAGACTCTCTCTTTCTCCTACTGTGAATGTTTCAAACTGCTGTTTCAGCAAGTTTCTGTGCATCTTCTTAGAGGCTTCATTCCCTCCAAATCTGGTCTTGAGAGCAGCCCAGAGCTGCTTAGCATCTTTAGCATCGTGAAATTTGAGAAGATGACCATCTGGAATGGCAGACAGAAGAATGTTAAGAGCCTTCTCTTGATTCCTTAGGGTTGCTTGTGGTAAAACTGCTTTTGGTGCTAAAGGTTGTCCAGCAACTTGAATGGGTTCTTGAGGAACTTCATTCCCATTGACAATTACATTCCACAGAGCATGGTCTGTAATGGCAATAAACTGCCTCATCTTCATGCACCATAGATCATATTCTCCCTTCTTGATAATTGGAATTCTGAGTGAGGTGATTGAGGGTTGTGGAACAGTTTCAGTCGACATCTTGAATATTGTAGGGTTTCTTCCTAGTTAGAGTTTCCACACAAGCTCTGATACCACTTGTTGGATCGATATACTTTAATCAAACTAAACTAGCTTGTTAAGGTTTAATAACCTCGGATAAATCCTAAGTTATTAACAAAGAAACACTGAGCAATCTTTATCAAGTACGCGGAATTTACTTAACAAAGCTAAGAAGAAAACTTTATTAACAAACTCTAAATCTGCTTATTATGCAGATACTCTAATACAACTCTAAGATATTCGAACTTTTCTCTAAACTCTTAATTCGTAAACTCTAAAACTCTTTTTCTGAAATCGTACCTCTAATGCCAATCTAGGAGTCCTTTTATAGGCTCAAGGATATCCTAGTCGGTTTACAATTGATAACCTTGTACGACAAGTAATCTAAACATGGAATACAATACTTTCCATAAACGAATATAACAGTTCTTCTATTCTAGCAGTACTTTGACTTTATCTTGCAGTATTTTGACTTTGTCTTTAGCAGTACTTTGACTCTTTGACTTCTTCCAGTACTTTGCAGTTTACAGTACTTTCATATCTTCAGTACTTTGATATCTTCAGCATTTTCATATCCCAACACTCTCTGTTTCACACAATGTGGAAAGAGAGATTATATCTTGAGTCCTACGCATTATCCTTGTGGTATTGCCAGAACATCTGAGTGATGTGTATACATATTCACAATGAAGATGGAAAGCCTTCTGGAGCCAACATCAAACAAGCTCCTGGTAGGTGGCATGTGAGATCTATTATATAGATCAGCCATGTGACAACTGAACAGAAACAATGGGGCGATTCAATCTCTTGAATCAATCATGGTTCAGGTTATGGATTGACGGATACCTTTGAAAAACCGGTCTTTGTGCTTAACAACTCTTTTATTCAGTACATCGACCGTGTACTCATTTTTCAAACCAAAAGGTGTTTTTATGATTGATAATTGATTTTCAATAAAACCTTCATTGTATTGCAAAAACAATTTCTATTGAGCAATACACGATTGTTTTTCAAATCTTTTTTCATCAATCAGTGGACTTAAATTCGCTGGTTCACTCACTCCGTGTTGTCTTCTTTGAGATGTTCCGGTTTGAGAACAGCTAGAACAGCTGCGAAACCCTGTCAAGGAAATTCTTCGGAATTATACCTGATCACAGGCAGTACATGTACTGATCAACGGGGAACCGTGGGCCGTGTACCTCAATTCAACGAAAGTGATCAAAGACACTTTCGTGCGATTTATTGCTAACTGTTGTATGCAGGTACGCCCGACGTTTGCAGCTGATCAGAATGAAGCGGTCAATCCATAGCCGCATGCTCACTCATCACATTCATCTCAAAAGGAATCATGATTAGTGCTTCAATGACTCTGATATTTTCACTCCATGCTTCTGCTACGCTGCTGCTAATATCATGATTCAACAAAAGCTTCCGCTACTCTGATGAGAAGATATCATAATCCAGAATGTGAGCATGTCGGTCCTAAAGTCACAACATCACATAATACCAACACCACAAAGGATGTCTCAGAGATTTTTGATAGCTGATGATTTCAAAAGATGGCTCAAATTTATCATCACGTGGATCAGTAAAAGACCTCCACTTGAAGTAACCAAACATGCAATGTGAAGAATCAATGACTACGAGCTTAGGAGCAAAGGACTACATCAAGAATGCAAGATCAATTGATTAATGTATTATCGAGTTGTATTCAATGTAATTTTGGTACATGATTGAGGTGACCTCCCTTAGGGGGAGATTGTTAGGAATTAGAAATTCCAGGAATTAAAGAGTCGGTCACCTCAAGTATATGTATTCGTTAGAAAGCTCGTAGTCGTAGTTCTTTTAAGTTAATTAGTATTTAGTTAAGTAACACCGTGGAGGACGGACGGGTCTTTACCCACTGTATGCCTGATCCACAGCCTGTTGTGTGGCGATTTATGTAAGACTATAAATACTCTCTACCTCCCAAGGTAGAGAGTTGGAGCTCATAATAATATCTTTCACTTTCTCTCACTAAGTTCCCTAAACCTCTAACTTTCTCTCTCTAGAATTCCACTTATACGCCACCTTGTTGTTATGGTTTGATGTGTATGTGAAAACTAATATCCTACATTAAGACACTATGTTTACCTTAGTGTGAGGTGTTCTGAGGATATGTTTGAAATATAATGCTTGCAATTGCATTTCCTGTTTGCCGGATCCCACGGTTCCCTAAGTGTAGGGATCCGTCTAGCACAAACATTGGGATCCGTCCATCTGCTCAGCAGAACCTTTACTAAAGGTATGCAATGATCTTGACAATGCATTATATCCCAAGGTTGGTTTAAAGGGGTTGTAATACTAAGATATCAAATGTAAGAAGTTTTATTTCATGAAAGAAATTGGATTACATTGATAAAGCACAAGTACGAGAGGATTGATCCTATTTGAAATACTACTAGGTTCCTTGAGTGTTTTCGCTAGGAGGATCATTACGTGATTGATGAGTGTTGGTGGAATCAAGAATGAAGAAAGTCTTCATGAGAGATATGTTTAGTGGTTCCATCATCTTGTTCACAAGTACGTACAACGGACTTTGAAATTGAGGATGAAAGTGCATAACGTTGTGATAGAGGCGTGTCAAGAACATTCCATAAGGGATGAGTTTATTCTTGGAGCCTTGAAGATTTACAATTTGCCTTGTGAAGAAGTAAGCGAGATTGTATGGTTGTTGTGTTAGCAAACAGTACAACATGTGAGCACAACAAGTGGGAAGGATTTCTCGATTTCCCCTAAGACTCCAAACATTTTCACGTAGGATGAGTGCAAGGGGCTTGTACTCTTCTTGGATTTCCCGTGTGAAGATAATGTTTGGATCGGAGTAATATGGTCGAGGTTTGCATATTATGCGATGTAAATCTTCCGGGGAGGGTATGTGTGAACAATGTGGACTATTTTCTTCACGAAAGTTGAAGAGAGAATCAAGAGACCAATCTTCTGTGAAGGCACATTGTCCATGATTTGGAATTCGGAGGATGTGAGCAAAATGCCCAAGGGTTAAAGTAAACTTTTGGTTTTTGATATAAAACCAAAGTGAAAGAGAGCGATCCTCGTTACGAACGAGTTCAACTTAACGGAAGAATTCCATTATGAACCTTGGACATATCTTCTCGTTGATTTCAAGAAGACATTCTAGTCCTATGGCTCGGAAGGAGGTATTGATACCTTCTTCGAATTGTAGAGAGGTGTCTACAATACGTCCTTCATGGAAGTGACGGTTTTCGAGGTTGTTGAACCCACGGACATGAATGCCAGGAGTGTTGGGTTCAAGGGAGATGTTCGGAGTGTAGACGCTAGTGAGTAAAAAATCAAACTCATATTCATGCGTCATAGTTGAACCTATAGAGATGATAAGTTAATAAAGAGTGATGTTTGTGGTCAACCTATGATTATCTAATGTTTTTATTAGATTTTTATTAACAATGGTTTTTAGCACGATTGACACTTAACTTACTTATGGTTTTGACATACTAGTGGAGTATTACTTTTAGAAGAAAAGTGGTTTTTAATTTGCATGAAAAACTGTTTTCTAGTAGGACGGATCCCACGGTTCCTTTTCAAAAGGGATCCGGCTAGTATAACTTCCAGGATCCGTAGATCTGTAATTACAGAAACAGATTTTATGAAAAGCATAGGTTTTTAGATCTCATAGTTTTATACAAAGATATGTGTTTTAACCTACATTTTCTTTTAACATGCATACATGACTTCTAATGTATCACGAAAGAAAGACATAAAACAAACAAAAATGATAAACACATAATAACCTAGATAACTAGACTATTAGTAATATTTCATTTCAATACTAAGAATGATACAAAGGATTGGGTATATAACCCCAATGTAGATTAACAACACAAAGTAAATGTCTCCGTATATGAACTTCATCATAGGGAACACAAGTGCGATGAGTGTTAAGGTGATGAGAACGAGGGCGATGTAAACCATGTTGAAGATGATCCTTCTTGGTTTCGGTTGAGACGAAAATGGAGAGGAAGATGAAGTTTTGAATGAGAGAAATTTTTGAAATTGAAAGATTTTAAAAAGTGAGGATAGAGTGATTAACGGTGAGAGTATTTATGGGAAAGGAGGAATTTTTGAGATTCGTGTTTTGTTTTATTATTGAATTAAAAGAAATAAAACATAAGTTTTATATACCACGACTTTAGACGAGAAAAATAACACGTATGTGAGAAAAAAAAGGCTTCCTAATGAAGCTTCATGTAAAACATGTATATGCAAAAAAGATAATCATATAAATACCTAAATAGGCATACTTAATTATCAAGCAAAATAAAAAAGAAAATCATACCTCTAGCGCACTTAGGAATGTCTTTACAAATGACACAACAAATGTCACTTAGACGATTCTCGCTCCTTTGTGTTTAAGATACCTTCTTAAGGAAGGTATTCTTGTTACCAAGCGATTCCTATAGCTTGGTGGGTATAAGCTTTGACTAATCAACATGACAAAGAAGATTAGTGCAATTAATTGAAAAAGTAAAAAAATGTTGTTATTAAATCAACATCCAAACATATAGTTTTAAAAGACATGGTGTTTGTTTTTATGAAAAACCTTCTTTGTAGTTTTCAATTAACCATGGATCGTGTCAAGTTTTTAAAGTACAATAAACTTCAAGAAACTTGGTAACGAAGCTCTGATGCCAATTGTGGAAAACTAGAAGGGGGGTTGAATAGTTTTGCCAATTAAAACTTCCTTTTAATCTATTTAGATCGACTTATGTCAATCTATTTGGGTGTGTGTGTGTTGGATGTTGATAAACAAGCATATAAAGGTATGTAATGAAAAGATAGGAGTAAGAATCACAAAACCACAACGCGAGTATTTATAGTGGTTCGGCTACAAGGACACCTTCCTTGCCCTACTCTACTCCCCGAGTCACCTACTCGAGAGTTCGTAAACACTACACCAATCTCCTTATGGCGGAGAATCCTTCACAACGTCGCCTACCCTTTTTCCGGTGCTAGGCTAACCACCGGGTTCTTTCACTCCAAGGTGAACCACACTATACAATGTCGCCTACCCTTTATAAGGTACTAGGCTAAGTACCTAGTTCTTTCACTCCAAGGTGAACTACACCTTCACAACGTCGCCTACCCTTTATAAGGTACTAGGCTAAGTACCTAGTTCCATTGCAATGAAGGAACTACTACCACACTACACCAACGACTAATCCCAAAAGGAGATCTACTCCTTTACAACATCATCAAGGATATCAATATCCTTGGATCTAATACTAGTCTATCTTGTACATCAAAACACACCATATCGAAAGTACATCAAAGGCACCTTTCACTAATGCCTTTGACTAGATCTACAAGACACCCTTCACTAATATCTTGTGTCTTGGCTTCTAAGCACCTTTCACTAATGCTTCTAGTCTTGACTTCTAAGCACCTACCACAAGTGCTTATGATATAGACGATAGATACCCTTCACTAATATCTTCATCTTGACACTTGAGACATCTTTCACTAATGTCTTCAACACTACACTTCTTAGAAGAAAGAAAGGAATCATCAACAAGAAGACTTCAGTAGCCTTGATGATGAGGAAGCATGGCAACTCATGGACTTGAGCTTGCTCGACTTCAAAGGTGGTGATCTTGCCTTTAAGAGGAACCTAAAAGATCACACAAAAACAAAACTACAAACATAGATCTCTTGGATCTGAGGTTAGTGAGTTTTTAATTCAGGGAGAAAGTGTGTTAGAAAGGGGTGAGAAACAATGAAGAAATGGCTCACTATTTATAGAAGAAAAAATCTACTTTTCCCCAGATCCCACGGATCCCTTCCACAAGGGATCCGTCTAGCGTTAAGCTAGGGATCCGTGGGACGCTCCCTTTTACCCATGGGTATTTTGGTTATGGGTCATGGGTCATGGGTTGAACCATGGATCTTTAGCTAGATACAATGTATCTCTTGAGTGCAATGCACTTAGTCACTTGGGTATGGGTTGATCCATGGGTTATGGATATTATCCATGTATGATATAAGCATGATGTCATGCAATGGGTTATGGGTCAAGCTCCATGGGTCATGGGCTTTGGGTTGTACCCAACTACATTTAATGTATTTGCCCAATGGGTTATGATACTTAAGTTTCTACCCATTTATATTACCTAATATACTACATACTAGTTATGTGTATATTTTACCCAAATATGTAAACACTAGTTGTTGTACATATGTAATATTAAATCATAAAATCACTTATACTTGTTTTAGTGTTTTATGTGAAAATGTGAATATGTTAAAAACTATTAGTTCAAACCATTTACGTAATTTATTTGTTTCGTTAAAATGATTTTACATTTGTTATCGACAAAACATTAGAAGATCGTAAAATATAAATAAACGTTTTTACGGCTTATTTATATTAACAAAGAAGTTATTTTTTCATTATTCTTGTCACGAGTGACTTTCATTGAATCATATAACACTTTAAAGTGTCGTTTAACCTTTTCATTTTCTTCTAGAAAACTCTCATTTTCTTTTTGTAAAACATTAACCAAGTTTTGAAGATGAAAAGTTTGAGAACACTGAGAATCTAAAGGCGGAGGCATTTGGGAGCCAGTCACATTGTTCTTTTCACCCTTTAATTGTGAAATTTGGGTTCTCATTTTTCTGATCGTGTTACAATGAGCTCGAATATGTTCATCACGTTTGCTGATTTCAAAAACTGCATCAAATTCAGGAGCATCCAAGGATGTCTTGATATTTGAGGTTTTAACATTTTCTTTTAGATGTTGATATTTCAATTGCAAAGCAAGATGCTCAACTTCCAATTTAGAAAATTGTTTCACCAGGTTATCATGATCATCCTGTTCAACTTTATCATGCAATTTAGAGTTAGTTTTCTCAAGCTCAATGACACGATCATGGGAGACTTTCAGAGCAACAGATAATTCATGAAATTGAGATGCATTAATTGAACAATTCGTGGCAGTGTAAAACACATCTTGAGTGATACATTCAGAAATCAGATTCTCATTTAAGGTATGCAAGTTCTTCCTCTCAATCTCATTATATTTTAATTTTCGCTCATAGTTATTGACCTCAACTATCATTGCATCAAATTCCTTTTCCATTTCTTTAATATCTGAATCCATCCCCTTTTTAAGACTCTGAAATTGACCTTTTAATTGTTTAAAGAAAGGCATGACCTCAGTTAAATAGCATTCTTTAGTTTGCTCAAAACCCCTTTCCCCTTCAGTTATCCCAGTAGGAGTGATCCTTATCTTACATGTTTTCTCAAAATCAACAAATAACTGATAAATAACATACTGACTGATTAAGGTCTTGCTCTTAGTGGGAATAGATCTAGGAACTAGATGCATTGGTGTATTGGGGGGATATACAGTGGCAAGAACCATTCTCCTACATGGGGGATTTTGTGCAACAAACTCATCAGCTTTTTTTATGTCCATATCCTTTTTCCAGAACACTTGTTTAGGGGTCAGCTGTGTTTGAGGTCTAAACTTGTTAAATGCAATCCAATTATCCTTAGCATAGTTTGGTGTTTTAAAACTGATGTTGTTTTCTATGCATGAGGGGCTCTTAAGTTTTTCATCCAATTTCTTCCTAATAACCTCTTCTAACTGCTTATCTTCCTCAGTGCACTCAGCGCAACTAGGTTTCTGCCTATGCTTAAGGATTTCATAGCCATCATAGATTACCTTCTGAGCTTCTTTTGCTTTCTTACCATACTCAGGGTTGGGTTCCTTAATAATGGGAATACTATGCTTATCGCTTAAAACTATATGCTTAGTGACCATGTGAGCAGTCTGAATGGTGTTCCCTTGTACGTACAACTTATTTTCTAGCTTGTTTTTCAAATTTTTTAGATTAGAAAAGTCATTCAAAAGTTTTGATTTCTTAGCGTTAAATTCTTGTTTAAGCACTTTAACATTTTCTTGAAGCTCTTGCTTTTGCTTAACAGTTTTAGAAAGCTTTTCTTGTAAGGAGTTTAACTCTTGTTTTAACACTTCTTCTCTAAAATTACTTTTTCTAATAATTGTACGCATTTGGTCATCCATTTCCTGCTCACGGGTGGTTAACTCAAACTTAGCACATTGTTCATAAATATCAACTTGTTCTTTATAGGCATTCAGTTTAGAGATAATAGAATTGTGGAAAACTAGAAGGGGGGTTGAATAGTTTTACCAATTAAAACTTCCTTTTAAACTATTTAGATTGACTTATGTCAATCTATTTGGTTGTGTGTGTTGGATGTTGATAAACAAGCATATAAAGATATGTAATGAAAAGATAAGAGTAAGAAGCACAAAACCACAACGCGAGTATTTATAGTGGTTCGGCTACAAGGACACCTTCCTTGCCCTACTCCACTCCCCGAGTCACCTACTCGAGAGTTTGTAAACACTACACAAATCTCCTTATGGCGTAGAAGCCTTCACAACGTCGCTTAACCTTTTTCCGGTACAAAGCTAAATACCGAGTTCTTTCACACCAAGGCGAACCACACCTAACACAACGTCGCCTACCCTTTATACGGTGCTAGGCTAACCACCGAGTTCTTTCACACCTTAGGTGAACTACACCTTCACAACGTCGCCTACCCTTTATTAGGTACTAGGCTAAGCACCTAGTTCCATTGCAATGGAGGAACTACTACCACACTACACCAACGACTAATCCCAAAGGAGATCTACTCCTTTACAACATCATCAAGGACATCAATATCCTTGGATCTAATGCTAGTCTATCTAGTACATCGAAACACACCATATCGAATGTACATCTAAGGCACCTTTCACTAATGCCTTTGACTAGATCTACAAGATACCTTTCACTAATGTCTTGTGTCTTCACTTCTAAGCACCTTTCACTAATGCTTCTTGTCTTGACTTCTAAGCACCTACCACAAGTGCTTATCCTATAGACGATAGATACCCTTCACTAATATCTTCGTCTTGACACTTGAGACATCTTTCACTAATGTCTTTAACACTACACTTCTTTGAAGAAAGAAAGGGATCATCAACAAGAGGACTTCAATAGCCTTGATGATGAGGAAGCATGGCAACTCATGGACTTGAGCTTGCTCGACTTCAAAGGTAGTGATCTTGCCTTTAAGAGGAACCTAAAAGATCACACAAAAACGAAACTACAAACATAGATCTCTTGGATCTAAGGTTAGTGAGATTTAACTCAGGGGAGAAAGTATGTTAGAGAGGGGTGAGAAATAATGAAGAAATGGCTCACTATTTATAGAGGAAAAGTCCTACTGTTTCCCCGGATCCCTACCACAAGGGATCCGGCTAGCACAACACTAGGGATCCGTGGTCCGCTCCTCTTTGCCCATGGGTATTTTTGGTTATGGGTCATGGGTCATGGTTTATGGGTTGATCCATGGTTTTCTTTCTAGATACAATGTATCTTAAGGATACAATGAACTTGGTTAAGTGGTATATATAAAACCATGGGTTATGGGTCAAAACCATTTGCTAGTATTTACCCATTTAGTATATACTTGTATTTACCCAATTTAGCATACACTTAGTTTTTACCCATTTTAGTATACTTAGTTTAAGTATATGTTTAACCCAATATGTAAACACTAGTTGTTGTACATATGTATCTAAATCATAAAATCGCTTATACTTGTTTTAGTGTTTTATGTGAAAGCGTAAGTGTGTTAGAAAACTATTAACTCAAACTATTTACGTACTTTATTTGTTTCGTTAAAATGATTTTATATTTGTTATCGACAAAACATTAGAAGATCGTAAAATATAAATAAACGTTTTCACGGCTTATTTGTATTAACAATCTCCCCCTTTTTGTTGATGACAAAACATAAAATTATTTTAAGGAAAATCTAAAATTCGTAAAAGTTTGAATTTATAGTTCTTACTTTCTTCTCCCCCTTTTTGTCGAAACAAAAAGTGTTTGAAAGAAAGCAACACATCGTTTTTAAGAAAAACATGTGAAAGAAAAAAAATAGAGAGCAAGTAATGGGAAAGGATCTCGTCGTTACTCCCCCTTGACGAGTCCATCCCTAAGTAAGGGCATCAAGAAACTAATTCTAATCTAGTTCATTTGCAACTAACTTATGCAAAAGATTACGTCAATGTGACGGGTGTGCTCCCCCTAGATGATTGCAATATTTGCAACGGGAAGTCATGAAATTTAAATCAAAGGTTGCAAGTAATTTTGCAACGTATTGTTTTGACACCAAGCTCCCCTAGCTTTAGGATGTCAAATTCTTTATGTGTTAATTGAATAACTGCAAAACAAGGGTTAGAAAACAAGTATAATTCACAATTTCCTGCAAATGTGATTTAAGTTAGAAAAAAAACTTTCTGACTTCACGGATCCCACAGTTCCCTCCTAGTAGGGATCCGTCTAGGCAATACTGAGGGATCCGTCTGGCTGATGACTAAAATCAGCAAAGGTGATATAACAAGTAATGTTATCACATAAATGAGATATAAATACATATTCTCAGAAAAATAACAAGTAGCATGTAGTTCCATTTACTAAAACAAGAGTTATGATATACATGACTCTAAAAATAATAAAATAGACAATACATGACTAGGAATTTCTAGACTATCTAACGCTTGATGCTAGGACACCACTAAAATCTTCTAGCTCAAGTTTTGTTTAGGTTTGATCTCGTCGAAACATTCAAGGAGATGATAGAACATGAAACGTTGGTCTTCTCGTACTTCATGTATCAAACTTTCAACATGTTGACAATGATAGCAATCTTTGTCATGGCTAGGTAGTGGTGGTGGAGGAAATAAAATGGCTTGATGCGAAGGATCAAGTGAAGCGGCTTGCGGAGCTTCAAACGATGGAGGGATTGGTGGAGGTGCATTTGAGAATGCCTCAACCAAGAATGATGATGGTGGTAAGGAAGTGTCAACTTCCATATGGTCGGGTGGTTGACTTTGATGATTTCTCATAATCCATATAGGATTATATGATGGAGACGGCGAAAAGGAAGCCGGAGCAAGTGTTGACTCAACACCTTGATTTTGAACCATTATTCCTCCTAATGAGGAGAATGTTGTCGGTGGAAGCGGATGAGACGGCCTAGGAGGCAAGTCCTCTAAATTGTAGAGGTGTGGTGATGATAGTGGTGAAGTAAATGAAATATTTCTAGGAACCAATGGTGATGGTTTAGTGGAGATGATATTGTTTGGCCTAGGAGGTATGGTGGTGTTAGGCATAGGTAGTTTTGTGGGTACTATCCTTTTAGGAATTGGTTTGATTGGATGATGAAGGATTATCTCATTTGTTGGTTTGACGGGAGATGATTCGGTTGAGGAGATTTCGTGTATAACACGAGCCTTTTTCATGGGTGGTTCTTTGGTGGATAAGTTACTACTTGGGGTTTTTCACATGATGAAATGATTTCAAGAGCTGAAAGTTAGAGTGAGAGTGATGACTATGGAGGTCCTAACAAGGTGGTTTATAAACTAAGAGATTTGGCAAGTGCATTTAAGCTTTAAGCCACTAGGATTCATTGGAATGTGATGATTGACATGCACAAGAGTCAACTTCAGAGGTTGGACTGATCTAGGAACTCATTTAAGATGAGATGGAGTGTTTGAGTTAGGAAGATAAGTTGAAATGATTGTTTTAGCAATATTTGACCTATAATGTCATCCGGATCCCACGGTTCCTTTCTCAGAGGGATCCGTCTAGGCTAATCCTAGGGATCCGGCTATCAGCAGCTATGAAAGAGTGGAAATGGTGTTTCTAAAATCTAAGACCTATAACATCTTGAGTGTTTCAGTCTTCCTGAGTGTCTTAAATGAAGGGGTGCTTAAGTACTTGAAGGTGGTAGCTAATGATTGTCTTTTGTGGAAGGATTTGGAACTTTCATGGGTACCAATGAATGAGAAAGGATGACACTAAAGAAGAGAGTGTCAATTGAAGCTAAATGATCCTAGAGATGAGGTTGTGACTTAGGATTGTGTTTTGGAAAATATCCTAATGGTTTTGAGATGGGAAAACTAGGATTTGATCAACTTTGATCAATTTTGAGGTGAGATTGATTTATGATCAATTTTGTTATAAAAGATTTTTAACCTAGATGTGAAGGGTAAAAATATGAAGTGTGAGTTTTGAGAGCGGAAGAGTGATGGATTAAAACAAAGTGATAGATCTATGAATATCTTATAGTGTGTTCTATGTGAGTTGGAATGAATATGAAAGATCAACCTATCTTGATAAAGTCTTAATATACCTTAAGACACTATGTTTAGCTTAGTGTGAGGTGTTCTAAGGATGTGTTTGACATACAATGCTTGCAATTGCATTTTCTGTTTTGTCGGATCCCACGGTTCCCTAGATGTAGGGATCCGTTTAGTACAACATTTGGGATCCGTCTATCTGCTAGACAGAACCTTTACTAAAGGTATGCAATGATCTTGACAATGCATTATATTCCAAGTTTTGTTTAAAGGGGTTCTAAAACTAGGATATCAAATGTAAGATATTTTATTTCATGAAAGAAATAGGATTACATTGATAAATAATGAGTAGAGTAGAATTGATCCTATTTGACTATTCTAGGTTCCTTGAGTGTCTTCGCTAGGAGGATCATTATGTGATTGATGGGTATTGGTGGAATCAAGAATGAAGAAAGTCTTTATGAGAGATATGTTTAGCGGTTCCATCATCTTATTCACAAGTACGTACAACGGACTTCGAAATTGAGGATGGAAGTGCATAACATTGTGATAGAGGCGTGTCAAGAACATTCCATAAGGGATGAGTTTATTCTTGGAGCCTTGAAGATTTGCAATTCGCCTTGCGAAGAAGTAGGCGAGATTGTATGGTTGTTGTGTTAGAAAACAGTACAACATGTGAGCACAACAAGCGGGAAGAATATCTCGATTTCCCCTAAGACTCCAAACATTTTCACGTAGAATGAGAGCAAGAGGCTTGTACTCTTCTCGGATATCCCGTGTATGGATAATGTTTGGATTGGAGTAATATGGTCGAGGTTTGCATATTATGCGATGTAAATCTTCCGGGGAGGGTATGTTGATGAGTGTGTAAATACTCATCATTTTTGGGTCAATCTGAACTGCAAAACGTC
This sequence comes from Chrysanthemum seticuspe, assembly GCA_019973895.1. Taxonomy (NCBI): domain Eukaryota; kingdom Viridiplantae; phylum Streptophyta; class Magnoliopsida; order Asterales; family Asteraceae; genus Chrysanthemum; species Chrysanthemum seticuspe. The sequence goes on along the minus strand of BPTQ01000009.1, from coordinate 89,727,803 downwards.
TAAAAATGCTCAGAAATGCGTCAAAATACTGAAAATATTCCAAAATTGCATTTTATATGTTTCAGATGCAAAATGTTCAAAATCAGATGAAAAATGAGCAAAGTTTGCATAATTGGCAGTTTCAGTCCCCCAAGTTTCTAAAATTGTCAGAAATAGTCCCTGAGTCCTAATTTCAAAAGAAAAATCACCAAAGGTCCTTTTAATATCATAACTTGTCAAAATTAGTCCTTTGGTGAAAAATATCAAAAGTTTGAGAAAATTACAAGTATGGTCCTCCAAGTTTCAAAATTGGCAAAAATGGTCCCTGGAAAATTGGAAAATGTCAAGTTTGGTCCTTGTACTTTTGGATATTGTCACTTTTAGCCCTTGGAACAACTTTGCATAATTGACAGGATTGATCCTTGTAATTTTCAGAAATTGCATAATTAGTCCTTGTTATTTAAAGCCTAAAGCCATTGGACCCTTGTCTAAACCTACTTTGGACCCCAGCCAACAAACCATTTGGACCCCTTACCTGTTTTGACCCCCCTGGCATTATTAACTCCCAGTCAAAGCCCTGGTCAAATCCCCAAACGCGCCAAAATCCCTTCCTCCCAACTGCTTCTTCTGCCATAACCCTGCAACACACAATCCCCATCTTTCCAGCTCATGATCCACCCACCTTATCACTCGAAACACAACACTCCAAGAATACATTAATTACCTCCCCCCTCTTCACACTCAATCTCACAGCTGTTATAAACCATTTCCCGCCAAAATCCAATCAAATGGCTAGAAACTCTTTAAGCCATCCAATGGCTCAAAAAGCATGTGGGATTATCTCAGAACAGGAGAGAGAAGCATTTGGAGTATAAAAAGAGGAGGAAGAGAGAAGCTAAAGGGTAGTTAGTTTTTAAAAAAGTCTTTCTTGATGTCGTTTTTTTTAATAAATGTCTTAGTTTAGTTTAAATTATGTAATCTTTTGTTTTAATGATTCAAACTCAAGTTAAGTTATCTTTGTAATCTGTTTGGAGAATCAATTTCAAGGTTTCATGCAAATTCATATTTTCTAGTTTACTGTTGAGAATTCCAGTTTTATTTTCTTATGAACAAGCTTCTATTAGCTTCATTGTAAGCTTAAACAAGTTTACTTAAGCTTTATATAGCCTTTGATAAGCTTGTAGATCAGTTTCAAGCAATTTGGTCCATGGTCAACAAAAGTCAACTGTACAAGCAAGATGGTATGGAAATGGTGTTTGGTTAATGCAGGACTTGGATTTGGGTTGGAAATGGTTTAGTTTAGTGATATTGGACTTGGTTCTAGCCTGCATAACAGTTGGACACATGTGAGTGAGCTTTTCACTTTTCATTTTCAAGCCATTTTTGCATTTCATGCTTATCTTGTATCTGTGATCACTGGTAGTTCTAACCTGCTTAAATAGTTGTAATTAGGTCATTATAGCTCAGTTTGATCTATAGCTTTAGCTAGTTTAGTTTGTAGCTCAGTTTTAACTGCATAATCTGTCAATGCAGTGATGTTTGGTTTAAGCTGATTTTTGGACTTGCAGTGTTTAAAATTGGTTAAACTTAGTTTGGTAAGTACCCCTTAGGCACATTAGACTCATTTGAGTCATTTATTTGCACATCAAGTAAGTAAAAGTCAAAACTACACCTTAAAAATCTTAACTGATTCACTGTTAGAGTTTTTGAAAGCTAAAAGCTTATTTTGTGCTTAGAAATCTTAGAGCTAGCTTGCATTAGTGTTATTTCATCAAGTTACATCAATTTCAGTTGGAAAATTAGCTTCAAAGTTCAATATAGTCAACTTTTCAGTTTTGTAAAAAGTCAAAAAAATTGCAGCAAGTCAGTTTTCAGCCCCCTAGGAGGATTTTTCATTTACTCATCTCTGGGCCAATTTCAATGAAACTTGTTGTTTTAAAAAGCTCATATGGTCTAATTTCTTATTATTAATTTTGAAGATTTTTGTAATTTTTTTATAAGCACCAAATTAGCTTGTGGATTTGGTCTCAAATTCTGAGAGTGCCCTGTGCACTGGCATTTATATCTTGACAGCAACTTGCAGACTTCCTCACAAGCTCATAAGAGCTTGTGAGAAGCTGATTTTTGGTTTATAAATAGGTAGTCAGGTATACTTTAGGTTACTTTATCTGTTTGCAAGTTTCAGCTTCTTGGGGTGCTTATTTTTCAGCTGTAAAGTAGGTCTCAGAATCTGCTTTTTGAACATAAGCTCACTTTAGCCAAATCTTGGTATCTTGCAATCCAGAGATGTAGAGCAGTTGTAATTCATTGCATTTAGGTAGTTTTAGCTTATTGTAGCTTTTGTATTCAGTTGGTGGCTTTTGGATTCCATTTGCTTACTTAAAGTGCTTATTTTTAAGCACATTCCACATCAGTTTCAAATCCCTCCACATAAGCACCTGTTTTTCCATTTTTCCTAGATTCCTCACTTTATTTTAAGCTTATCTTGAATTTTTCAGATTTTTCCAAGTTGGTTTGCTATTTTTCTGTATTTAAATTAATTTTTAGGCCTTTTTAATTAGCTTTAAATACAAATAATTAAGAAAAGGTTCAAAAAAATAATTTTTCATTTTTATTAAGTTAAGATAAATATAAAAAGACAAAAAAATATTTTTCCATATTTTTCTTAGTTAAATTTGTATTTTTAAATAATTTAAGTAGTTTTAAATAGTTTTTAATTCCTATAAAATAGAAAAATATTCAGAAAAATATAAAAATAGTTTTGAAAATTCTATTTTGATATTTTAGATTTTTCTAAGTCTTAATTTTATTTTTCTAGCTTTGTTTCATATTTTCTTGTATTTTAGGTTAATATTTAATAGTTAAAAATAGTTTTTAATTAATAATAATTAGATAATTAGTTATAAAAATAATTTTCTTTTTCTATAAATTTTCTTTTATCATTAGGTTTATAAAAATGTCATTTTCATATTTTTAGGACTTTTATTTCTTAGATCTCACTTTTTATTTTGTACGTTTACGTAATTTTATTTAAACGTAAGTTTTAAGTTTTAAACGTTCATCAATTTTAAAAATAGTGATAGCGTTTATTTAATATTTTTTATCTTTTTAACTTTCTTTAATTTGCATTTAAGCCCCTTTAGTTTATGAGCTTCTTCTGTAGTTATAATCATTCCAAATCCCTTTTCCGTTCAAATCTCTCGATCACTATACGTTGGGTGATCCATTGCATAGCTCGCTGGGACATAACGACCCGGGAAAACCCTATACTCCTCAGATCTTCATTGAGTTCGTTCCTGAACCATTTTAAGTTTGTTACGGTCTGCCATTCACAAGTGGCAGACTTGAGTGATAAAACTTGACTGTTCGGGAGCGAATCAAATTTTTGGCGCCGCTGCCGGGGAGCTGTGCTGATTATCTTCCGTCTAGCAGATTAGTGATTTGAATATTCACTCTTTGTCTATACCATCTGTATATGTTTATATTTTCTTTTAAAAATCAAAAATCCAAAAGATTTTCATTTTTTGTTTTTGCAAAATGTTTATCCAAAAATCCAAAAATATTCGTCTTTACCTTCCTACCCTATTTGATTCTTTATCCCTTTACCCTCTATCCGTTTGATTCTAACTTTCTCTATTCTCATAGAATCTCTCGAGGACGAATTCTGGGACGAAGTTGAAAAACTTCAGACTTTATCACAAATGTCGAGAATTCGTGTTGTTCGTGATGATCCATTCATTCTGCGTAGGGAAATGGAACGAGAAACCGAGGTGACAAAGGACCAGGTACTTCCCTCTGATAATGGAAGTACTAAATACGTCCAACCTACGGTTATCCAAAGACCTAAACCCTCAATTGCTCCTAAGCCGTCTAGAATTGATTCTAAACTTTCACGATTTACGGTTAAAAGCAAACATGCAGAATTCAGTCCAGTGACTAGCAAGAATGACTTGCATAATCTTCACGTTTCTCAAGAACCAGAACCAGAGACCATAACGGAAGTGGTGGAAATTGCTAGCTCTTAGAGCACACCACTTGTCCCACCTCCGGATTTTTCAAAATGTTCTTCGAGTCTTAATAGTCATTCGGATCACCATGTTGGTTTTGTTGATTCTTTGAATAAACCGATTCCTTTTCATAACTCTCAAATGCAATCGTTTATTCCTTGTGTCGGTTGTGGTGAGCCTCTCTTTGGTTCACCCTGTCGTTGGTGTACGTGTGTACAATGTGGTAATGATATCCATAACGGGAGTTGTTTGTTTTGTGGTTCGAGGAATTCATTTGATTATGATCCTAATCCGAACTCATTTAACGACCCCTCAAATTTTGCCAATTACCCACCACAGCCCGACTCATCTTCATATAATCAACATATCTGTTGTGAATATTGTGGAGGTCCTCACCAAGGATTTGAGTGTCAATCCGGAAACACGTTTGTCTATGAACAGTTTTCCGGTAATGCTCAGAACTTTGGTTATGACCAAAATCCATATGATTCACCAGTCCAGACTCAACAGTTTTACTGTTGTGAGTACTGTGGAGTTCCCCATTTCAGCTCTGATTGTCAAACAGGGAATCCATTTCCTTGTAACAATCATGACTCTCACAGGTTTGACAATTTCCAACCTCTCCACCTGAGCCGTTGTCTCAAGAAATCTCCCAAGATTTTGAAACCGCAATGAAAACACTTGATGATATGATTAGTAACTTCAAGAATCAAGTGAGTGGTGAAAAGACCATGGGAGAATTGCTAGCCGAAGAAAGAGAGGCCCGCCAATCTAGGGAAGAATTATTAGTCCTAGAGCATGCAGCTCTAAGGCGTTCCCAATTTCTTAAGGCAGCTCTCTATGATGATGACGAGGAGAGTTTTTATCCTTTTAGAGATGATATTTCTCAACTCCCTCAGTCAGTTGATATTCCAGCAGTTGAGATGCCATCTCAAACAACTGCTATCACACCCGAAGCTCCCACTCACTCTCTGAACATGGGGGATGAGCATCTTGACACTGTTCCTGAAAAGGAATCGGACGAATTCATAAAGTCTAGTGTTGAGGACCTTGTCCCAATCCCGAGAGAGTCACAAGGAACTTTTGACCATATGTGTGATTCTCTTTCCCCTCTTGAGTGTTCAAAAGATCATTTTGAAACTTTTTCCGATTTTAGCGACGATTGTGCTTCCTTTGGAAACATCGAGTACGTTGAGGCATCACTTCCACAATCTGATGCTGATCCCCTTCTTGAGGAGTTCTCCGATGAACTCACTCACATCAATCCACTCTTTGATTTCGAAGCCGATCTGGGAGAGACTGAAAGTCTCATTGATAATGATCGTTCACTCACTTCTTATCCCAACAGTCCAATAGAGAATGTTGATCACTTTGTTCCCGAAACATTCAAAGCTACTTTCACCAATCCTCTATTTGAATTCAACTCTGAATTCACTTTAATTTCTGAGAATCCACTCTTTGATACTCAGATTGAGGATAGTGATGAGCCCACAATGGAACAAGAGTTCACAACTTCACTTCATGTGAATGATTCTCTTCATGAAGAGTTCTCTGGTGAACTCTCTCATGACATATCTCCTCCGGAACATGATCATTTCTATTTTGATCTTGAGGATGATATTGGCTCGGAGGAAGGTGTACTCTATCATACGAGTTTGCTTATTGATAATACTACCCTCACCCTTCCTCCCGATACGTCTACATTTGAGGATGAAGAATGGATCTTGATTGTTATCAAAGTCTTTCTTCCGTTCCTCAAATATCTTGTGATTTCTCTCCATCTTCACTCCTTCGGGAATGAAGACACTATCTTTGACCCCGGCATTTTCATTTATCATTTTTGAGCCGGGTCTTTCTATGTATATCTCATCGGTGTGGAACTTTCACGTGCTTCAAATGTTTGTCCAAACATCTTAAATGAAAGTCCGATGGAGATTGTCTCTTCCACTTACTTCCCCATGAACCAATGAATTCGGGGTCGAGTCAAGCTAGCGACTCGGTAATCAAAAACAGTAGCTAAACATGGGTTTTCACCCGTGTGTTCCACCCTAGTGTGGGGGAGTTACCCCACATGTTATATGTATATAAGTCTTAAAAAAAAAAAAAAAAAAAAAAAAAAAAAAAAAAAAAAAAAAAAAATCTTTCTAAATAATGGCCGTAGTATTTCCCTTTTACGTTCTCAGTTTCGGCATAACCGCCAGTACTTTGAATATTGAGGGCAATATTCATTTCTAAGTGTGGGGGGAATTCTCACGAATTTCATCATATAATTATACCAATTCCCCCGTTTTTGGCCAAAATTTTTTTTTTGAGTAAGTGTTTTACACTTTCTCATTTGGTTATCAGTCCGCCTTGTCTAATAAACAAAAGGATTGGCTAATCCAGGAGCAAACGGCTCTTGGTAAGGATATCTCAAAACCGTTGACGGCTTGCAATTTGCCCAAAATTGTATGGTTCTCAACTCACCATATCCTAAAAAGTGAAGAGTTGGCTAGCCCGCAAGTTTATGGCTTGTGGTAAAGGCAGTGGAAAAACCATAATTGGTAATCAACTCACCAAAGATAAGATTGATAATTTATCTAAGAGTTGGCTAGTCCAGAGCAAACGGCTTCTGGTAAAGACAAATCAAATCCGTTGAAAGCTGGTGGTTTGCTCAAAATCACATGGTTATCGGTGTACCATGGTTCTTACTTGAACTGAAACATTTGGCTACTCCAGAAGTAATGGCTTTTGGTAAAGAGATTCAAATCCATTAAGTTTTAATCAAAAGATTGCTAGGGACTAGCAATAGTTTAGTGTGGGGGATTGATGAGTGTGTAAATACTCATCATTTTTGGGTCAATCTGAACTGCAAAACGTCTAAAAATGCTCAGAAATGCGTCAAAATACTGAAAATATTCCAAAATTGCATTTTATATGTTTCAGATGCAAAATGTTCAAAATCAGATGAAAAATGAGCAAAGTTTGCATAATTGGCAGTTTCAGTCCCCCAAGTTTCTAAAATTGTCAGAAATAGTCCCTGAGTCCTAATTTCAAAAGAAAAATCACCAAAGGTCCTTTTAATATCATAACTTGTCAAAATTAGTCCTTTGGTGAAAAATATCAAAAGTTTGAGAAAATTACAAGTATGGTCCTCCAAGTTTCAAAATTGGCAAAAATGGTCCCTGGAAAATTGGAAAATGTCAAGTTTGGTCCTTGTACTTTTGGATATTGTCACTTTTAGCCCTTGGAACAACTTTGCATAATTGACAGGATTGATCCTTGTAATTTTCAGAAATTGCATAATTAGTCCTTGTTATTTAAAGCCTAAAGCCATTAGACCCTTGTCTAAACCTACTTTGGACCCCAGCCAACAAACCATTTGGACCCCTTACCTGTTTTGACCCCCCTGGCATTATTAACTCCCAGTCAAAGCCCTGGTCAAATCCCCAAACGCGCCAAAATCCCTTCCTCCCAACTGCTTCTTCTGCCATAACCCTGCAACACACAATCCCCATCTTTCCAGCTCATGATCCACCCACCTTATCACTCGAAACACAACACTCCAAGAATACATTAATTACCTCCCCCTCTTCACACTCAATCTCACAGCTGTTATAAACCATTTCCCGCCAAAATCCAATCAAATGGCTAGAAACTCTTTAAGCCATCCAATGGCTCAAAAAGCATGTGGGATTATCTCAGAACAGGAGAGAGAAGCATTTGGAGTATAAAAAGAGGAGGAAGAGAGAAGCTAAAGGGTAGTTAGTTTTTAAAAAAGTCTTTCTTGATGTCGTTTTTTTTAATAAATGTCTTAGTTTAGTTTAAATTATGTAATCTTTTGTTTTAATGATTCAAACTCAAGTTAAGTTATCTTTGTAATCTGTTTGGAGAATCAATTTCAAGGTTTCATGCAAATTCATATTTTCCAGTTTACTGTTGAGAATTCCAGTTTTATTTTCTTATGAACAAGCTTCTATTAGCTTCATTGTAAGCTTAAACAAGTTTACTTAAGCTTTATATAGCCTTTGATAAGCTTGTAGATCAGTTTCAAGCAATTTGGTCCATGGTCAACAAAAGTCAACTATACAAGCAAGATGGTATGGAAATGGTGTTTGGTTAATGCAGGACTTGGATTTGGGTTGGAAATGGTTTAGTTTAGTGATATTGGACTTGGTTCTAGCCTGCATAACAGTTGGACACATGTGAGTGAGCTTTTCACTTTTCATTTTCAAGCCATTTTTGCATTTCATGCTTATCTTGTATCTGTGATCACTGGTAGTTCTAACCTGCTTAAATAGTTGTAATTAGGTCATTATAGCTCAGTTTGATCTATAGCTTTAGCTAGTTTAGTTTGTAGCTCAGTTTTAACTGCATAATCTGTCAATGCAGTGATGTTTGGTTTAAGCTGATTTTTGGACTTGCAGTGTTTAAAATTGGTTAAACTTAGTTTGGTAAGTACCCCTTAGGCACATTAGACTCATTTGAGTCATTTATTTGCACATCAAGTAAGTAAAAGTCAAAACTACACCTTAAAAATCTTAACTGATTCACTGTTAGAGTTTTTGAAAGCTAAAAGCTTATTTTGTGCTTAGAAATCTTAGAGCTAGCTTGCATTAGTGTTATTTCATCAAGTTACATCAATTTCAGTTGGAAAATTAGCTTCAAAGTTCAATATAGTCAACTTTTCAGTTTTGTAAAAAGTCAAAAAAATTGCAGCAAGTCAGTTTTCAGCCCCCTAGGAGGATTTTTCATTTACTCATCTCTGGGCCAATTTCAATGAAACTTGTTGTTTTAAAAAGCTCATCTGGTCTAATTTCTTATTATTAATTTTGAAGATTTTTGTAATTTTTTTATAAGCACCAAATTAGCTTGTGGATTTGGTCTCAAATTCTGAGAGTGCCCTGTGCACTGGCATTTATATCTTGACAGCAACTTGCAGACTTCCTCACAAGCTCATAAGAGCTTGTGAGAAGCTGATTTTTGGTTTATAAATAGGTAGTCAGGTATACTTTAGGTTACTTTATCTGTTTGCAAGTTTCAGCTTCTTGGGGTGCTTATTTTTCAGCTGTAAAGTAGGTCTCAGAATCTGCTTTTTGAACATAAGCTCACTTTAGCCAAATCTTGGTATCTTGCAATCCAGAGATGTAGAGCAGTTGTAATTCATTGCATTTAGGTAGTTTTAGCTTATTGTAGCTTTTGTATTCAGTTGGTGGCTTTTGGATTCCATTTGCTTACTTAAAGTGCTTATTTTTAAGCACATTCCACATCAGTTTCAAATCCCTCCACATAAGCACCTGTTTTTCCATTTTTCCTAGATTCCTCACTTTATTTTAAGCTTATCTTGAATTTTTCAGATTTTTCCAAGTTGGTTTGCTATTTTTCTGTATTTAAATTAATTTTTAGGCCTTTTTAATTAGCTTTAAATACAAATAATTAAGAAAAGGTTCAAAAAAATAATTTTTCATTTTTATTAAGTTAAGATAAATATAAAAAGACAAAAAAATATTTTTCCATATTTTTCTTAGTTAAATTTGTATTTTTAAATAATTTAAGTAGTTTTAAATAGTTTTTAATTCCTAGAAAATAGAAAAATATTCAGAAAAATATAAAAATAGTTTTGAAAATTCTATTTTGATATTTTAGATTTTTCTAAGTCTTAATTTTATTTTTCTAGCTTTGTTTCATATTTTCTTGTATTTTAGGTTAATATTTAATAGTTAAAAATAGTTTTTAATTAATAATAATTAGATAATTAGTTATAAAAATAATTTTCTTTTTCTATAAATTTTATTTTATCATTAGGTTTATAAAAATGTCATTTTCATATTTTTAGGACTTTTATTTCTTAGATCTCACTTTTTATTTTGTACGTTTACGTAATTTTATTTAAACGTAAGTTTTAAGTTTTAAACGTTCATCAATTTTAAAAATAGTGATAGCGTTTATTTAATATTTTTTATCTTTTTAACTTTCTTTAATTTGCATTTAAGCCCCTTTAGTTTATGAGCTTCTTCTGTAGTTATAATCATTCCAAATCCCTTTTCCGTTCAAATCTCTCAATCACTATACGTTGGGTGATCCATTGCATAGCTCGCTGGGACATAACGACCCGGGGAAACACTATACTACCCAGATCTTCATTGAGTTCGTTCCTGAACCGTTTTAAGTTTCTTACGGTCGGCCATTCACAAGTGGCCGGTTTGAGTGAGAAAACTTGACGGTTTGGGAGCGCATCATATGTGTGAACAATGTGGACTATTTTCTTCATGAAAGTTGAAGAGAGAATCAAGAGACCAATCTTCTGTGAAGGCACATTGTCCATGATTTGGAATTCGGAGGATGTGAGCAAAATGCCCAAGGGTTAAAGTAAACTTTTGGTTTTTGATATAAAACCAAAGTGAAAGAGAGCGATCCTCGTTACGAACGAGTTCAACTTGACGGAAGAATTCCATTATGAACCTTGGACATATCTTCTCGTTGATTTCAAAAAGACATTCTAGTCCTATGGCTCGGAAGGAGGTATTGATACCTTCTTCGAATTGTAGAGAGGTGTCTACAATACGTCCTTCATGGAAGTGACGGTTTTCGAGATTATTGAACCCACGGACATGATTGCCAGGTGTGTTAGGCTCAAGGGAGATGTTCGGGGTGTAGACGCTAGTGAGTGAAAAATCAAACTCGTATTCATGCGTCATAGTAGAACCTATAGAGGTGATGGGTTAATAGGAGGTGATGTTTATGGTCAACCTATAATAATCTAACGATTTTACTAGATTTTATTAACAATGGTATTTAACACTTAACTAACTCATGGTTTTGAAATTCTAGTGGATTATTACTTTTAGAAAGATAGTGGTTTTTAATCTTGCATGAAAACTGTTTTCCAGTAGGACGGATCCCACGGTTCCTTTACAAAAGGGATCCGGCTAGTATATCTTCCGGGATCCGTGGATCTGTAGTAACATAAACAGATTTGATAAAAGGTTTTACAGTTTTTATACCACGAGATATGTTTTATCCTACATTTTCTTTTAGCATGCATACATAACCTCTAATGTATCACAAAAATATAAAACATATAAATCAAAAGAAATGATAAACACATAATAGTAACTGATAACGCTACACGCGTCGTTCGGGGTCAAAGGAACTTCCTTTTCTTCGAGCAAGTTTTATAACACCATAGGCAGTGAACCTAATCGTTGTAGTGTAGTAATTAGGGTAAGCCACGGGTATTGATATCGTTCTCTAGGGGAATAGGAATGCTAGTAGGGAGTTACTACGCTAAGGTTAAGGTTGAGGAAGATTATTTTTTTATCTTTTTATATTTTATGAAAATGGAAAGGTACGAATCTCGGGTATTGGATTTGGGGGGTTGGTATTTCTACCGATTACTCTACTATTATCTAATTATCTAAACTAAGGTTATGGGAGTCTATGTCTAATTAATGTGTGCTCGTATGATAGTTTAAAGATGTGTTTACTTAGTTTGTATTACTCCTTAATTATCTCCTATTGATGGTTGAGTGTCACGTCTTATTCCTAGTTGCGTTGTGTTTCTAAAGTTGTAGGGTATGCGTTTCTCCCTAACTCTTTGAACTTACCAAAGGGTCTTGTCTACAAATCCACGTAGAGATTATAGACTCCTACTCTAAGGCACTCTTCGGATGTTTTAGCCTACAATCACTCAGGTAATCATACTCTAAGGTTCACAAAGATGAATCAAGCATTAAGTACACAACGAATGACCTATCGCATTACTAGATCATTAATCAACTAAGATAAGAAACAACCAATCAATATTCAATAATTAAGTTTCATACTTCCTAAGCAAACACACAAATAAATTAGCCGGACATGGAGAACATGCAAGCATACACACAAATAATCAAAGACATAATTGAATTAATGAAGCAAAGACTTATCTTGGTGTAAGATAGGGTTAAAAACCCTAAAATACTGTACAAGACACCTTAGGTTCGGTTTTAGGTTTTTACTCCAAAGACTCTCCACACAAAGACTGAAAAATTCGGATTCTATATATAAGATTACAATTGCGATGGCGTCACCTTATGTTTAGTGACGCCGTCGTGTCGCCGCCATTAGGGTTTCGTCTTGGCCACGTTAACCTTGCGACGGCGTCACCTTATGTCCGTGACTCCGTCCTCTTCAGCTTCTGACGTCGTCTGGATCGCATCTAGGCCGTCTGAGTAGCGACGGCCTACTCTTTCACACTAGACGCCGTCTCTTGAAAACATGAGTTTTGAGTTCTGACCCGTCGCAACAATTCTCCGACGGCGTCGCAAATAGCTCCTGACGTCGTCGCCTTCTACATTCAGCGACTGTGAGTGCCTCATTTCGACTTTGGCCATTTTCTTCATATATTCGCGCCTTTTCGTCCAAATAAGTGTCATTCCAGCATTTTGCCTTCACGAGACCTAAAAAGTGAAAAGGAACGATATTAAGCAATAACGGATACAAAAGTGATCAAATAAGGACTTAAACGACCCCTCAAAATGGTACCTTTTAAAACCTTATCAGTAACCTAGATAAACTAGATTAATAATATTGCATTTCAATACTAAGGATGATACAAAGGATTGGGTATATGACCCCAATATAGATTAACAACACAAAGTAAATGTCTCCGTATGTGAACTTCATCATAGGGAACACAAGTGCGATGAGTGTTAGGGCGATGAGCACGAGTGCGATGTAAACCATGTTGATGACGGATCTTCTTGATTTCGATTGAGATGGAATGAGGAGGAAGATGAAGTTTTTGAATGACAGGAAATTTTTGAAATTGGAAGATTTGAAAAAGTGAGGGTTTGATAAAGTGGTCGACGGTGGGAGTTTTTATGGGGAAGGAGGAATTTTTGAAATTCTTGTTTTGTTTTATTGGATTAAAAGAAACAAAACATAAGTTTTATATACCACGACTTTATATGAGAAATAAAACACGTATGTGAGAAAAAGGCTTCCTAATGAAGCTTCAAGTAAAACATGTAATTTGCACAAAAGATAATCATATAAATACCTAACTAGGTATACTTAATTATCAAGCAAAGTAATAAGAGAATCATACCTTTAGCGCACTTAGGAATGTCTTTACAAATGACACAGCAAATGTCACTTAGACTATTCCCGCTCCTTTGCGCTTAAGATACCTTCTTAAGAAAGGTATTCTTGTTACCAAGAAACTCCTAAAGCTTGGTGGGTATGAGCTTTGACTAATCAACATGACAAGGAAGATTAGTGCAATAATAAAAAATAAATAAGAAAAATGTTGTTATCAAATCAACATCCGAACATATAGTTTTAAAAGACATGGTGTTTGTTTTTATGAAAAACCTTCTTTGTAGTTTTCAATTAACCATGGATCGTATCAAGTTTTTAAAGTACAATATACTTAAAGAAACTTGGTAACGAAGCTCTGATACCAATTGTGGAAAACTAGAAGGGGGGGTTGAATAGTTTTACCAATTAAAACTTCCTTTTAAACTATTTAGATTGACTTATGTCAATCTATTTGGTTGTGTGTGTTGGATGTTGATAAACAAGCATATAAAGATATGTAATGAAAAGATAAGAGTAAGAAGCACAAAACCACAACGCGAGTATTTATAGTGGTTCGGCTACAAGGACACCTTCCTTGCCCTACTCCACTCCCCGAGTCACCTACTCGAGAGTTTGTAAACACTACACCAATCTCCTTATGGCGGAGAAGCCTTCACAACGTTGCTTAACCTTTTTCCGGTACAAAGCTAAATACCGAGTTCTTTCACACCAAGGTGAACCACACCTAACACAACGTCGCCTACCCTTTATACGGTGCTAGGCTAACCACCGAGTTCTTTCACACCTTAGGTGAACTACACCTTCACAACGTCGCCTACCCTTTATTAGGTACTAGGCTAAGCACCTAGTTCCATTGCAATGGAGGAACTACTACCACACTACACCAACGACTAATCCCAAAGGAGATCTACTCCTTTACAACATCATCAAGGACATCAATATCCTTGGATCTAATGCTAGTCTATCTAGTAAATCGAAACACACCATATCGAATGTACATCTAAGGCACCTTTCACTAATGCCTTTGACTAGATCTACAAGACACCTTTCACTAATGTCTTGTGTCTTCACTTCTAAGCACCTTTCACCAATGCTTCTTGTCTTGACTTCTAAGCACCTACCACAAGTGCTTATCCTATAGACGATAGATACCCTTCACTAATATCTTCGTCTTGACACTTGAGACATCTTTCACTAATTTCTTTAACACTACACTTCTTTGAAGAAAGAAAGGGATCATCAACAAGAGGACTTCAATAGCCTTGATGATGAGGAAGCATGGCAACTCATGGACTTGAGCTTGCTCGACTTCAAAGGTAGTGATCTTGCCTTTAAGAGGAACCTAAAAGATCACACAAAAACAAAACTACAAACATAGATCTCTTGGATCTAAGGTTAGTGAGATTTAACTCAGGGGAGAAAGTATGTTAGAGAGGAGTGAGAAATAATGAAGAAATGGCTCACTATTTATAGAGGAAAAGTCCTACTGTTTCCCCGGATCCCACGGATCCCTACCACAAGGGATCCGGCTAGCACAACGCTAGGGATCCGTGGTCCGCTCCTCTTTACCCATGGGTATTTTTGGTTATGGGTCATGGGTCATGGTTTATGGGTTGATCCATGGTTTTCTTTCTAGATACAATGTATCTTAAGGATACAATGAACTTGGTTAAGTGGTATATATAAAACCATGGGTTATGGGTCAAAACCATTTGCTAGTATTTACCCATTTAGTATATACTTGTATTTACCCAATTTAGCATACACTTAGTTTTTACCCATTTTAGTATACTTAGTTTAAGTATATGTTTAACCCAATATGTAAACACTAGTTGTTGTACATATGTATCTAAATCATAAAATCACTTATACTTGTTTTAGTGTTTTATGTGAAAGCATAAGTGTGTTAGAAAACTATTAACTCAAACTATTTACGTACTTTATTTGTTTCGTTAAAATGATTTTATATTTGTTATCGACAAAACATTAGAAGATCGTAAAATATAAATAAACGTTTTCACGGCTTATTTGTATTAACAAGAATCATCAAGGGCACATGCAGTGTATTCATCAAAAACATAGTCATCATTGACTGCAGAAGATGCATCACTTGGTTCAATCACACTCTCACTTTGGATCACATATTGATCATATGGGACAATATTATTATTACCCATATTAGCAATATCTGAGTCACAAGTTTCCTGTGATTGCACTTTATCATGCATCTTTTACTGATCAACATCATCATATAGTTTTAATGCCTCTGAGATGATTGATTCTTTGGATAGACCAGCTTGCTGTGATGATGAGACCTTTGGAGAGACCATTGGAGAAATGCTAGCCATGAAAATTGTCTGTGCAGTAGGTTCATCGTCGACGTCAGAGTTGTATGCATCACAGTCAGAGACTTGAAAGGCATTCTGATGATTATGACCTATCTCCTGAATTGGCTGCTCATCCATATCTGCATCATATGTCTTGGCATTTCCCTCAGCAAGAAACAACAACTCCTCTTCATCCAAAGCGTCACCATTATCCTGAGCTTGCACAAGTAACATCTTGTCTCTGAACTACTCTGCATTTTGAGGACGTTTTGGAGATGTGCAGTTCCTTGCTATATGTCCATCACCACCACAGTTGTAGCACTTAATTGGCTTTGCTTGACCTTGATTTCCATTCCTTCCCCGATTCTGATTTGCAACATAACCTCCACCTACTCCACCTATTCCCTGTTCATATTGCCTTCCTTGAACTGGTTGCACCATAACTTTTCCATCTCTGACAGTAGCTTGATTGTGTGGATTGGATGCAGTTATTGTTGGTGTGTGGGGTGGAATTCATATTTTGACTAACCATGAGAGACAGTTGATTGATGAAGTTTTCCATGAATGTGTTCGAGTCTGGAGGCTTATATGCTGGATCAGGGACGAGTTTGTAATTACCATTACCCGTGGGTATGACTTGTGAAGCTTTGGTGGTAATTCCAACATTTGTGTAAAAGGTTGTTGAATCATTTGAAGAACTTGTTTCTCCCTGTTTAGTTTTGAACTGTTCAAGAATTCTTCGTTCAAACATAGCATGTCTCTCATTCTGAAGAAGGAATGCATACAGTTGCTCATAGTTGGTGTTCTTCAATCCTTTGGTTAGCTTCATAGATGTGACAAATTTATGCCATTCGGGATTCATGTTGTTCACAAACTTTGAATTCAGCTGAATATTTGGCATGGTCATTTTGATATTCCTCATATCATTCACAAGCTTGTGGAATGTCACGTAATACTCATAGACACTTTCTTCTGGCTTCATCTTAAAGTGCTCAAATTCATCATACAGTTGTGATTCTCTGTCTTCCTTAGTTAATTCAGAACCCGAGAGAAGCATCTTGACATTATCCCAAACCGCCTTGGCTTCAGTGTTATGATTGATAAGCTTGTAGATATCTTTTAGAAGACCCTGAAGTATAATGTTTGAAGCCCTGATATCAGCATCGAATCTCTTTTTCTCCTTATCACTGAGCTCATCATACGTCTTTAGTCTGTCCAATCCAAAGATCATTGTTCCATCTGCAGCAGTATCAATTATGTCTCTGGTTGTCTCAATCTGATAAGGTCCTTCATCAATTGACTTTAGAATGTTGACTCCATTTTCCTTTCCTAGAGAATACAGTTTGATTCTTTGAGCCCATGAGTCGTAGTCAGTTCTGTCAAGCATGGGTGGACGAGTGTCAGAACCAGCTGCTTGAACGTCCTCAGCTACAGTAGAGATGATTGTAGGCATGTTGGTAGATATGTTTACAGATTTCACGGGATTTTATAACTCTATGATTAAACCGGGAAATATAGTATTTCACGTGATTTTATTAGATCAAGAGAAAACCGTATTAGAAACAAAAATCTACCAAGTCGCTATAACCCTTGAGACAAGTCGCTAAGTCACCAAGTCGCTAAGTGCAAGTCGCTAAAGCACCAAATCGCTAGGCAGACAAGTCGCTAAAGAACAACTCGCTGAGAGCCAAGTCGCTAAACACAAGTCGCTAAATAACAACTCGCTAAAGACTCAAGTCGTTGTGAATCAAGTCGCTAAACACAAGTCGCTACCTCAACAAATCGCTAAGCTGACAAGTCGCTAAAGAACAACTCGCTGAGATCAAGTCGCTAAGAACAACTCGCTAGTAACTATAAAGACAAGTCGCTAGAAATAATAGAAACAAGTCGCTAACCCAACCAAGTCGCTAGCCGAAGTGGAACCTCCACTAACTTGTACTGTTTGTCGGCTTGTCTCAATAGACAAGTCGCTACGACTTAAACTACAACTCGCTGGAAATTACTAAAGCAAGTCGCTACGATGAAAATCACTCCGAGACTCAAGTCGCTAAGATGAATAAACTTCAAAACCACACTTTTAAATCCAAAACAAACTCAACCACAGTGATTCAAGCTTTCCAAATCAAAACCCAGGCACTTACAATGATTCTAAACACAAAAGTACACACAAAATTCAAACTTTAACACAATAAATGATCCAAATGATGCAAAAACCACTAAACTTTTTCAAACCCAAAAACCATATAAAACCACTAGAAATCCAAGGATATGTAAGAGAGATGATCAAACCATGGCTCTTGATACCAATTGTTACACATTGGATTTCACAAACACATCATACCATGATCAAACTAGGCGCACAACTTAAGGTTTTAGAGAGAGAAAAAGTTAGAGGTTTGGGAACTTAGTGAGAGAAAGTGAAAATATTATTATGAGCTCCAACTCTCTACCTTGGGAAGTAGAGAGTATTTATAGTCTTACACAAATCGCCACCTACGGGCTGTGGATCAGGCATACAGTGGGTAAAGACCCGTCCGTCCTCCACGGTGTTACTTAACTAAAGACTACTTAACATTAAAGAACTACGACTACGAGCTTTCTAACGATTACATATACTTGAGGTGACCGACACTTTAATGACTGGATTTACTAAATCCTAACAGGACGAGAATGGTTAAGGTGGATGGACCAAAGTTGTCAAAAGCTTAAAGTTATTTTAAACAAAACCACTCCACCTAATCTTTTACTTACATTTATTACAAACATTTAATACTCAACCACTCTCATCTACGCCTACGATCAAATCCTCAAATCCGTGTGTTAAATCTCAAAGTTGTAAGTGGCTTAAGATTTCTTGAGTAATTTTAAACAATGGTTTTTAATCTTATTCAAATCTAACGGTTTGATTTTATACAAAGGATGATTTTGTGTTCTACGCGTATGCGTATGAACATGAAATCACCATTGGGTGTTTATGATGAAAAAGATTGTGTCAAAATGTTTAAAAACAAGTGTTATGAACATTTTCATCAAAAAGATCTACCCAGAAACCGTTCTTGATCTTAATCGTAACTTAGGGTTTATGCAAAGATTTGGGTATTTTCTATTGAGAGAGTTTCTGGATAATTTGTTGCTTATAATGTGTTTGAAACATGTTTAATTAACCTATTACACCCTTGAATCTTACCCAGAAACACTAATTTTGCATAATTGAAATTTAGGGTTTAAGTCTCGTCATAATTGGGTACTTTTGATTCTTGATGTGTTAGATGTTAAAACTTGTTGGAAACATATCACATAGCCTCTATGACATCCTAGAATTAATTTGATGCAAATTCCATGGCTGGATTTCTTATTCATCACAATATGGACGTCACAATGGAAAATGTTAACGCACCAAACATTCTCACAATGGAAGATATTTTCCCTACCGGTTACAACATGAAGATTGGAAAGAATAACCTCAGGGTGGACTTTGATAACTTCACTTGCTCTGCTTCTTCATGCCGTATTGCTGTGGATATTCTGAAGACTCATCCCTACAACAACATGCTCACCAATTCAGAAACAGTACCAGAAATCTATATCCATCAGTTCTGGCATACAATGAGGAAAATTCATGGTCAAGATGTTGTTACAGTGACACTCAACAATAAACAAGTCACTATCACTGTTGCTGATTTACGAGCAATTCTTCTGGTCCCTGCCATCCAGCCTGCTGAATATGTTGCTACTCCATCTGAAGAGGCTACTATACAATTCATGGTCGATATTGGCTATGATGAAGCTGCGGGAATCATCACCAAACATTCTTCAGTTGATATAAAGAACATCCCCCAGCCGTGGAGAACCTTATACATCATGATCGCCAAGTCTGTTTCCGGCAGAGATAGCGGTTATGAGCATCCAAAGCTAATGGAACTACAAGTCTTCTGGGGCATGGTCAACATGATGCATATTGACTTCGCAAGTCTGATTTGGGAAGATATGATGACATACCTCAAGAATCCTGGCACCAAGGTCCCCTACATCAGATACACTAAGTTGTTGATCCAAAGTATACTCGGGAATAATCATGACATTCCCTTGAGACTTGATGACCCCAACCATCATTCTGCGTTGTTTGAGCCTACTCTAAATGTTTTCAGATTCAAAGACTCAACAACAAAGAAACAAGGTGTAGTTCTGACTGACAGCCTTATCACTGAGAACATCAAAACTCTTCAATCGTACTTACGATATCAAGAAGCAGTGGCCTTAGGCAAAGTCGGCTTCATGGATGAAAAGTCTTCAGCCATCTCTGTTAAGAAGACCAGGAGAGGTAGTACTGGAAGTATAGCAAGCACTGGAAGTGCCCTTAAATATCCAAAGAGAAATCCTTCCCGAAAAAGAATTGTTCCAACAAAGGGTGCCATTCCTAATCCTGAGTCAGCACCTCAACTAAAGGACGAAGACTCCGAGGATACTAATACGGATGAGGAGGTTCACTACTCAGAGTCTGTTACGGATGATACTACAACAGCTGACAAACCTCAAAGTCCCAAAGCAGATAAGGGTAAAACCCCAGTTGAAGAGCAGGAAGAAGAAGAGAGTTCAGATGAAGAACCAAAGGATGAAGACAAAGAATACCGCAAAACACTGAAGCATCTCAGGCAACAACATGCTACTAAGGAATTTAATCTTCAACAAACTCGTAGCCCTGGAGGTTCCAGTGGTGGCACACTTACCATACCAATTCGTGATGCAGTTAATCAACCCGATAAGCGAATTGGTGCCACCGCTAAGGAATCTACCGAACAGCAGCAACAATCCTATGAGGTTCCGTTTACCTTTGAGGAAGAAGAGGAACAAGAACAGGAGGAGATGATCACAGAGAAAGACATTGAGGAAGCTGCCAAAAAAAGAGCTGAAGAGGAAGCTCGAGCTAAAGCAGAAGAAGCCAGGGTAAAAGTTGAAGAAAAGTTTAAAGCTGAAAAAGAAGCAAATGATTATCTTCTAGATAATCCTGAACATAACCCGAAACAAACTTCTGAGCCACCAAATGAACCTGAGCCATCTCATGACTCTTCCTCATCATATTCATCATCTCACTCATCTCCACCACCATCCAAAGATGCGACCACAAGATCCACATCCAAATCGGTCAAGAAACCAACCGATACTTGGGCATCACGTGCAAAGACAAAGATTGTTAAAGCTGTCCGTCAAGCAAGGAAGCGCAACGTGGTCAACAAGAAACTGGATCAGGTTGCGGACAAAATCAATCTACTTCAGACTGTGATAAACGAGTTTTTGGGAGAACGGGAACAGATTCAACAGTTTCTAAGTCGAGATATCCAAGGGGAAATGAACAAGACGATCAGAGAATATACTTACAAGTTTCTTCTCGACATCGTCCCTGGAGTGACAAGAGAGATGTTCGCCAGACAACTATATCCAAATCTCATGCGATTAGTCAAGAAAACAATGGAATCTACTCCTGTTGCAATGCAAATCAATCCAGTCCCGCCTACGGTTGTCTCCGATACAGAATTGATTTCCAAGCTTGTTTTACAAATGTCTCAACTATCCGAAACATTTACTTCTGACGAAGCTAAACTATTTGAGGCATTGCTGGAATATCAACTCAAAACTTCATGCAAAGAGTCAGCTGAAAGGGCTAAGCGACCAAGAGATGATGATGATGCAGACAAGGATTCTGATCCAAAACGCTGGAAGAAATCTGGTGAATCATCATCTATGCCTCCACCACCCCCAAGGACCACCACCACTAGAAGATCTCCACAACGTCCTCCTGCTACAGACAAACCTCAGGACTCTGAGTCTTCACCACCAAAGGAGAAAACTGGTGATCATTTCGAATACACCGGTGGTAACAATGAGGAGATTTCTGAACCCCAACAACAACCCCTCCTTCTACATCAACTAAGCAACCAGCATCATCCTCCAAGCCAAAGAAGAAAAATTCAACATCAGTTGTTTCATGGCTAGATGAAGATGAAACTGAAGAATATGACTGGTTTTCAAAGCTTGTTGACGCAACCCCTCAGTTACCGGAAGGCCAAGAACCGGTAGATGGTAGAACTATGGAGCAGGTCAAGATTATCCAAGAAAAGTTCAAGGAGGAGAAGATGACGAAAGCTGAGTTGAAACGAATCAAGAACGAAGCTTTTCAACTGCTTAAGGACAACTCTGTCAGTGCCATAGAGGTCGAATATCATCTCAACAACATAGCACGAGCCATGTCCAACAACATTGATTGGCTCAACCCTGAATTCAATATCGACTTCACCAGACCTGACAAGGCTCCATACTACACCGACTGGATAAAGCCACTACCCACCATTGGCCGACCTGATCAACCTAAGATTCCCTACCGATATTTCTTCACCAATGACCTAGAATTTCTTCAGCACGGTAGCGATGTTAGCAAGAAATACGCTACCTCACTCACCTTCCCTTTCCCAGCAGCAATCTTCTCAAACAATGTGGCCATCGAGGAAGAAGCCACACGAATGTTTATTGATAATGTGGTAAAGTATGACCTCGACGCGCTATATGCGATTCATCATTGGCCTGAACGAAGAAGAATCTACTACAGAAGCTGCCAGGTATTTAAATCGAAAAAGGAGGTGTACAGTGACCAACGGATCATTGCCATAATGAATGTTAGCCTGTCTACCAAGTGGAACTACTCATTCCTGAAGAAAATCGTAGTAAAACGCCAAGACGAACAGGAATATGACTTTTCTGAAGTGGATTTTCCGAGATTGTCACTCAATGACATTGAAGATATGTATCTTGCCAAGGTACAAGGACGAATGCGACAATTCTCCACGAACATCCAGCTCCAGTACATCAAGTCATTGCTAATATTCATCAGAAGCATCGTTATCCAAGAACGTGTTGAAGACCTTCAGCTTGCCGTGGAATCATACCAAAAATGTGTTAATCTCTCCAAACCACAGCTAGACCTTCCCGATATCAACCATCTCGCTCAGTACACCATCATTAAGAAACCAATGTTTGGGGTCGTTTACCGAAGTGAACTTCACCGTAATTGCTTCATGGCGTGCAAGGAGCTTCACAAGTTTTGTGATCACACTTTAAAGAAGGTTCGGGACGGGTTAGCATATCGGTTAAAGGAGATTCATGAAGGCATAGAGTCGAAGAAGAGGTGGAATTCTAGGGATAAGAGGGATGTGAAAAATATCATTACAAGGATTGATGAAAGGTTGTTTCGTCGGGATCAGATAAGGACATAGGAGAGCTTCGTGGGTGGACGTCCGAGCATATCTCTAACAAGCTATCAACGTCCAGAAAGAACTCCTGGTGTTATTGACGGTCTTCCTGGTACTCATTGATTTGTTTCTTTCATTAAAATTTGGATGTGTTGATCTATATTTGACAATGGCTTGTGTACAAATAACAGTGTACAACCCATACTTGTAATGAAAGGACCCTGTGGTACGCATCAGTGCCACAATCCTATAAAAGAAGCGAAAGCTTCTTACTTTTGAGTAAAACTTATCAAAACTTTCACTTTTCAAAGTTTTACTCAAAAGGACAAGTACTTCCCCTTATGATTTTCAAAACCTCAAAAGTTAATATCACTTGTTGAGGGGGAGTATTTGCTTAAAACTTTGTTCACAAATTGTTCTTCGTGGTAATCTTCCCATAAAATTCGAAATGGACATATTCGATATCAAAATTTCGTCAAAAATAACATTTATATGCCAATTTTGAGGGGGAGAAAAATTATGTGATAAGAAATATGTTATGGATTGCTATTGAATCTTTGTGCTAAAGACTTAACCAATGAATTGACGAGCTCTTAAATGTTAGTAACTCGAAAAGACTTGTCCGGGACGGGTAATAATTTCAAGCTAGTTCACTGGTGATGTAAACGTGTCTCGCAAAGGACTTGTCCTAGTATAATGTACCATTCGAGAAACTCTTGGTAGACATGAACCTTGACGGGTCAAACCTCCTCAGCAAGGAGTGTTTACAACTTCAAGTTGACCTAGTCAGTGATGTAACCGTGTCTCGCGGGGAATTGTCTATCTTGAGTTAATCAATTTAAAAGTGTGCGCTCTTCTCTCACCGTGCAGATTTCTGTCAAAACACTTAAGCACGTGTTGAGGGGGAGTATTTCTGCTAAATACAAAACTCTCACAGTGGTACAAATTTTTTTCACTCATAACCACTTTGAGAGATTTTCATGAAAATGGTTTTATGGCAACTTAGGTTAGTCATGGAGTTATAAGCTGACTAAGGTTAGGAATAACCGTCCTATGATCCGCCAGAGCCGGAGGGATCTACCCAAGGACACCACCAATAGTTAGAATTTAGAAGTCCTTAGGTATGATTATAAAAAGGAGAAAATAAGAATCGGAGAAAGAAGGAGTTGAAGAATTAAAAAGAAATGTAATGAAAAGGGTGAAAAGAAATAGCCCTCCAGATTATTCAACTTAGGGCAGACACCGGGTTCAACTCATATGCTACTGGTTATCACTAGATGACACCGGTATTGAAGATCAAATTCATCATGGACCCAGTGACGCATGCACTAAACCTTCTTAGCCACTCAAGTTTCTCTCAACAGAAGCTTGTTTCATTCTCACAGGGAACCCTACGTAAACTATCGGCTTTCTCTTAGAGATTGCTGGTATTGAAGAAGGAGACCTCTCCCTAGTCTCCGCTCAGGAAAACCAAAGCACACTATTGAGTCTAGAGCCACGAGATTCATCAAAAGATCTCTTAGGAACACGCGACATTTCATCACTTGTCGTTCAAAAATAAGGACGCAAGTGATACTATTCTAGAGACCTACACAGATCTTAGCAATCTGTCAAGAACATTTATGAGGGGCTCACAACTTTGATCCTAAGTGATTAAATGGAAACTCCTGCCAGGGTCAACATCAAACAGCCCTGACAGCAGGTCACTTCGGTAACTCATTGTGGGTTATGCTTAGTGTTGTCTCAAATGGTCTACAGTCGTGGGGTGATGCTTCGGTGTACCTCAGCGACTCACCTGAACCGTAGATGTACTTCGGTATATCGTGTTAGCCTTCTTGAGGGTATCCGGTTTCAGGAACAACCTTTGCTAGAATTAGAGATGTGTTTTCACATTATGCTGTTAACACTCTCGAAATTCAAACTTGTAAGTGCTGTAAATCCCGCTAAGGAGATTCCTTTCAAGAATCGAGTCCTGAATATGTGGGTCATTACTTGAACTTGTTCAATGTAATGCCAACTGTCCCTTACGGGATTCGGACGGCTGATTCGCCCGACCAAGGTGAATGGAATCAAGACATTCATGAGTAGAACAATTGTAGTAATCAGTTCTATAAGAAAAGATTATGATAATCAATTGGTGTTCGTGAAAGTACCGGAGATGCTGCTGCTGATGGATGCTCGCGGGAAGAAGAGATCGTGCAGATTCTCCACATGCTCATACGAACACATCAACAAAGAAGTTCTCTCATTATCAAAGGCAACACAAAGTCAAAATGGTTCTTCTTCAAATCAAAGAATCTACAAAGTTATAAAGACTCGAGAACTACTTCACATATGAAATTCACTGTCAAAAGTAGTGTGAGCATGTTGGAGAAAGACGTGGAGACACTGGAGCAACGAAGCGGACCTGATGCAGATTACCACAACATAACATCACCATATCCACACCAGAACAAAGATAAATGAAGACGTCAAAGTTGAAAACTTCAAAGAAAACAAGATCCTCACACTAGGGAGATTGTTAGAATCAAGGCACTTCTTCTCACAAGAAAGAAGAATGTCAGAAGACATCAAAGCAACTATTACATCTGCACCAACAATTGTTCAATATTACAGAAGACATCAATTACTAACACTTAGAGGGAGATTGTTGGAATCACTCCTAAACTACTTCTCAAGTGTTAGTAATCAATATGTAATAGTTAACTTAATTAGGCTTTTAAGTTAGTATTAATGGCAAGGCTTATGTAGAAAGCCCATAAGCCTTGGCCCAAGCCCATAAAGAAGGAAGGGACTAGATGTGTTGCCCTAGCTCCCTTCCCCTATAAATAATATTGTAAACTCCCATTTGGGAGTTGGTTGTTCACTTTCAATACATTTCCTACGCCTAAAGGTTTACATTCATTCGTATGTGTGATTGTTAAGTGTTCATCCGATCACTTCTTATCTCATTTCTTTTACATTGATGCTTGTGTTACAATATGGTGACCTAACATTAACTTCAACCTGCCAACATATGGTAAGTATGTATTCTTCTAATCATCCACCTTTTTCTTTTCTTTTTCAACTAACTGCTTGCATTCTTTGGGGCCTATTCTTTTAGTGATAAGAGGTACACCTAAGTACTTCACTAGAAGTTTCCCCACTTTGAATGATAACTCTGCAAGAAGTTTGTTCCTCTCTTCTATCTTCACATTACCAAAGAACACAATGCTCTTGCTAATGTTTGGAAGAAGACCTAATAATATGCTAAATTATAGTTAAGTTTTCTTCACAGTTTTTATAGACTACACATCACCATTGCATACCACCAATAAATCATCAACAAAAAACAAGCGTATCAGTTTCATATCCCTGCAACTTACATAATATTTAAAGTTACCATTTTGTTGCACATTCTTAGCCAATGGGAAATTGATAGATTGAAGGAGCAGGAAGTTAATGGGTTGAATGTGGAGGATGTAGTTGAATGTAGGAATGACATTGCTCAAACAATGACAGTTGACACTTTCATTGGTTTGAGTAAAAATATATTGAATTGATATCTAACAAAAGAAAAAGAGGAACAAGTAAAAAGTGTATATATGGACCTAAGTGTAGCTACATGGAACATCAGAAGTATGAATCATGAGAAAAACAAAAGAAATTTGGAAGTTAATAAAAGTACAGGTATGTGCTATATTAGAAACTCATATAAAACCTCACAAGCTACAAAACGTTTGTGATAATACTTTTGGTAATTGGAGTTGGGTGCCATAAGTTCCCCTCATCATCCTCATTTCCTCATTTCCTCCACCTTCATCCTATTTGCTTGAATCTTTGTTATCGGGCAATACTTTGACGTATACGACCTTACAACATAACTGTTCTTATTACCACCCTATAAAGCTTTCCTTTTAACTTTGTGATAGTGTATCAATATTAGCGGCCCAAGCCCACTAATTACATTCTCGAATCAAGCTCATTACCTTTGGCTTTCCCAATCTGCTTGCCAATGCACTGATACCTTCCATGCTCCATGCTTCCATAAGAATGTTCCTCATTTTAACCTACAATGGCACTGTATCTGGTTCCTCCTTATTCATACCAATCTCAGGGTCCCATTTTTGTGGAAACAAAGGCCTATTATTAACCATCCAAGGTCTTTGTTCCAACACATTTTGCATCCCTTCCTCATCCTTGAATTTGAACAAAATAACCCCACTAGCATTCACAATCACTTCCTTCAATCCATACCTACCCCACATCCTCCTAACATGATATATTAGTTCATTAAAAATCATATTATGTCCTATGAAGTATCCACAAATAATGAATTGCCATTTAAGACATCCATTTTCACAATTTCTTCATCAAACAGAATAGATACAACCCCATCCTCATAACTTTTGGTGCAATGAAAATCATATTCTTATTTATTAACAACTCATCTTTCTTCACCATATCAGCATAAGACTTGGCAGTGTTATCAAAGTTATTAGCACCAACGTTCACATCAGTTTTAACGCAAATTTCAGTTTCTTTATTCATACACTTACTTACACTTATAGGCTCATGTGGCTCCTATGATCAACTCGATTCTCCTTCTCAGAATTCTCATCCCTTTTTTCGTTATTCTCATTTGTCAACCTATTCCCTCAGCACTAGAATCCTTCTTTTCATCCATTTCCTTATTGACTACAACTTCTCCCATCACAACTACTATGTTTTCTTTTTGTTCCTGCACCACCCCTTTTACTAGTCACAAAGACAAATCCCTCGTACCTCTTTGGCACTCTAACATTCCTCTTCAATATTATTCTATTTTGTGACATGTTAATAGTGTATTAGTACGCAATTATTCTAAAGGAGTTCAATAATCAACACATAAATGAATTATAACTGGTAAACACTAGGAAGCACAAAAATTGAGTTTTGGCGCTAGAATCATCCAATCGCCATTTTACGGATCAACGAAACTAGCGGTTGAAAACAACTAAAAGCTATATCAGATTGTGCGAAATCGCAATCGGATCGAATGTATAGTTTGGATTTGTAAATTGGGTTTTAAATCGTTGAGTTTAGAAGCTTTTAGTGCGTTTTAATGGAGGAAAAGACGCATGGAATTATGTTAGAGGAGAGAGAATGAGAGTTCACATTAAAACTTGACTTAAAAGAATATAAATGCAACTTTGTAACTACATAAGTCTATCGTAATGGTAATTGAGTTCTTAACTACACATACGTATGATCATTACGTCTTTAAAATTCAATTTTGTAACTCAATTTTGTAACTGAAAATTTATATACTTATCAACACAATAATCTTAAACTAAAAGGCTTAGAAAATTTGCAACTTATAATCTAATAGACGGTTTGACGGATGATCTTACATAGTCATGCATATAGTATATACATTAAACATGGTGTATTAATAAGTTTCACGTAATTTATGAGACACAATTTTAGGGTTAAGCAAATCCACCCGAAAACCGACCGAACCGACAAACCGATCGAAATCAGACCAAACTGAATTGAACCGTCATTTTTCGGTTCGGTTTCGATTTTTTATATTTATTTTGGTTTTTGTCGATTTTCGTTCGATTCGGTTTTTGCCGTTTTTTTCGGTTCGAAACCCGAAAACCGACCCGAACCGAGTTATTCGGTTCGCTTTCGGTTTTGATATCTATTTCTCGGTTCGGTTCTCGGTTTGAGTTTTTTCCTTTTTTCGATTTTCGAACCGGGTTGATTTTTGCCGGTTCTGGTCGGGTTTGACCTGATGCTCACCCCTACATAATTATTATGGTTGTTGATTTTAATATATACTTCCATGAGTTACATCTCATAATTTTTAATTAAGGAATTGCATAAATCTATCTTTATGACAAGTTGCATAATATAATTAAATATATTCATTCACTTTTACGTTATAAATAAACGACACATGAATCTTTCTTTTATAGTTGCATTTAAAAATTACCATTACTTTGTTATACATTAGATGTGCGGACGTACAAACGACCATTTTCACATATTTTTATGCATCTAAGACGCGTGGGTTGGGATATTATGATGGCCACACATTGTTTTGTCCTAAAGACGCATTTTGTAATTCTGGCCTCTTTACATCTGGTATGATGTATGTTAAGATTTGTATTAGCTAGAATTGGTCAATGTTTTTTGTCGGATTTAATTGCATTTGATAAACCTTTTGTTTTTTTAACAAACCTTTGACAAACTTGATAGCCTTTTTTTATTATTTTTTAATTTTTACTTTCATGTTCATTTGAACTTGAGAGGTAATATAGTGTTTGTTACGATTATATATTGTTATTATTACAAAATATTTATTTTATTTTTGTTGGGTTAGTGAATCCCAAACTTCCTGAAACAAGGATTTGAAGATAAAATAACTTAAGTATTTATCCTTAAACATAAACAAGTCACTGAGCGAACAATTGCTCAGTGAGTTATCTTCAGAACACTTAGAACGAGACTAAGAAGAAAGTCTCTCCACTCAGTGAGGCGAAACTCAAAGGGCGAAGACTGAGTCAAGAAGAAGATAATGGGTCCAGTGAGTGATGACAATAACTCACTGAATCCCATAAACTCCTCAACAACTACAATATCTGAAGACAATGACTGAAGTGTAAAAAGATTGAAGAATAGGCGGGACAAGGCGGGAGAAGTTTGTATGTATAAGGAGGAGTGCTTATCAACCATAAGTCAAACTTTTCCTGAAAGGCTAACAAACAAGATCAGTGTCATCACCAATGATCAAAAAGTAGAATTGTCCTTTACCCAATATAGCTTCCTGTCCTCTATAGCTTATGTCAGTATTGTCTTTTAGGATATAGTTAAAACTCATACTTGTATAAATAGGCATAAGGAAGGAGTGAAAGTTAAGCTTGTGCATTAAATGTGTTAACATTCACAAGCAACTTTCACTTCTCCAAATACAACTAAGTCCCTGAATAGTTCAGTGGTTCCGTGTAGTTGTGCTTAGACTTAGCCTAAGTTTAGTGAGGAGTTCACGCCATACTTGTCATTCAATCACAAGTGTTGTTCCGCAAATACTTTGGTAATATATTTGTTTGATTCGTTTTAATAAAAATATAAACGTTGAAAAATCTCTTGTGCATTTACTTTACGTATTTTGTTTAACTGATTTTTCTAAATACTTTACTTAAGTCATGGATCACGATTAGTCTTAAACTACTATTTGTGATACGGGAACAACAATTTTAATCCAAATGTATAATCACAACAAGCACAACATTACCTCTCATGTTCAAATTTACATGAAATAATCTTTATTTTCTTTATTTTTTTTACAGGAAGTAACAAAAAAGAACAGCCAATTATAATTATTAGGGTGAGGGTAGGTATACATTTGTTTCATTAAATTTTGAAAGAGCTAGTTTTTGTTGTGGTAGGTATGTATTTCTTTATATATGAGATGGTTTTATTTTGGGTCTATTTGCATGCCAAGCATGATCATCAATTCATTCATGAAATGTTGTTAGAATGGGGATCTATTGCAAAATGTAATAAAATTAAGAAGTGTAGAAAGCAATTTAGAGTGTGACACGAGTCCCCCATCTTAATTTATACATAAAATTCGTCAATGGGTAATATGGTCTTTTGACTCGTTTTTTTCTTTTTCCACCTCAAATTTTAAACGCACGTATCTCTTAAATGACAAATTTTTAGAAAAAACCGATTTCACCATAATTTATAAAATTTAATCCTCTTTAATTTGGTATAAATTTTGTTAAAAATTTTGAAACTTTTTTTTTACATATCAAATGGATGTTAATTTTCTTGATTTTTTGAGCATTTTCATCCCTATTTTTTACCCTCATAAATGTCGATTCGTGACAAACTTAAAACATGAAAGTTATAGATTTTCGTTCACTCTTTACACAGATTTTTGAATCACTCGAATCCCATGTCATATGAGTAAGATATCACCCGTTAAAGATGACTTTTTACTCATATTGATTGCACACAAGGTGTTTTATGAAATGTCTAACTTAGATTTTTAGTGTTAAAATTGCGTCAAATGCTCTAATTTTTTTTTACCACAACGCATTATTAATCACTTTATTAACGTAAGATTCAAAAGTGGGGTTTTTTAACCGTTAATTTTCTTAAAGAAATGTATGTTTTGTTCATCAGTTAATCTTTGTTCATCAGTTAGTCTTTGTTCATCAGTTAGTATTGTTCATCAATTAGTCTTTGTTCATTAATAATATTGTTCAAGACTGATGAGGTGATGGATAATATTAACTGATGAACAAGACATACTTCTGTTCATCAAAACGAGATTTTGTTCATCACGTGTCTTCCCATTTTACTTGTGTTCATCAATATCACCAGTTAGTTGTTATTCATTAGTTAACCTTTTTCATCAGTTAGTATTAACTGATGAACAAGACATACTTCTGATGAACAAAAACTGATGAACAATATTTAATGATAAAAACATGATGAATAATAACTGACACTAACTGATAAACAAAAAACAATAACTGATGAACAAAAACATGTTGAAAAACAATCGACACTAACTGATGAACGAAAACAAGTTGATAAACAACCGACACTAACTGATGAACAAAACAACCTAATAATGAACTTTTTATTACTTAGTCTTTTTCATCAGTATTTAAAAAAAAATAGTAATGTTCATTAGTTCATCAGTTATTTTTGATATTGTTCATCAGTTATTTTTTATAACGTTCATCAGTTATTTTTCATAATGTTCAACACTTATTTTTGATAGTATTCATCAGTTGTCTAAAAGAAATCGCAATGTTCATATGTTAGTTGTTCATGAGTTCATCGATTAGTCTTGTTCATCAGTTAGTAATTCATCAATAAAAAAAGTTATTCATCAGTTCTCTTAAATTTTGTTCATCAGTTTATCGGTATTCTAAAAAAGTTATAATGTTCATCAGTTGTCGAAAAAATCATAATGTTCATCAGTTATGGTCACAGTGTTCATCAGTCGATCATTTGGTTGTTCATCAGTTCAAAATAAACCAAAAATAACAAAAATAACAAAAGATGTATTTTTGTATGCCAATTAGTGCATTTGAATGTACTTTTATAAGAAAAATCTTTTTTAGTCATTTTATCAAACACTTTGTATGCACTAAATATGACTAAGACGTCAACATTAACGTGCAATATCTCACTCATATCATATCGGATTTGAGTGATTCAAATTTCTGGGTAAAGAATGGTCAAAAGCTTACAATTTTCATGTTTTAAGTTTTGTGAAATCCGGTTTTTAAACTAGTCAAAATTAGAGCCGAAAATGCCAAAAATTTTAAGAAAATCATCACCCACTTAAAAAGTTGAAAAAAAAAGTTGAGATTTATATATCATAATGCATACCAAATTAAAGAGAGTTAAATTTTAAAAAATTTGATGAAATCGGTTTTTCATAAAAGTTTGTCGTTTAAAAGTTATTTATGTTTAAAGGTTTAGAGTGAAATAAAAAAATAAGTTAAAAAAATCAAAATGGCTCATAACCGAATTTAATAAGAAAAAAAGTAAATATTGAGTGGGGGACACATATCAATCAATAATAGGCTTTTTAAACTTTTTAATTTTTTTCACTTTGCAAATAATCTTAACTCAATGTTGTTATTGTTTGAACAAATCAACAATTTGTCGGGACAAATTTATCAATCATCTCAACATTTTATTTTGTTTATAAAACTTTCGTTGGTATATTCACAACGAATGGTGTTCAGAGACGAAGGTAGCACATGACAATGTGAACATTTACCCTATAGCTATTTTGTATGCTTTTTTGTAACAAAAATTTATAGTGGAGAGTTATATATTGTTAATGTGTGTCCCTTTGACTATAATTTTCTGTCATCGTCTATGTTCGTTTTATCTTTTGATATTACTCCTGTGACATGCGTGGATCCCAAAGGTGGCAAGACTTACCGAAGTTGTGTTTTCGCTACTACCATGCATACTCTTGCCTATTTAACGACCTGGAGATTCTAAGACTTAAACAGTTAAACATGATCAAATTTTGTACCCAAAAGTTCATTTTTGGAAAATCACAACCTTTGTCGTGTTTATACGTGCTTCACAAACTTTAATGCTTTAAATTAAGATTAATGAAAAGGTTTCAGATCAATAATACAATGCAAGAACTTTTTATTTATTTATTTTTTATTTTTTTATACACCTGATGAATATATTACTTCAAAAAGTGTTAAAGTATATAAAATCAGAGCAGTATATGAGTGTGTGCGATTGTGGTGTCACACGAGGTCTCCAAATTATAGGGGCCTAAAATATTTCATATATAAAAGCGGCTACAAGTATTTGATTTAAGAAGTTGCACTAAAAATGCTAGCCAAAGCACTTTGAAAACGCTTACTTCTCATTTTATCTCTTTAAAAAATTATTTACTTTCTATTTTAGGCCCCATTTGTGTCATTAAACTGAATTTTTGCACAGGGCGTACGTAAATTCAAAGACGACACTGTATATGATGTGATTGAATCCCACACCCCAACATGTTACATAAGCGGTAAAGCAAACATAACAAGACACTACTACTTCTATGATAGAAGAAAACAACTAAACTATCGTACATTTGACTCACAACCTCGAAGGTTAATATCGAACGCGTTACAAAACCCCAGTCGTTCTTTAGTTAAATCAAATGCTTCACAATCATCATTATCATATGGGTCTTCATCAAAATTATCTTTCCAATGTTCATATAAGCTCGAATTCCACACTTAGAAGAGCTAGTAACCTTGGGATGGTTAGAGGCCATAAAACTCGCGGTTTCGTCATAAACCTCCTCCACGTCACTCTCA
Organism: Chrysanthemum seticuspe; assembly: GCA_019973895.1. NCBI lineage: Eukaryota > Viridiplantae > Streptophyta > Magnoliopsida > Asterales > Asteraceae > Chrysanthemum > Chrysanthemum seticuspe. The sequence continues at coordinate 89,694,345 of BPTQ01000009.1, read as the reverse complement.
CTCTCTTCATCAGCCAACTTGTCTTCCTTGTTGCTCTCTTTGTTCGAAAACGCACTATCCCATTTTGTACCAATTGATGTTCCAATTGTAGGTACCGACTCCAATGTTACTTGTTTATCCTTGTTAGCTTGGTAAGACGTTCCATAAAAGGTGTGGATTGGCGGGAACACCATGATCTCGGGTGTCTTTTTGGAACCATCCATTGTCCACCCACAAGGAATAACTCCGCCAAATCTCCTGCCCAAGAGGAGCACCACCTGGAGTGAGAAGAGCCGAAACTCGACCCCCGATCTCTTATTTCACAAAGTCTCTCCAGTGTGCCTAATTCGGTTTAGAAATCTCACCCTCCTCCGAATCAGCCATGCTACTTAGTACAACAAAAGGATTGGAAACATTAGTAGTAGTGGTATTCTTGTTACTTATTACCTTTAGCAGCCTCCTTTGATGTAGACGGCGCTTTGACTTTAGCCGGGTTTTTATAGGGCGATACATAAACTTGTACTTTAGCGCAACCAGCCTCGGGTTTTGACTACCAATATTATTACCTCTAGTACTTTTCTCATTCACCTCAATGCGAAAATATCATAGTCATATTTGATGATATATTTATCCATGTACAACAATGAATATGTCAATTAATATTTATGTATCATCTCCGCGAGGAGTGTGAATCATTGTAAAACTTTTTTCTTTTAACGGCAAAAATATATAAAAGATAGAAAGGAGCTAAAAAAATATTACAAGAGACGAGAGCGTTACGAGGTTTAGAAAACCAGTCTACCCAATTACGAAAAGACTTTTTATATCTATTGGAAATCCCATTATATGTCATGAGTTTTACATCATTCTGGATGAGATCTTTTTTAGGTCTTTTTAAACCAACGTAGACTCATTTCTAAAATGCCAAAAGATCCACACGTTAGACTTCACCACCGCGTCAAATAGGGGAAATATGGATGAAGAGAGGTTTGCTTGGTCGATAGTGGTGGTGATATAAACCTCTTAATTAGCCTCTTATTAAGGAGACAAACTTTAATGTTTTTCCTAATTAAAAGGCATTAAGAGTTTGGCCCTATATTTCTTCCTCATTAAAAAAAAAGAAGAAACGCCCTCTAAACCATGTCTCATCGTAAAACTTAACATGTGACTGGTAAAAGTATTGTATAGAAGTTTAATTAATTTAGGCATGAGCAAATCGTGATTCACATGAATAAGTGAATCCAAAGCACTTTTTAACATACCCCTGAATTTGTCTACTTGCTAATATAGCGAATATCAAATGCAAAATTGCAAGGTATAAATTTAGGGGAAATCTTACCTGCTTTACAAAGTAGGTAAGTTGCATAATTTCCTTTGAAAAAAAGAGGGGAGCATGGACTTAAACAGAGAGAATCATAAAAGTGCAAGGGCTTAATTGTAAATTTTTTAAATATTTTTCAAAAAAAAACAGGCAACTTACCTGCTTTGTAAAGCAGGTAAGATTTCCCCATAAATTTATACTAGCTTTTTATTTAAATGATACTAAGAGGCCACGGTGTAGTTGATTATAGCGGACTGCCAAGTTATATGGCCATATTTTTGCCTATAACGGCACCACGGTCGCCATGGCTGCATCGCCTTTCCATGTTATGGGTGCAACATCAATTTGATAATGGAGGTTTGTAACTTCTTTTTTCTTTCTTTCTTTTGGCGTAAAAGTAGAATGAGAGGGGTTTTTTAGTTATGTGTTATGGAAAATGATTGGAAGGCCTAAAATATATGACTAATTGTGTGCCTAATATATTTGTCAATTAATTATTGGTTAGTGAAGAAGTGGGTCCTCATATTGTCCCCAATAAAATGTTGAGACATATGTTTAGGCATGTTATTAAGCATCTGAGTTAGGCATCCCAATCAATGCTCACGTGTTATATGAATGTTATTATGAATGGTGTTTTGATTTTCATAAAAATGTTAGTATAAGGTAAAAAATGACGTTCCAACCATAGTTGTCAGGATCCCGATCTTGATCTTACGATACTGCAAAGCAAAAACGATCCGGATCCTAGATAGGATCTTTGCAAGCCTAAGATCTTATAGGATCCCGATCTTAACCATACGATCTTAAGATATAATCCGATCCGATCTTACTTTTCTCTGATTACAAACTAAAAAACTACAAATTTATGAGTTGTTTTTTTTTTTTGAAGAATTCAAAAAACAACATGTTAATCTTTTTAAACAATTTATAATCATAATTTAGGACAATATTTCTATGAAACATTCATAGTATTTTGTGTTTATTATGTATAATAATTTGTAGATTTGTATGATATTACAAAAACTATTAAGAAATAAGGATCTTAATATCCCGATCTGATCTTACGATCATGATCTTGAAAAAACGAAAACGACCCTGAATATAATTCCGATCTTGAAAACCTTAGTTTCAACACCTAGCTGTTTGAAGAAGTGTGTTCCATCTTACTTGCAAAGAATTTGAAGGGCACTATGCTAGTTTATTTATCAAAAATAAATTTTATCATAAATAAACGATGGAAAATGATTTTTTTTTCCTTAGTTATTATTAAAATAACGTGGACATAGGATTTTATTGTTTTAGTTTTGTATTTTAGCATGCCAGTAAGGCACTCAACTAATATGGAATTTAACCAAAAGACACCTGTTTTGTATATATCTAAAGAAAATACTATACGTTATAAAGAAGAGTTATTTTACATATCAAAATTTTCTTATATATCAAGTGACTCATTTCCATCATCTATATAAAAAAAATTAATTGCTGAGATTAAAAACATTTTATTATTTCACCTATTTTTTATAATTTAAATATCTCTTAAACCGTTAATCATTAAGCAAAAATAATTACATCATCGCGATGAGCATTTAATTATCTTTATATAGACGGGCACTTTGATATACTTTCGAAAAAAGAAAAAAAACATTTTTTTAACGTTTTTTCGTCTTTTTTTTCGTGTTTCTTTGAAATTGGAATTCGCATGAAATATCATATATGATTTAACACTAATTTAAAGATCACATGTGATATTAGTGTTAAATCACATATGATATGTAATATCATATGTGATACTAGTGTTAAATCGTATATGATAAATCACATATGATATACATATCATATATGATTTAACACTAATATCACATGTGGTATTCAAATTAGTGTTAAATCATATATGATTTTTTTCATTCAAATTTCAGTAACGTAAAAAAACGAAAAAAAACATTAAAAAAAACGTGAAAAACACGAATTTTTTTTTTTGTCGAACGTATATCAAAGTGCCTATCTATAGAAAGATAATTAAATGCTTGTCGTAATGGTATATTTTTTTTCGCTTGACGATTAACGGTTTGAAAGATATTTATATTTGAAAAAAATGATAAAAGTGGATTTTTTTTAATTGTCGGGATTAATCTCATCCATTAGATATAATAAAAATGGAGGGTGGAGATTAATCTCTTAGTATGTAAAGAAGTTTTTGTTATCAAATTATCTTAAATCATACGTTATAATACAAACAATTACCCAAATATTGAATGAGGAGAGTTATTTTACATACCAAAATTTTCTTACAAATCAAGTGACTCATTTCCACCGTTCATCTAAAAATAAATCATGTCTGAGATTAAAAACATTTTATTATTTCATCTATTTTTATAATTTAAATATCTATTAAACCGTTAATCGTTAAGCAAAATAAATTACACCATCGCGACGAGCATTTAATTATCTTTCTATAGACTGCCACTTTGATATACTTTCGAAAAAAGAAAAAAATGTCGTTTTTTCATGTTTTTGTCTTTTTTTCGTTTTTCTTTGAAACTGGAATTTGCATGAAATATTATATATGATTTAACACTAATTTGAGATATTAGTGTTAAATCATATATGATATGTAATATCATATGTGATACTAGTGTTAAATCATATATGATAAATCACATATGATATACATATCATATATGATTTAACACTAATATCACATGTGGTATTCAAATTAGTGTTAAATCATATATGGTTTTTTCATGCAAACTTTAGTAACGTAAAAAAAAAAAAAAAAAAAAAAAAAAAAAAACATGAAAAACACGAAAAAAATTTTTTGTCGAAAGTACATCAAAGTGCCTATCTATAGAAAGATAATTAAATGTTCGTCGTAATGGTATTTTTTTTTTCGCTTGACGATTAACAGTTTGAAATATATTTATATTTGAAAAAAAAGGATGAAAGTGGGTTTTTTTAATTGTTGGGATTAATCTCATCTATTAGATCTAATAAAAATGGAGGATGAAGATTGATCCCTTAGTATGTAAAGAAGTTTTTGTCCTCAAATGATCTTATATCATATTGTATATCACTCCTTAATTAAAAACAAAATACGTATATCTTTTTGTTTATCTATACTATATATGACAAAAGTTCAATACGAAACAAATAAAAATCAAAGAACAAACCACTCCATCTCAACCATTGATCTTTCTTTCATCATATGGCTTATATTAAATATCTTCATTTAACACAAGGACATATTTGTAATTTTATTCATCTCTCATTTACCCACTTTTTTTCACTTGTCTCTCTTCTCATTCCTCCATCACCACTACACCATGACTTCACTACCAACTCCACTACACCACGACTTCATCACCAACCGATCCGGCGGCAACAGATCTGGCGACAACGGATCCGAAGGCGACAAGAACAAACCCAATATTTTTAAGCTTTTTATCAAGAAATTGGGGATTTAAGTTTTAGTGAGTTTTTTTAACAATTGATTGAGGGAATTTGTTCGGAAGCCCCTACTAATCACTCTTTTATGTTCAGTCGCATCACAGTAATAACCTAAATGTGTTAATCGAGTGATTAGGGTTTCGTATGTAATAGAGTTTATGGGGATATTGATGATGGGGTTTGAGGTGGTGTTTTGTTTCTAGTGGTGGCGCGTGAAGGTGGTGGTGATGGGCTGGTGGTGGTGGTGGTGATGAGGGGTAGGGAGTGGTGAAAATGGTGATTAGGGGTTTGGTTTTCTGTAACAACCATAAAAGCACACGACATGTTTGATGAAACGCCTAAGTTGTTTGGATTGGTTAAATTAATGTAGTTTATGGTTGTCTTGCTCCACCAGCACTATGTTGAGCCAACATAGATACTACGAAAAAGTGAAGTGCAGCTTTGTAGGACACGGTCACTTGTTTGAATCCGTAAAGATTGTTGTGCGTTATTTATGGGGTATGATGGACTTCCATCTTTAGTAGGTTGATGGTCTTGTAAACGATTATTGTAAATATGAATTTACATTCCATTGATCTCCTCAACTTCAGTATAAGTTAAAAAGTAGTATGTTGTTAGATGATGACTGTTGTGTAGTATGTTCTAACATAGTCATTTTCTACTTCCAGTTGGGATTCATACAGAATCCCATGGGATTCTTTGATTCATACAGATTACCACGTGATCAAATAGGTTGATGGTCTTGTAAACAATTGTTGTAACTATGAAATTACATTCCATTGATCTCCTCAACTTCAATATAAGTTAAAAAGTAGTATGTTGTTAGATTATGAGAGTTGTGTAGTATGTTGTAACATAGTGGATTTCTACTTCCAGTTTATATAGAATCCTATGTGATTCATACAGAATCCCATGTGATTCATAAATAATCCCATGTGATTTATAAAGATACTTGACGAGTATCTTTTATGTGATTCATATAGAATCCCATGTGATTCATATAGAATCCCATGTGATCCATAAAGATACTTGACGTGTATCTTTTATGTGATTCATACAGAATCTCATGGGATTCTGTATGAATCACTTAAATCCCATAGGATTTTCATTTTGCTTTACATAATTTGGAAGTACAAAATCACGTGCGATTCTATTTTTGTTGTATAATGTTATGAGAAAAATTCTTGTTCACTTTGAATATATCTTGTTTACTTTGAATATATTACGTTTGTTACTTATTTTTCTGCTTGATCACATGGGTAATCTGTATGAATCACATGCGATTAGGGATGAATTACAAGTGAATCACATAAAAGATACTCGTCAAGTATCTTTATGGATCACATGGGATTCTATATGAATCACATGGAATTCTATATGAATCACATGGATAATCTGTATGAATCACATGGGATTCTGTATAAACATACAACTTTTTAATAAAGAGATTCCAAGAGCTCATTTCAACAATCATATAAAAACCATCTACCCCTAAAAGCATAATCATGTGTGATTTACACACGAACCATAACAAGATATCAAGTGAATCTCATGGGTAATCTTTATGAATTACAACTGATTCATCAAAGAATCTCATGGGATTCTGTATGAATTACATAAAAGGTACTCGTCAAGTATCTTTATGGATCACATGGGATTTTATATGAATCCCAAAGGATTAGAGAGAATCACATGGGATTAAGGATTAATCACTTGAGATTCAGTTTTAGTTGTGTAATGTTATAAGATACTCTATTTGGGTTTATGTTTAGAGATCGGACTCTAGTTGGTGCATACAACTTGTGACCATTGACAAATGGTTTGTTTGATAATGAAAGTGTTTGTAGAGGTGATGTAGTAGACATCTTTCTTGTGAAGATTGAGTTGATAACAACTTTTAGTTTTTTATGGTTTGATGTCTATAGATATTTTGTGTTTGAGGATAATTAAGGTGGACCTACATGGATGGTGACTTTTTAACATGAATCAAGTTTGATTGTATTTTGATTTGGAATTGAGTAAATCAGTGTGATTATGTTAAAGCATACAACAACCACATGGGATTCTGTATGAATCATAAGGGATTCGTCAAAGAATCACATGGGATTTATACATAATCCCATGGGATTCTTTTTGACGAATCACTATGATTCATCCCTAATCCCATTTAATTCTTTATGATCCCTTGTGATTCATATAGAATCCTATGCGATCTCTACAAATTACCCATGTGATCAAGTTATTGAAACAGAATATAAGTAACAAACATGATATATTCAAAGTAAATAAGATATATTCAAGGTAAACAAGAATTTTATGTTAATACAAATAAACCGTAAAAACGTTTATTTATATTTTACGATCTTCTAATGTTTTGTCGATAACAAACGTAAAATCATTTTAACGAAACAAATATAATACGTAAATGGTTTGAACTAATAGTTACTAACATACTTACGTTTTCACATAAAACACTAAAACAAGTATAAGTGATTTTATGATTTAATATTACATATTCTACTAACTAGTATGTATTATATTGGGTAATATAAATGGGTAGAAACTTAAGTATCTCAACCCATTGACCAAATACATTGAATATAGTTGGGTACAACCCAAAGCCCATGACCTATGGAGCTTGACCCATAGCCCATTGCATGACATCATGATTATATCATATATGGATAATATCCATAACCCATGGTAATGACCCATACCCATGTGACTAAGTGCATTGCACTCAAGAGATACATTGTATCTAGCTAAAGACCCATGGATGAACCCATGACCCATGACCCATGACCCATAACCAAAATACCCATGGGTAAAGAGAAGCATCCCACGAATCCCTAGCTTTACGCTAGACGGATCCCTTGTGGGAGGGATCCGTGGGATCCGGGGAATACTAGAATTTTTCCTCTATAAATAGTGAGCCGTTTCTTCATTGTTGCTCACCCCTTTCCAACATACTTTCCATTTAAGTTAAAAGCTCTCTAACCTCAAATTCAAGAGATCTATGTTTGTAGTTTTGTTTTTGTGTGATTCTCTAGGTTCCTCTTAAAGGCGAGATCACCACCTTTGAAGTCAAGCAAGCTCAAGTCCATGAGTTGCCATGCTTCCTCATCATCAAGACTACTGAAGTCCTCTTGTTGATGGTTCTTTTCTTTCTACCAAGAAGTGTAGTGTTGAATACATTAGTGAAAGATGTCTCAAGTGTCAAGACGAAGACATTAGTGAAAGGTGTCGATCGTCCGTATTGTAGGCATTAGTGAAAGGTGCCTAGAAGTCAAAGTCACAAGACATTAGTGAAGGGTGTCTTGAAGATCTAGCTAAAGGCATTAGTGAAAGGTGCCTTAGATGTACATTCGATATGGTGTGTTTCGATGTACAAGATAGATTAGCATTAGATCCAAGGATGGTGATATCCTTGATGGTGTTGTAATAAGGAGTGGATCTCCTTAAGATTAGGTGTTGTGTTGTGATGGGTAGTAGTTCCTCCATAGTAATGGAACTAGGTGCTTAGCCTAGTACCTAATAAAGGGTAGGCGACGTTGTGATAGGATTAGTTCTCCTGGGAGTGAAAGAACTCGGTGGTTATCCTAGCACCGTATAAAGGGTAGGCGACGTTGTGTTAGGTGTGGTTCGCCTTGGTGTGAAAGAACTCGGTATTTAGCTTTGTACCGGAAAAAAGTGTAAGCGACGTTGTGAAGGCTTCTCCGCCATAAGGAGATTGGTGTAGTGTTTACGAACTCTCGAGTAGGTGACTCGGGGAGTGGAGTAGGGCAAGGAAGGTGTCCTTGTAGCCGAACCACTATAAATACTTGTGTCGTGGTGATGTGCTTCTTACTCCTTATCTTTCATTACACGTTTATATATCTATCTATCAACGTCCAACATAAACAATCAAATAGATTGACATAAGTCGATCTAAATATTTAAACGGAAGTTTTAAATTGGTAAAACTATTCAACCCCCTTCTAGTTTTCCACAATTGGCATCAGAGCTTCGTTGCCAAGTTTCTTAGAGTATGTTGTACTTTAAAAACTTGATACGATCCGTGTACGTTTGAAAACTACAAAGAGGGGAATTTCTTAAAACAAAAACTCATGTTTTTAGAAATCACCACTTTTTATATGTTGGATAGTGATAGATCATTCTAACATCCTCTTTTAAGAAATCTACGTAGCAAAGGATTTGGGCATCTTAGAAGTTCATGAAGTATTTCGCGTCTATGGTTTCTAAAGCCATAAAAAGGGAATATAGCAAAAGATTTTGGCATCTTAGAAGTTCATGAAGTATTTCGCGTCTATGGTTTCTAAAACCATAAAAAGGGAATATAGCAAATGTATGTTCTCTTAGTTACAATTATTGGTCAAAGACGTGCTAAATTGCTTGTGGATAAAATGGTGATATATGCTTTTAATAATCATAATATGAAAAGTGTTTTAGTTATTTTTTCTTTGAAGTTTTGTGTTCGATATATGTTCATTCAAGCTTGAATAAATATTGGAATGGGTAATATTACCTCACTAAAAAGTTTACAAAGGTTAAACCTTTCCGTCGGGTCAAAATATGTATTTTTGTGAATTTGTGTCAGATCCACGGATCCCTCAGGTTACACTGGACGGATCCCTCAAGCAAGGGATCCGTGGTACAGAAGACAGTTTTTGTCTGAATTTCAAAAATTCATAACTAATTAACCGTAAGTCGTTAGAAGTCGTGCCATCTATCGTTTTAAAGGTATTTGAGTCTACTTTCATTTAAAAATGATTTCAAAAACTGATTCAAAACAAAAATTTATAGAATCATTGATTTATAATAGAAAGTCATTTTTTGGTCATAACTGTTGCACAAACTTTTGATCTAATTAGAGACGGATGTTTTCATCTTTGAATAACAATGTGTCCTCTTTTGAAATTAAGGTTTTGATCATATTTATAAAAGAAACTAATCAAGCTTGGTATACATGTTTATATTTAACACAAAGCGATGAAAAGAACTTTCGTTGTCTATGCTAAATGATTAATTGTCTTGCCTTGCATTACTTGATTATTTGCTTATCTCAAATAGTTTTTGTGCTTGTTTGTTTGAATAACATATGTGGTTTCCTCACCTTGCTATTCATTCTCTTGTTTGTCGAGTTAGTAATATTTTCCTAATCAATGTGCTTTGACATCTAGGTGTGTCGAAAATGTTAGTTTAAATACTTAGATAAGTCATATAAGTTGAAAAATGTTTAAAACATGTATTATACTAAATGGCTTCTTATTGAGTTTGTCATGTGTGAAATATAAATTTTTTGTGTGCTTATATGATTTCTTGATTTCATATTTTCTTGTATCGTTTTCGTAAAACAACAAGAATGTACATCGGATCATAACCTACACTTGTGTTGATGATGTACTCTCCCGCTTTCCTTTTCATGATCGCTCTCCAAGCTTAATAGTAGGATTGACAACTTGATTATTTCATCCGATATACTCAAGTAAATTATTTTGCAACACAAATATAATTGTTCATATCCGAAAGTCCAAACTCAAGCTTTCCAACAACATATGTTGAACCAGCTCATCCAACCATTTTTTTTGTTCACCATATGGACAATTCTTTTTACACCTTCATCACCATAGATGTTTCAAGTATAATGTTAATAAAAACGAAGCAAAGTATCATCATTGTTACTCTTCGATAGGCCATTATAGGAATATAAATTTTCCTAACTTGAGAATGAATACTGGAGAACTTATTGCACTAGAAACTCAATTTGACCTAACGGTTGAATTGCTTCCTTGATAGAAGTTGGGTATGTGGAATCACCCATAAAAATGGTCGTGTTTAGCCGTAAGTGAGCACCGCTAGTAACAGTCTCATATTCATTCTCTCACTTGAGAAATCTATGCTCCTATGTTTTCCTAAAGTAAGTTTACAATGGAAATACTTTGGATTGTCATAGGATTACTAATCAAACAAGTTGTAAAATTGATTTTTCTTTTAGTTAATCACAACCACTTGCCTCATCAAGCGATTATCTTGCTTTGATCGAGAAGAGCTACATGACTTCATGGACGAAGTTCATTATACGCTAATCACCATCCGTAATAACTATACTTAGTTCATTACCTTCACTAAACCAAAACAACAACTCCACCTTCTAAATGAAGTCTAGGATTGTCCTGAACTAGCACCTCACAACTCTATTGTCTTGAACACCATCATGTACTCTTTTATTTCTTGACATATACCTTGCACGCCATTGTTAATAGAAAAAATTTAATAATCTAGATCATAAATCTATTTTGAGCTTCTTGAATAGCGATTGCTAAAAGTTTGTTTAACATGTGTGTTATTTGTGAGCTCGATCTCATTTGATTGCTTATTTGCTATTTCTACATGTTGCACTTAGTATGTTTTACTTGTATACATGCATGCTTACTGTAGAGATCATTAGTTTCTAATTTCAATACTTAGAACAAAATGTTGCAATCTTACTGTTAAGGAATTTGTCTCAGATGCTGGATCCTTAGGCTATAACTAGCCGGATCCCTCAAGTGAAGGATCTGTGGGATCCGGGTGGACAGAAGTGCATTTCTTGCTTCCTTGCATCAATCCAACCTTCCAGACCTTCTCATACTAGCTAAACATGATACCTTAGGATCATTTATGTCTTCCTCAAGCTGAGTAGGTCTCAAACTCACTCATAGATAACTTAGGATCATTTTCAAGGCGCTTGTAGATCTATCATTTCATCAAAACTCATTACTCTTCCGCTCTTATACTCACACATGATCCCTCACATGTTAATACATCTAGCTTTAGAAATCTTTCAATTTTAGCAAATTGATCGTAGTCATCCTTACCACAAAATAGGTCGAAATGGGTCAAATTCTAGCTTTTCCATCTTAAGCTTTTAGGATATCCCCCAAAACATTATCTTAAGTTACCATCTGATCTCTAGGATCATTTAGCACCACTTGACACTCTCAAATTTCCTAGTGTCATCTTTGATCATTCATTGGTACTCATAAAGTCCCATTGTCCTCCATAAAAAGCAATCATTAGCTACCATCACTCATTGCTCTTGATCATTTAAGACACTTAAGAAGACTGAAACCCTCAAGATGTGTAGGTACTAGACCTAACAAAACATCTTTTCCTCTTTTCTTGGCTGCTGAGAGCCGGATCCCTAGGATTAGCCTAGACGGATCCCTCAAAGGAGGGAACCATGGGATCCAGGTGACAGTTTATGTCAACTCTAGCTAAATCAATCATTTGAAGCTCATCTTGCTAACTAAAACACTCCATCTCATCTTAAATGAGTCCATAGATCATTACAACTCTTAAGTTGACTCTTGTGCATGTTAATCATCACATTTCAATAAATCTTAGTGGCTTAAGTCTTGAATGCACTTGCCAAAACCCTTGCCTTATAAACCACATTGTTAGGACTTCCATAGTCATCACCTTCATCCTAATTTTCAGCACTTAAGAAACCCTTACAAACTTCTTGAAATCATCTCATCATGAGGAAAACTCTAAGTAGTAACTTATCCACCAAAGAACCACCCAAGAAAATTGCTCGTGTTATACACGAAATTTCTTCAACCGAATCATCTCCGGTCAAGCCAACAAATGCAAGGATCTCTTCTCAACCAATCAAACCAATTCCTAAAAGGATAGTACCCACAAAACTACCTATGCCAAACACCACCATACCTCCTATGCCAAACAATATCATCTCTACTAAACCATCACCATTGGTTCCTAGAGCTATTTCTTTTACATTTCCACTATTATCACCACACCTCTACAATTTAGAGGATTTGCCTCCTAGGCCGTCTTATCCTCCTCCGCCGACAACATTCTCCTCATTAGGAGGAATAATGATACAAAATCAAGGTGTTGAGTCAACATTTGCTCCGGCTTCCCTTTCAGCGTTTCCATCATATAATCCCATTTGGATTATGAGAAATCATCAAAGTCAACCACCCCGACCATATGGAAGTTGACACCTCTCTACCACCACCACCATCATTCTTAGTCGAGCCATTCTCAAATGCACCTCCACCAATCCCTCCGTCATTTGAGGCTCCACAAGCCGCTTCACTTGATCCTTCGCATCAAGCCATTTCATTTCTTCCACCACCACTACCTAGCCATGACAAAGATTGTTATCATTGTCAACATGTTGAAAGTTTGATACATAAAGTACGAGAAGACCAACGTTTCATGTTCTATCACCTCCTCGAACGTTTCGACGAGATTAAACCTAAACAAACTTGAGCTAGAATATTTTAGTGGTGTCCTAGTATCAAGCGTTAGTTGGTCTAGAAATTCCTAGTCATGTATCATTTATTTTCTTAGTTTTTAGAGTCATGTATATCATAACTCTAGTTTTATTAAATGAAACTACATGCTACTTGCTATATTTCTGAGTATATGATTATGTTGTATAATACATATCTCACTTTGGTGATAACATTATTTGTTATACCACCATTTGCTGAATTTATTCATCAGCCAGACGGATCCCTTTAATTTGCCTAGACGGATCCCTACTAGGAGGGAACCGTGGGATCCGTTATACATAAAACTATTTTTCTACTAACTTGGATCACATTTGCAAGAAATTGTGCATTATACTTGTTTCCTAACCTTTGTTTTGTAGTTATTCAATTTACACATAAACACTTTGACACCCTAAAGCTAGGGGGAGCTTTTTGTCAAAGCAATACATTGCAAAATCACTTGCAATATTAGGAGTACATTTCATAACATCCCGTTGCAAAAATTACAATCATCAAGGGGGAGCACATTCGTCACATAGACAAAATTATTTGCAAACTAGTTGCAAATTAACTTAGTATTACTTTCCTGACGCCCTTACATAGGGATGGACTCGTCAAGGGGGACTAAAGACGAGATCCTTTCCCGTTACTTGCTCTCTACTTTTTATTTCTTTCACATGTTTTTCTTAAAAAAATGTGTTAGTTTCCTTTCGAAGCTCTTTTTGTTTCGACAAAAAGGGGGAGAAGAAAGTAAAAACTACAAATTCAAACCTTTACGAATTTTAACTTTTCCTTAAAATAATTTTATGTTTTGTCATCAACAAAAAGGGGGAGATTGTTAATACAAATAAGCCGTAAAAACGTTTATTTATATTTTACGATCTTCTAATATTTTGTCGATAACAAACGTAAAATCATTTTAACGAAAAAAATATAATAAGTAAATGGTTTGAACTAATAGTTACTAACATACTTACGTTTTCACATAAAATACTAAAACAAGTATAAGTGATTTTATGATTTAATATTACATATTCTACTAACTAGTATGTAGTATATTGGGTAACATAAATGGGTAGAAACTTAAGTATCTCAACCCATTGACCAAATACATTGAATATAGTTGGGTACAACCCAAAGCCCATGACCCATGGAGCTTGGCCCATAACCCATTGCATGACATCATGATTATATCATATATGGATAATATCCATAACCCATGGTAATGACCCATACCCATGTGACTAAGTGCATAGAGATACATTGTATCTAGCTAAAGACCCATGGATGAACCCATGACCCATAACCAAAATACCCATGGGTAAAGAGGAGCGTCCCACGGATGCCTAGCTTTACGCTAGACGGATCCCTTGTGGGGGGGATCCATGGGATCCGGGGAACAGTAGAATTTTTCTTCTATAAATAGTGAGACATTTCTTCATTGTTGCTCACCCCTTTCCAACATACTTTCCCTTTAAGTTAAAAACTCTCTAACCTCAAATCCAAGAGATCTATGTTTGTAGTTTTGTTTTTGTGTGATTCTCTAGGTTCCTCTTAAAGGCGAGATCACCACCTTTGAAGTCAAGCAAGCTCAAGTCCATGAGTTGCCATGCTTCCTCATCATCAAGACTACTGAAGTCCTCTTGTTGATGGTTCTTTTTTTTTCTACCAAGAAGTGTAGTGTTGAAGACATTAGTGAAAGATGTCTCAAGTGTCAAGACGAAGACATTAGTGAAAGATGTCGATCGTCCGTATTGTAGGCATTAGTGAAAGGTGCCTAGAAGTCAAAGTCACAAGACATTAGTGAAGGGTGTCTTGAAGATCTAGCTAAAGGAATTAGTGAAAGGTGCCTTAGATGTACATTCGATATGGTGTGTTTCGATGTACAAGATATATTAGCATTAGATCCAAGGATGGTGATATCCTTGATGGTGTTGTAATAAGGAGTGGATCTCCTTAAGATTAGGTGTTGTGTTGTGATGGGTAGTAGTTCCTCCATAGTAATGGAACTAGGTGCTTAGCCTAGTACCTAATAAGGGTAGGCGACGTTGTGATAGGATTAGTTCTCCTTGGAGTGAAAGAACTCGGTGGTTAGCCTAGCACCGTATAAAGGGTAGGCAACATTGTGTTAGGTGTGGTTCACCTTGGTGTGAAAGAACTCGGTATTTAGCTTTGTACCGGAAAAAGGTGTAAGCGACGTTATGAAGGCTTCTCCGCCATAAGGAGATTGGTGTAGTGTTTACGAACTCTCGAGTAGGTGACTCGGGTAGTGGAGTAGGGCAAGGAAGGTGTCCTTGTAGCCGAACCACTATAAATACTTGTGTCGTGGTGATGTGCTTCTTACTCCTTATCTTTCATTACACGTTTATATATCTATCTATCAACGTCCAACATAAACAACCAAATAGATTGACATAAGTCGATCTTAATATTTAAAAGGAAGTTTTAAATTGGTAAAACTATTCAACCCCCTTCTAGTTTTCCACATTTTCTTTACCAATCATCTAAATATTCAAGTAAAGAAGAAAAAGAACTAACAAAAAACAATCATATAAGTAACATAAGTTTGTTTAAACTCCAATTGGTTTCGCCTTTCCTTTTGGGTTCATCGGACAGTTGTTTTTTTATGCAAGTTGGTCTTCTCTCCACAATGGCCACAAAGCTTCATTCGTTTCTTTTTAACTTGAAGTTTTTTTCTATTTCACTCTTTCGCCTTTCATTGTGTTCTCCTTCTGTATCGGACAAAATGTCTACAAGTACATACCACCGACCCATCTTCTATAGTACGCAGTACCTTTTTAAAACACAAGAATTAAAGAATTAAAATTCATCATGAACCCCATGGGATTCATAATGAATCACATGTGATTAAACATGAATCCCAAGTGATTCATTAGTCAATCCCATGGGATTCATAATGAATCACATGGGATTCATGCTGAATAACATGTAAAACACAAGAATTAAAGAATTAAATTTCATCCTGAACCCCATGAGATTCATAATGAATCACATGTGATTCAACATGAATCCTAAGTGATTCATTAGTCAATCCAATGGGATTCATAACGAATATGAATCACATGGGATTCATGCTCAATAACATGTAAAACACAAGAATTAAAGAATTAAAATTCATCCTGAACCCAAGTGATTCATTAGTCAATCCCATGTGATTCATAATGAATCCCATGGGATTCATGCTGAATCACATGGGATTCATGCTGAATAACATGTGACTATTTGATGAATCCCACGGGATTTACACTTTTCTCATAACATTACACAAAAAACAGAATCTCAATGGATTTACACTTTTCTAATAACAAATCCCATTTACTTACAAAGAACCAACATGTTTACATTCCTAAATCTACCAGGCTCACAACTCATGACCATATTCAAAATAACAATTGCAGAAATTTGAAGCATTGCAAAACCATACTAATAAAATATGCAACATGTATATGTTATGAGGTATAATAGTTTGGACATCAATTAAAAACCTAATTTAAACTACAGTTAATAAAAAAAATAAAATATAAAATTAGTAATTGATCTAATTGCATCAGTACATATTAAATGGATAGTTAGTTGCTTACACCAGGAACGTTTCTAGGTTCAACGACGGAGGCGGATCGACGGTTCAATGGATCGACGACGAAACAACAGATCGGCAGCAGAACAACAGACGGCGACGCAACAACAGATCGGCGGCGGAGATCATCGTCGGATCATCGACAGACAGAAGGGTGATCGACGAAGACGGCGGTTTATTGTGATTCATGTGATTCCGACGGTTTTGATGTGATTCCGATGATTTTCTGGTGGTGTTATGGTGATTCCGGTGAGTGATGAGAGAGAAATTAGATTTATGTGTTTTTATGATAGAGAAAGTGGTTGATAAAATGAGATGAATGAAGATATTTTTTGCTTTTATGAATAGAGGGGAAATTACTTATTTTCCCTTATTTGTTATTTTCATATTTCATCTATGCCGTTGGATGAAAGGATGTTGGATGGTTGAGATCATGTGGTTTGTTCTTTAGATACTAGGTGTTTTTCATGGATCTCACCTCTACTATATATAAAGAAAAAACACATTTGCTTATAGTTAAAAAACTTGAAAAAATGAGTAATGTTACTATTATTTTGTTAGGTCACTAGTTTTACAACACAAGCATCAATACAAGAAATAAAGAGGAGAAGAGATTGGTTGAACACGTTAAACACACACACATACGTTAAGAGTAGCACGGTTAGGCGTAGAGTGAAAGAGAGTGAATAAAATGAACAACCAACCCTCAAGTGAGGGTTATACAAGAGTATTTATAGGAGGGAAGCTAGGGCAACACTCCTAGTTCCCATCCTTTCTCCTATGGGCTTGGGCCTAAGCTCATGGGCCTTCTACATAAGCTTAAGGCTAAAAACAAACATAAAGGCCATAATTAAGCTAACTATTACATATGAATCACTAACACTTGAATTAGGTTTAGGAGTGATTCCAACAATCTCCCCCTAAGTGTTGGTGATGAATGAATATGAACGGTGAAGGCTTTGATGTAATAGTAGCTTTGACGTCTTCTGACATTCTTCTTTCTTGTGAGAAAAATTGCCTTGATTTGAAACAATCTCCCCAGTGTAGAGAAATTGTCTTCTTTGAACAGTTCTGCTTTGACGTCATAATTATCTTTGTTCTTTGTTCTTTGTGATGAAAGTGATAGTATGTTGTAGTCTGCCTCAAGTCTGCTTCGTTGCTCCAGTGTCTCCACGTCATTCTTCAACATGCTCACACGCTCTTTGACGTTGGATTTCAGTACTGATGAAGTTCTTTAAGTCTTTAACTTTGTAGATTCTTTGGCTTAACGAAGAATCATTCTGACTTTTGTGTTGCTTTGAGATAGAACTTTCATTAGTGATGATGTTGGCATGAGCATGTGAAGAATCTGCACGATCGTTCCGCTCCAGAGCTTCCATAAGAAGTAAACATGAAAACGGTTAGTAATAAGCGGATTCCGGCACTTACAAGTTTGAACTTCGAGAGTGTTAACAGCATAGTGTGAAAACACAACTCTAATTCTTACAAAGGCCGTTCCTGAACTGGAGTCCCACAAGTGAGATAACGCGATGTACCGAAGTACACCTACAGTTCAGATGAGTCACTGAGGTACACCGAAGCATCACCTCACGACTGTAGACCATTTGAGACACACTAAGCGTAATCCACGGGGAGTTGCCGAAGTGACCTGCTATCAGGGCTGTTTGATGTTGACCCTGGCAGGAGTTTCCATTCAATCACTGAGGATCACAGATGTGAAGCTCTCATAAATGTTCTCGACAGATTGCTAAGATCTGTAAAGGACTCGATAACGTACCACTGATGTTCTTATTGTTGAACATCAAGTGATGAAATGTCAAGTGTACCAAAGAGATCTTTTGATGAATCTCGTGGCTCTAGACTCAATAGTGCATTTTGGTTTTCCTGAGCGGAGACTAGGGAGAGGGTCTCCTTCTTCAATACCAGCGATCTCTAAGAGAAAGCCAATAGTTTATGTAGGGTTCCCTGTGAGAATGAAACAAGCTTCTGTTGAGAGAAACTTGAGTGGCTAAGAAGGTTTAGTGCATGCGTCACTGGGTCCATGACGACTTTTAATCTTTAATACCGGCGTCACTAAGTGACAACCAGTAGCATATGAATTGAACCCGGTGTCTGCCCTAAGTTGAATAATTTGGAGGGCTATTTCTTTTCACCCTTTTCTTTGCATTTCTTTTTAATTCTTCAACTCCTTCTTTCTCCAATTCTTATTTTCTCCTTTTTATAATCATACCTAAGGACTTCTAAGTACTAACTATTTGTGATGTCCTTGGGTAGATCCCTCCGGCTCTGGCGGATCATAGGACGGTTATTCCTAACCTTAATCTCCTTATAACTTCATCGCCATAAAACCATTTTTCATGAAAATCTCTCAAAGTGTTTGTGAATGAAAAAACATGTTTGAACACTTCAAGAGTTTTAGATTTTCAGAAATACTCCCCCTCCACATGTGCTTAAGAGTTTTTACAGAAATCTGCACAGTGAGGAAAGAGCTCGCACTTTTGAATTGATCGACTCAAGATAGACAATTCCCCGAGGGACACGGTTACGTTGCATAGTTAAAGAGACACATTGTCAGCTTTTAGGTGACAACTAGCTCTAATAACTACCTTGAAGGTGTGGACAAACCTCGAAAGGTTGTCAAACCCGTCAAAGTTCATGTCTATCAAGAGCTTCTCGAATAGGTACAATTTACTTGGATAAGTCTTTAGAAGACAAATCTTTTCAATGTAAGACTGTTCAGATCCCGTCAGTTCATGGGTGAAGTCTTTTCACACGAAGATTCAATAGCAATATCACAACATATTTCTTATCACATATTTTCTCCCCCTCAAAAATGGCATATCAATGTTGTTTTTGAAGAAGTGTTGAGAATAAATATGACCATTTTGAGTTTTGTGGGAAAAGTACCACTGAGAACACTTTTGTGAACAAAGATTTTAGTCAAATACTCCCCCTCAACAAGTGATATAAACGGTTGAGGTTTTGAAAATCAAAAGGGGAAGTACTTGTTCTTTTGAGCAAAACCTTGAAAAATGAAAGGTTTGATAGGTTTTACTCAAAATTAAGAAGCTTTCGCTCCTTTTATAAGGATTGTGGCACTGAAGCATACCACAGGGTCCTTTCTTGACAAGAACGGGTTGTACACTGTTATGTGTGCACAAGCCATAGACATATATAATCACACATCCAAAATATTATGAAATAGAAGCAGTTCAAGGGGTACCAGGAAGTTCAGTGATGTTGCCAGGAGTGCTAACAGGGCGTTGATAGCCGGTGATGTTAATCCTGGGTCGACCACCAACAAAGCTTTCCAATGTTCTGAACTGATCCCTTCGATACAACCTTTCATCAATCATTCTGATGATCCTCTGCACATCCCTTCTGTCCTGAGAGTTCCATCGCTTTTGAGACCCTATGCCTTCATATATCGCCTTCAACCGATAAGCCAATCCGTCCCTAACCTTCTTCAAAGTGTGATCCCCAAACTTGTGAAGATCTCTACACGCCATCAAGCAATTTCGTTGAAGTTCACTGCGATAAACGATGCCGAATGGTTTGCTGATGAGTGTGTATTATGGAAGCTGGTTGATGTCGGGAAGATCTAGCTGAGGTGGAGTGAAGTTGACACGGGTCTGATATGATTCAACTGCAAGCTGGAGATCTTCTACACGTTCCTGTATGACTATGCTTCTGATGAATATTAGCAAGGACTTGATGTATTCACATTGTACTTCAGTCAAGAATTGTCTCATGCGTCCCTGTACTTTGGCAAGATACAGATCTTCAATGTCGTTGAGAGACAAATTTTGAAAGTCCGCTTCACTGAATGCATAATCTCTTTCGTCTTGTCTTTTGACCACGATATTCTTGAGAAAAGTGTAGTCCCATTTAGACGAAAGATCAACATCTTTAACAGCAACGATTCCTTTAGTACTGAACACTTCATTTTGAGACTTCTGAACTTGGCAGCTTCTGTAGTAGATTCGTCAGTGTTCCGGCCAATGGTGAATCCCATACATTGCATCATGGTCATACAATTCCACATTGTTAGAAAACATGTGGGTAGCCTTTTCCTCGATGGCTATGCAGTTTGAGTATATGGCTGTCGGGAACGGAAGTGTCAGAGATGTAGCATATTTCCTTGAATCATCACTCCGTGTAGAAGAAATTCCAAGTCTTTGTTGAAGAAATAGCGAAATGGAATCTTAGGCTGATCAGGTTGGCCAATTGTCGGTAGAGGTTTAGACCAGTCGGTGTAATATGGAGGATTGTCCCATTTGGTGAAGTTGATGTTTGCTTCTGGGTTGATCCAATCCATATTGTTAGACATGGCTCGTGCTATATTGTCAAGGTGATACTCAACTTCAATAGCACTTTCCGAGCTGTCTTTGAGAAGTTGAAATGCTTCATTCTTGATTCGCTTCAACTCGGATTTCGTCATCTTCTTCACACGGAATTTTTCTTGCAAGAACTTAGCATGCTCCAATGTATTACCGTCTACCAGTTCTTGACCTTCAGCTGGATAGGGGGTGGAATTAACAAGTGTAGAAAACCATTCAAATTCTTCTGTATCATCTTCATCTAGCCATGATACGACGTCAGTCGTAGGCGCCTTCTTCTTCTTTTTCTTAGGCCTAGATGAAGATTCTGGTTTCTTAACTTGTTTAGGAGAGGTGGGTTGTTGTAGGGGCTCACGGACTTCCTCATCGTCACCACCCGTTTACTCAAAGTGATCACTGGTTTTCTGAGTCAGGGGTGGTAATTCAGAAGAGTCTTGAGGTTTTTCAGTAGAAGAACGAGGAGGAGACCTTTGTTGAGCTGTAGTCCGTGAGGGTGGAGGTTGCATAGAAGATGATGCATCAGACTTCTTCGGGCGTTTAGGCTCGTTATCCTTATCTTGATCTTTGTCTTCGTCGTCTCTTGAACGTTTAGGCCTTACAGCTTCTTCTCTGTATGCTGACCTGAGTTGGTATTCCAGCAATGCTTCAAACAATTTAGCTTCGTGGGAGGCAAACGTTGCAGAGCGTTTCGACATTTGAGCTACTAGCCGGTTCACCAATTCATATCTGAGAAGATTGTGGGTTCAACTGGATTGATGTTCACATTCATTGGAGATGATTTCATGGTTTGCTTGGCTAGATGTAAGAGATTCGGATAAAGTTGTCTGGTATACATCTCCTTTGTCAGTTTAGGAACGACATCAAGAAGGAATTTGTGAGTGTATCCTTTGATCATCTCGTCCATTTTCCCTTGAAGATCATCTTTCATGAGCTTCTGGACATACTCCCTTTCAACTTTCATCTCGTCGTTCTCATCATGAAGATACTGAATCTGATCAGCGAAGAAATTCATCTTCTTGTAGAGCATGTCTTTCTTTCTGAACTTTTTGACAGCTTTAACGATTCGTGTCTTAGCTTGAGAGATCCAAGATGCATTTGGCTTCTTCACTGATTTGGATGTTGATTTGGTTGATCTTTTTGATGGTGGTGGTGAGGAGTGAGAAGATGAATCCGATGATGATGAGATGTGAGGAGATTCCGGGTCCTTTGGTGGTTCAGAAGTTATCTCCTTAGACCGTACGGGACTGTCAAGAAGAAACTTTTCATAATCAACATCTTCATCATTTCCAGACTTAGTTTCTTCATCAGCTTTATCTTTCTCAGACTTCTCAGTTTCCGGTTCCTCAAACTTATAATCAATAGTATCCTCCACAAGCTTTTGCTGTTGCACAAGAGTGGTGGCACCGGTTCCCTTATCGGGTTGATTAACCGCATCAGGAATTGGTGAAGAGTGGACACCACCACTCGACCCTCCGAGGCCACGCATTTGATCTTGTTCAAATTCTTTAGCTTTTTGTAGGTGTCTAACGATTTTAAACTTCTTCCTGTAGGATGTATCCAGTTGCTCTTCATCTGAGCTTGAGCTTTCTTCACAAGGTACAAGTACTGGAGTCTTCCCTTTTTCTTGAATAGCTGGAGGACTGGAAGGTTTGGCTACTGAAGAATTAATGTCGGTTGCAGTTTCAGAGTGGAAGATCTCTTCGTCTGATTGTGTATCTTCAGAGCTTTCGTCCACAAGCTCTCTTTGCGGTTCAGATTTGGGAATGGGAATAGGTACAACTTCCTTAGCGGGAACAGTCCTTTTACGTGGAGGATTCCTTTTGGGAAACTTCCTCTGACTCTCAGTGCTTGCAGCACTCCCTGCACTGCCTCTTCTGGTTCTCCGTGTAGGTGTCCCAGAAGGTTTCTCATCAAGATGACCAACTTTGCCTTCTTTCACTGCTACCAGATACCTTTTGTATGTCTCGAACTTTTTGATTTCGTTTGACAGAAGGTGATCGGGTAATACAGCACCCTGTTTCTTTGTTGACGATTCCTTGATTCTGACAGTTAAAATAGGCTCAATCAACATGTCGTGATTGTCGGGGTCATTGAGCCTCTTGGGAATATCAGGATGAAGTCCAAGTACTCTCTGGATCAACAGTTTAGTGTATCTGACATAGGGAATCTTTGATCCAAGCTTTTTGAGAAATGTCATCATGTCATCCCATATCAGAGCTTCAAGTTCGATGTGCTTCATGTTGATTAATGACCAGAAGATTTGCAGTTCCATGAGCTTAGGATGCTCATAGCCACTATCACGACCAGAGACAGATTTGGTGATGATGATGTATAGAGTTCTCCACGGTTGAGGAATGTTCTTAAGCTCCACATGAGAATGCGTAGTGATAATTCCTGATGCTTCATCATAGCCAATATCAATTAAGAATTGCAAAACTGTCTCTTCAGCAGGTGTGGCATAGAAATCGGTTGGCTCAATGTCAGGGATGAGAAGAACAGCCCGTAAGTCTGCATGTGTGATGGTGACCTATTTGTGATTGAGCGTCATTGTCACTGCACTTTGACCTTTGATCCTTTGCATTGAATTCCAGAACTGTTGAATGTAGATCTCCGGTACTGTAGCAGAATGTGAGAGCATGTTCTGGTAGGGATGATTCTTAAGAATATCCATAGCAATCAAGCAGGAAGATTCTGAGCAGGTTAGGGTTTCAAAGTCAACCCGAAGGTTGTTCTTTCCAATCTTCCTCGGATAGCCATTAGGGAAGATATCGGCCATTGTGAGAACATTTGGTGCATCCACGTTCATTTGAGCAGCCATGTCGTGATCTGAAATAGCATTAGCCAAAAGAACCAACATATCGAAAGACATAATGTTAGTCAACATAAGGTTTTATTGTCTAATTATTGAATGTACAATGTCAATGATTGTTACGAGCCCAAAGTCACTTGTGTGTCCAATAGTCCAATGACGTTGTGATAACTTTCGTGAGTTAGTTAACTTTACCTTTTAAAGTTTATGTTATCACTTATTTTACACAACATATTAAACATTTAAGCTCATTAGTGACTTTATTGTTTTCGTGACGTTATGATTTGTTTATTTACAAGTTTGCATGCGTAACAATTCATAATTAAGGTCAATCAAGACTTAGGCGTAAAAGTGGAAAAGTTATGCGTAAACAGGAGTGGTATACGGGTAGACGAAAGCTTATGCGTAGGATCCTGACTTACGCGTAAGAAATATTACGCGTAGGAACAGGGGACCTTATGCGTAGAGCTTACGCGTAGGCGTATAAAAAACTTTATGCGTAAGGCTTACTCGTAAGAGTAGAACTTATGCGTAGAGGTCACTATTTACGCATATCCTTCACAAGATACGCGTAGTCCCATTGTAGAACCTTATGCGTAGACGCTACGCGTAAGATTACTCTTACGCATAACATGCTACGCGTAAGGTGATCCTTATGCGTAGTTTGCTTAGAACCTTGATTCTGAATTCTCACTTGTAACAAACCTGAAATAAAATTCATTATATCATCAATATTAACACATACATTCATCTTATAACAGATCATGGCATGAATTTACATCAAACAGTTTACGCGTAAGATAACTTATGCGTAGACTTAAACCCTAGAGTTCATGAATTACGCATATGATTTCTAGCCATAGGAATTGCACCAAAGTGTTTCTGGTAAGTCTTAGAGGCATAGTAAGTTGTTCTATCCAAGTTTTAACATCAAATTCAAGACCAATCAAGAAAACCCAAATCGTATGAACTAGAACCCTAATTTTCAATTTATGAATCATTAGTGTTTCTGGGCATAGATATGATTAATTCAACTTGAAAGCAACCTTATACAACAATCTTTAACACCAAAAACATTCACATATGAAAACGCCCAAACCCACGCATAAACCCTAATTTACAAAATCCATCAATTCGTGTTTCTGGGTGCATTTTGAGGATAAAAATGATATCATTGATGTTATAAAAACGTTTTGACACTATCTTTTTAACCACCAACACACAATCTTGATCATGTGTTCATACGCATACGCGTAGAACACAAAATCAAGCATACACAACAATTTGACCGTTGGATTCATGTGAAAATCAAAACCATTGTTTGAAATCATGTAAGAAACATTAAACCACTTACAAATTGATGATCCAAAACACAGATTTGGTGAACGATTCTTAGGCGTAGGATAGGTTTGGTGAAAAATTAATTGTGATGAATTTAACGAGTTAGGTGGGATCTTTTATGAAAAAATACTTTCAGGTTTTGACAGTTTTAGCCCTTCCACCTTTTCCATTTTCATCCAAAGCCATTTAACTTCCATTTTGGTTATCAAACGAAGAATACTTGGAAATAACTTTGACGACACTCCCCCTCGACTTAAGAAATAATGAAAGGTTATAAATTTTAGTCCGAGGAGTGTCAGTAAACCAGAAATGTGACCACCATTATTAAAGAAACAATCGGGATTAGGTAACATGCAAGTACAATGATTATATGAAACAGTTAAGAATAAATTTTCTCCCCCTCAACCCTTGATCGGAAAAAATACTGAATTTTTAAAGATTTGAGTGTTGACGGAAGAAATGTACTTGCCATGTTGAAAGAAAAAATAGATAGAAGAATATTTTTGTTGTTTTATCAGGTTTTATATTTTTGTATTTTGTTTTTGAAAAATTATTTATAAAAGAGATTTTGGTGTTTGACAGGTTTTTAAGACTGTTTTAAGAGATCATCTAGTTCCTCTTGAGTCAAACACCTCATACCAATCCGGTGGACCAACTCATTAAACCTAGCGGGAGGCAAGGATTTGGTGAGTAGATCTGCGAATTGGTATTCTGTACCCACGAAGTATAATTCAACTGTACCCTGTTCCACATGGTCCTTGATGAAATGATAGCGAAGATCGATGTGCATTGATTTCGAGTGCTGAACTGAGTTGCACGAGATCGCAGTGGCACTCCGATTATCGCAATACATAGGGATTCTGTCAAATACGTAACCATAGTCTTTGAGTTGTGTTCTCATCCAGATGACTTGAGCACAACACGCGGACATGGCTACATATTCTGCTTCGGTTGATGACAGCGATGTACAATCCTGCTTCTTCGATTGCCAAGACACCAGTTTATCACCAAGAAATTGTAGTGCTCCTGAAGTACTTTTTCGTGAATCTAAACATCCTGCGTGATCAGCATCTGAAAAAGCGATTAGTTCAAAACCAGAATCCTTCGGATACCAGATCCCCAAGTTAATGGTTCCCTTGATGTATCGGAGGATTCTTTTAGCCTCAGAGAGGTGGGTTTCAGTTGGTCTTGACTGATAACGGGAGCAGAGATAAACGACAAAGACAATGTCAGGTCGGCTAGCTGTTAGATACATGAGAGACCCAATAATACTTCGGTATTTGGTAGGGTCCACTAATTTCCCATGTAAATCAACATCTAGCTTCTTGGTATGAGTCATTGGTGTGGCATAAGTGTCACAGGTTTTCATTCCAAATTTGTTTAACAATTCAAGGGCATATTTGGACTGACTTAAGAAAATACCACGGGGTGATTGATGAACTTGCAGTCCTAGAAAGAACGTAAGTTCACCCATCATGGACATTTCAAAATTTTTCTTCATTAGTTTTGCAAAAGCGATTGAGTACTTTTTATGTGTAGACCCAAAAATGATGTCATCCACATAAATTTGAACAATTAAGATATGTGCCCCGTGATATTGTATAAAAAGAGTAGGGTCGACCGAACCTTTGGTGAAATTATTAGCAATGAGGAAAGATGATAGCTTATCGTACCATGCTCGAGGAGCTTGTTTGAGGCCATAAAGAGCTTTGTTCAGTTTGTAGACATGGTTCGGGAACTCGGGATCAACGAATCCTTCTGGTTGGCTGACATAAACCGTTTCTTTCAGTTGTCCGTTGAGAAATGCAGTTTTGACATCCATTTGAAAGACCGTCATATTCATATGAGCCGCGAACGCGAGAAATATCCGAACAGCCTCAAGACGAGCAACCGGAGCAAAAGATTCTTCAAAGTCTATGCCCTCTTCCTGACGATAACCCTTAGCAACTAGACGTGACTTGTTTCGGATTACGTTCCCTTCAGCATCCAATTTGTTTTTCCAAATCCATTTGAGACCAATGACGTAGACCCCTGTTGGTCTTTCAACCAGTTCCCATACTTCAAGACGTTTGAATTGGTTGAATTCTTCCTGCATGGATTCTATCCAGTTGTCTTTTGTCATTGCGTCTTTAATGTTTTTAGGCTCAGATTGGCAGACAGTGAGTGCATAAATGCAATGTTCACCATCTGTGTGAAGACGTTGTCTCGTAACGACTGGTTGATTCGGGTTGCCAATAATATTTGCCAGAGGATGGTCTTTTGTCCATCGATGTGTAGAGAGTTGATGTTGGTATACATTGTGCATATTCTGAGGATTCAAATGGTTTGTTGATGATTACGCGACATCGGGTGCAGTAGTGTCATTAGCAAACGGGTTAAAGAACGCATTTGGATCAAAATCTGCAGGTGGGGGTACTTCATTAAGAATATCATCAGCCGGTGCATCATTGTTGGAAGCGGTTTGTTCAACTGTTGTGGTGGAGTCAACTGGTGGTGCTTCTTCAACAGTAGTTGTTGTAGCAGGTGTATCAGGTATAAGAGTATTATCAGGTTGAGCAGCGGAAACAGCGGATACACCTGGAGCACGTTCATCAATATCGTCACTGAACAGTGGAGCAAATAACCTTTCCATTTGTTGACGAGTGATCTGGGGGCTTTGTTCAGCTGATGATGGGGTTTGAGGGAAGTTTAAGCGGTTGTGACCGGGTTCCAAGTTGTTATACTCAGAAGCCATTTCCGTAAGTTCATCAAAATGAGCATGAATCGTTTCCATAACCTGCTTTGTACGACGATTCTAGATCCGGTAACCTTTAGAATTCTCACAATATCCAATAAAGACTCCAATGTCAGCTTTGGCTTTGAGCTTTCCAAAATCATCACGATCATTATTCGGATAGCAAAGGGATCCAAATACATGAAAGTGTTTGAGATTCGGTTTATGGTTGTGGAGAAGCTCAAAAGGTGTTTTATTGTGGCGTTTAGTAATCATAGAACGGTTTTGGGTATAGCATGCAGTAGATACAGCTTCTGCCCATAAGTAATCTGGAAGTTTAGCATTGATTAACATTGTTCTTGCAGCTTCCACTAACGTTCGGTTTCGTCTTTCAACAACTCCGTTTTGTTCTGGTGTACGTGCAATAGATGTCTGATGCTTAATTCCCACTTTCTCATAAAATTCTCGAAGAGTTTGGTTAACAAATTCAGTTCCTTTGTCTGTTCTGATTTGGCGGACGGTGTTCCGGAGCTGAACTTGAATTTTCGTGAGAAAGGTGATGATCATTTGTGGAGCTTGGTCTTTGCTTCGAAGAAAGTAGACCCAAGTCCATCGTGAATAGTCATCAACAATTACTAAAATGTAGCATTTGCCATTGATCGTGTGCACGCACATCGGGCCACACAAATCCATGTGAAGAAGATGAAGCACATGCTGAGAGCTGTGTTCCACCTTTGAAGGAAAATGAGCACGAGTGCTTTTCCCTTGTTCACAGGCTGAGCAAAGGTGATCTTTGGAATACCGGAATCGTGGGAGACCTTCAACTAGTTTGTCTCGAGCAAGATTGGTTATAGTTTGAAAGTTTAAATGTGAGAGACGACGGTGCCATAGCCAGGATTTTCTTGATGTTGCCTTTAAAAGTAAGCAGATGGGAGATGAAGCAACCATGTCTTGCATAGAGATAGTGTAAAGACTTGAGTTACGCGAGCCAGACATAAGGTCGTTTCCTTGTAGATCACGAATGAAACAAGATTTCTCCCTGAAAGCAACCTCCAAATCTCCATCACAGAACTGACCAACTGAAAACAGATTGTGACCGAGGCCTTCCACATAATAAACCCTGCTAATTTCGATGTTCCCATTGATATAGTCTCCGTAGCCCATGATAGCTGCGAAGTGATCATTCCCGAATCTGACAGTGCCAATGAACTTTGCAACAAAGTTTGATAACAGTTTAAGATTGCTTGTCATGTGTCGGGAACATCCGCTATCAACAATCCAGAGAATGATCTGTATCACCTGCATTACACATAGACGACACAGATGCAATAGAAGTAGATGTGGAACCCGAAATGTTAGAGGGTTCCGGAGCAGTTATAGTAGACATACACACATCAATAACTTTAGGCATCCATTTAAATCCTAGTGTGTTATATATCCATTTCTGCCATCTCCAACTAGTATTTGCTTTAGTCTTAGTGAATGCACTAGGTGGTACTACATTCTTAGGAGGTGAAACTGGAGCTACTGGGACAGCAATGCGTTTCCTAGAATCTAAAGAGGGCTGTTTACCAAGCACAGACTTAGAAATATTAGTGGGCCTAGAGGTATTCTGATTCTTAGGATTCCGTAAACGAGAGATGATAGCTTTAGCAGCACATTTGTCATGACAATCAGAATTCATACTTTTACGACAAATAACACAAGGTGCATCAGACTGAATATCAAAAGTACTTAAAGGTTTAGCATTCGTTACATCACTATTTCTATTACATTTGCCAGACGTAATATCTATAGTGGAAGCAACGTGAGTCTTATTCATGGTCCTAGGGTGTTCTTCTACTTTAGCATTCCTTATTGATCTTTTCTTAGGTCGCAACTTCCTATTCTTCGATGTAGTGCTCCTAGGCTGTGAAGTGCGGACGTTTGGAAAAGAGGCAACTATTCCTGTTTCAGTATAAGGAAGCACGTTAGCAACTTGTGTTTTAGCCGTAGGCATTCTAGGTTCACGATTACTAAGTGTTACTGGTGCTATTCTCTTAATCACGGTAGGCGGAAGTTGTTCATACTTTCCTAACATTTCTCTTAACTTAAAGATAGTGTGCACCAATTCTTGATTTTCAGAACGAAGATTTCCCGAAAAATTCATGACTTCCTTAGTGTGTGCAAGAAAATGATCAAGCTCGTTTGATGCTTCATCACGAGTCTTTTTAAGTAAATCAAATATGACACCATATTCCTGTTTAACTTTTACAAGTTCTTGTTCATATTTTGAGATTTGACATTTTAAAGACACGTTTTGATCATCCAGTTGCTCGAATTTTGGATTAAACGTTTTGGAATGCAACTGGTTGATTTTGTTTTGCAAAGCAAGTTCACGATTGTGACAATCTTTTTGACACCATTGAAGACGACGTTTTGCAAATGAAAGCTCGTTTGTTAATCGTTCATTTTCAGCTTTTAAAGACTCGATCTGATGCACATTATCAGTATTCTCAACAGTTACCACAGAGTCAACAGTATCAGCAGAGATATAATCAGATGCATATGACACATAATTCAATAACACAACATTATGGATATCAGCACATATAACATCATTCAAGAGTCGATCAACATCTTTTCTCAACATTTTCTTTTTACGTTTAGTATTAGAAATAGATGTTTCTGTTTTCTCGAAAACGACCTTCATCACTCCAAGTTCCTTATGAAAGTCCCGTTCCCAAGACAATGCACAATTTTTCAAATTTTTAACATTTGGTAAAAGATTTTTCTGAAAAATGTCTCTTTGTTCTCGTGCCAGAGGCGATTGAAAATGTTGAACTTTGATTTCAGAATGATATTCTATCTCATGTTGTAAAGTTTTGAGGTCAGCCATGAAAATGTCAAAATATCTAAGAATTTTGCGATTTTCAGGTTTTGAGTTTACTTCACTGATGGAAGGTAAAGGACCATAAATTTGTGCATAATCTGGTTGGGGATTAACATTAGAAGACTCAGATGTTTTTATGATAACCCTTGGTGTGTTAGAAGAATCCGTTGGTGTGACGAAAGTGACCGGTTTTGAATAATTAAAAGGTTTGTTGTAAACAACAGTTTCTAATTTTGATCGACTCTCTTCTTCTGCATCTAATTCCTCTTGACGATGATATTCAACAACACTCATAACAGAATTATCAATTTTATATTCGGCACTGGAAACTTCAGGATTTGGTTTGAATGCTTTGGTTGAAAGCTTAGGTTTGTAATCAGCAAGATTCAGTCCGTATCCATTTGGATTGGGTTTTAAAGTAAACTTTTCTATGGCAGTTACTGACTCACCGTGTTTGTAAACAACAGTTTTAAACTCTTTAAGTTTGTTTTGCAAGCCAATAATTTCTTCAAGATGATCATCTATTCGTTTCGTTGAATGCTTTTTGTATGCAGAGAACTGTTTTTGACAAGTTAACAACTCAGCCTTAGCCTTTTGATTTTCCAAGGTGAGAGCGTTAATTTGCTTTTTATGTTCATGTTTCAGTTGTTCTATTTCAGACAACAAAGCATTCTTCGAAGCGGCTAGATCACGCATCTGTCTCTCTAAATATTTTTCGTTTTGATGAGATTTAGCAAAAGCGGCTTCAAAACCTTTTTCACGGTTTTCTTGAGTTTTGAAAAAGTTGAGTTGCATTTTTAAACATTCAAAATCCTTGGTTAACAGTGCATTTTTACTTTTTAAGTCCTGATTTAATGCACAACATTCTTCAATTTGGGATTGCTGGTCTTTAAGTAAAAGAGCAAGATCTGGATGAGGCAAAAGTTCGGCTTGTTCAACGGGAGTCACAACATGATCATTATTTAGATCCTCAAGTATAACCACGGAGTCAATTTGATTATCAAAGGAAACCATAAGGTCATCTTGATCGTCAAATGTAACTACAGGGTCTAATTGAAAATCGTCGGAATGAGATGTGGATGACTCATTTTGAACATTCTGAGCCTTGCCGGATTCAGATGTTGGCGGAGATATTAGATCAGAGATAAATATGGTTTGTTCGGGTACCTGAGACAAGCCATCAGTGTCATATACTGGGCCTGTGTCACTCATGTGTAACTCATGCATATTTGCCATCAACATAACAACTGCATTGGCCTGCAAGTCCTCCATATCATCATCTGAATCTGCATCTGCCATAAAACTCTGTTCTATGTCTGTGAGAGATCCACCAGCTTCATCCTTAAGAGCCAAAAGAAGAGCCTCTTTGAAATAAGCACTGCCCCTAGTCCTCGGCTTTGGGCATGCATTAGCCAGGTGTCCCTTCTCATTGCAGTTGTAGCATCGAAGACCATTCAACCCATTCTGAGCATTTCCCTGTTCCACCACATGAGCTCTGTTGTTATTCCTACCCATAGCATTAAAACCTTGACCACCGCCCATCTGACGACCATAACCACGATTCTGAACTTCAACTCGTCCATTGTTCACAACAGCCTGATTTCGTGTGTTAGATGAGGAACGAATACGATTGTTGGATTTGTTGGTATAACGGCTAAAAGCATTAGCAATCATAACAAATCCTTGTTGCAATGCTTCGAACGGATCGGTTTCCTCATTAGCTTCACTGACAAATGCTTGAGCATTGTTGTTGTTGTATGGAACCAATTGATTATGTTGAGATTGTTGTGATTGATCATTTGGTGTGTTATTGGCAGTTGGTTGAGTTGTTGTTTGAGGAGGATAACTGTTTTGAGCATACAAGGCAAGTTGTTGATTTTTCGGATGTGAAGGTGAAGCAATTTGAGCACGGAGAATCCTTTCCCTATCAACTTCCTTTTCATGAGGCTTCAAATAATCGTACAACAATCTGTATGTAGAATGATGCATGTCCTTCGCTTGACGGAGAAAAATGACATACTTCTCCCATTCAGGACCAAGACTACTCAGGAACTTAGTATTAACTGCAATTCTTGGCATGATGATGTTGTGTTTATCCAAATCATTGATGATGTCTGAGAATCGATGATGATAAGACTCTAGTGTCTCTCCAGGTTCAATCAAGAAGTGTTCATAAGCCAAGTAAATTTTGGATTCCATATCCTCCTGATTAAGTGCAGATCCTTCCATAAGTAGATGAATGTGTTCCCACATTGCCTTTGCAGTCTTTTGAGCATCAACACTTCGAAGAATTAGGTTTGGTAATCCTAAAAGGATATATTGCATTGCAAGCTCATCAGCTTCATAGTGTAGAAGTTCTTCTGGATTCAGGTCTGCAACAGTAGCAATGTTTGATTGTTCATCCCTTGGTGGATTAGCATTTGGATCTCCGGGTACAATGACAGTAGGCATCTGAAATGGACCTTCCAAGATAACCTTCTTTAAGAACTTTCCATGTGGCTTCTTCAGATCACAAAACCTAAAGAACCTAATTACCCATTGATCGTAGTTTCCTGGAGTGAGCATTGGAGGTCTATCAAGTGATCCAGCCTCATGAATTGATTGTTGGCTGCTTAAAGCTTCACACATCTTTGCAAACCAAGTGGGTTCCTTCATAGTGTTCCTTGATGGATGTTGATTGAAATCGTTTGTGTAGGGTTGAACTTGAAGACTTGGTGGTGTTTGAACCATTTGTGGTGGAGGAATTGCTCCAAGTTGTGGAGTATGTTGTTGATTAAATTGTTGTTGATAAATTGCTTGTTGTTGATTCCATTGTTGATGTTGTGGACTTAGTTGTTGTTGTCGTTGAGAATAAGTGTAAGGGAAATAGTTAGAGTATGGTGGTTGTGACATGTTGAAAACTTGTGTTGGTAAAATGGATCTTTGTAGTCGAATGAACCTTTGTTGATGAAGTATCCTTAGGCGTAGAAATCACAATAAACCAAGTAGCACTTATGTGTAAAAACACCAAAGTTACGCGTAACAGCAAGAGTTACGCATAGGTTTAGCTTACGCGTAAGTAAGGAAAAAGCACTAAAGTTATGCGTAAAACAAGAAGTTAGGCATAGAAAACTTTAGGCGTAGGATTACCTTATGTGTAAGACTAGGCTTAGGCGTAAGATGAATCTTATGCGTAGGATTTTTCTACGCGTAAGCTTTATGCTTATGCGTAATTTTAGGGTTTTATCCCAAGTGATCTTTTACACTATCACAGTGCAAGAGATATCCAAAGTCGACGTATTTTCAGGCTTATCCAAGCAAGAAAACACGGAGTAAGCCACGAAACTGAAGATCAAACCAAGGATAAAGTTACGCGTAAAACTAGGGTTTTGATACGCGTAGCTTTACTCGTAAAAATGATTTTGCCCAAAGATGTTTCTAAACCAGATTTTTGTGATGAGATAGCTTCAATATCACCAAAATAACACAAGAGTGTGAAATTTGATGACCCAAAACATAAAAAGCGGTTACGCGTAGGATGAAACCCTCTTACAAAACCAAGCTTAAAAACGATGATCCACGCGTAAAGGTTGAAACTTTTTGCCAAAAACAGTTATTTTAACACCTTAAAACATTGAAAGTACAAGAATCTTGGATTCAAACGTGTAAAAAATGTGTTTTTAAGCGAACCAAAGTATCTAACCACGCACGTATGTTCTACGCGTAAGACCAAAACTTCACAAAAACAACAAACACGATTCACCCAACTATTTGGCGATTGATACCACTGTTAGGTCACTAGTTTTACAACACAAGCATCAATACAAGAAATAGAGAGGAGAAGAGATTGGTTGAACACGTTAAACACACATACACACGTTAAGAGTAGCACGGTTAGGTGTAGAGTGAAAGAGAGTGAATAAAATGAACAACCAACCCTCAAGTGAGGGTTATACAAGAGTATTTATAGGAGGGAAGCTAGGGCAACACTCCTAGTTCCCATCCTTTCTCCTATGGGCTTGGGCCTAAGCTCATGGGCATTCTACATAAGCTTAAGGCTAAAAACAAACATAAAGGCCATAATTAAGCTAACTATTACATATGAATCACTAACACTTGAATTAGGTTTAGGAGTGATTCCAACATATTTATAAAATACAATACAATCTATTAAATACTTAAATATTTAATTACAATTACAATATAATTTAACCCACTAATTATTTTCACTCTCCCTTACTCCTTACTTATATATACATAGAAAACAATGAACACACAAATTAACGCTACTATATATCGTCTCCCCTATGCACCATTAATCGTAAATACAATCATGTTTTCTCATCTACTTAACATGCAACTTTCCATATTAAGATGATCGATCACTTATATCAAACATAGGATGTCAATGAGTTATACACCAATAAAAAATCGTCAGTAAACTCGACACAGTGGTTTTGTCAAATCCATACAACACGCCCATAAGGCTGCCCCCAGTAAGGGTATTCAATCCCCCTCATTTTTCCTGCCACGTCAGCTTTTTCTCTCCAACGACCTTTAGGCGATTGGGTGTCTCAGTAAGAACGACGGTAATAATATCTTTTCCACACTCACTTTTTGCAAATTAAATGCCCAAACAATTCGATCGGGAGGACGACCAAGATAGAGAAAAAAGTGGGACTCGATCTAATCGCCACAGAAGGACGATCGACACTCACTCGATCGAGTAAGTCGATCGTCTCTTCTTACTGCGTCCAGCCTAATATTATTCAACCGCAAAATATGGCCACACTATTAAACAATCAACAATTCCGTAAGTTTTATATACTAGTAAATTATAATTCTCAAGTTTATATTCTCTTTGCCTCTTTGGCTCTTTGCAATAGGATTGAACACATTGATGTCATGCTTTTAAAGTGAATTGGTGCATTGAATAAATAGTAAGAGATGCAATATTGTTACCGTAAGCGGTGACATTGTACATGACCACTTCGATGAGAGCCACAAAATTCATGCCATCTCTATTACATATATACACAAAGCGATGCTCAAGTTTCATTAGTTCATGCACTAATAATACATATGCAATTTTTTCTATATTTAATGGGGCATTCGTTTGTTTACAGCACGGGACCATCAAAATCTACGAGACGCAGCTCTCTGTTAGAAGTTGTGATACAGATACACCTTTCGTACTTCTCCCACTTAACACTACATCGTCATACAAAATTACAAGTCAAATGCAATTCTTAAAGTCTTACAAACATTAGTACGACTATGTTTATGGCACTGTTATATATTAACTAAAGTCTTAACTAAAAAAGATAAAATAAAAAAATTCAAATGTATGGTAATAATGTTGTCAACCATCATACATGTGGTCTCACTGGGAATCAACGTTAATAACTATCGTGGTACGTATCGCCTATAGGCTAGAGTCATGATGACAATGTCACCTAACTCTCTCAAAATCATCTTTTGTGTTAAGGAGTGGTGTCATGTAAATGACATTGATATGTCTTTGTGCATATTTAAGTCGGTCCAGTTTTCAGTTTTACGGACGCGTGTAAAATATGATTCGGTGTTAATCAAAGTCTCAAGCCGATGTGAAACGAATGTCACCGGTTTTCACTTCTGTGTCACCACACCTGTAGACATTGATCTATTTTCGCGTCCTTTTTATCTTTTATTTTTGTAAATTTAATCATAGATGACAACAAACATTTGAGTAATAGATTATCGAAAGTTTGTGCCTTTGAATGACTCTTATATGGAATGCAAATTTTTATCGTATAAGTTTTATAAGAAAAGGTAATGAATGATAGAGTATATTTAATAGTTGGAAACATAGGATTCTTGAGAGTTGAAGGCTGTTATGTAGTTTGGTTGTGGCAGTGCACGTTGGGCCAGTGACAAAACATTGTGAATCGCAACAAAAAACTAATGGGGAAAAGCTGCTAAAATAATATAAGAGAATCTTGTACACATATGGTGGAAAATAATAGTACTTATTTACATGATATTAAACTTCTGTAATATATGCCTAAATAGCATTGCTAATATATACTTTTGAAGCATTTGATCTTTCTCACCTTACTTTCGTTATAAACGTAAGTATACAAGCTGTTATTTGGATACTGGCTTAAAGATAAAAGCGAGCAATGAGAACAAGTGTAGACGGATTCGGGTCAGAAGAATTTAACCTTGACAAGCTAATACAAAACAAAATACATGTTTTAAACCACGATATCGACATTGACAGAAACATTGAACAATGTAGACAAGATGGCCAAGATTATCAATCGAATTCTACACAACAAACAAATATTAATGCATGACAAAGTTGACTAATAGTAGTTCAACATAATTAGAAATCTGTAGCTTTTGGTTAATTTTTTTGATGTCATAGGTCTTGTATTTTGATTTTAAAAGCTTTTTCTTTTATTTATTTTCATTGTTAAACAGATCAAATAAAGATAACAGTGAACCAAGAGATGCATGATCCGAATGTAACCAGGGACGGAACCAGGGGTTCTCGCGGGTACCCAAGACCCCTATGAATTTTTTCGATGTAGTGTTAATTTTTTATAAAAACAATAATTTTCTTAAATACATTTTAAATGCACTCAGTCCATCGAAATGTGTTCTATATCACAGTTTCAAAAAAATTGTGCACCCGGTCATAATTAGTCTTGGTTTCGTCCCTGAATATAACATATCGATCAAGAGTGCATGGAATAGCTGTGAGTGATAGTAAACTTTCACATAGTTACGTAGTTTATCCAGTAGTTTATAACAAGCTAATTCTTAAAACAGTTTAAGTTTTATGGAAACTAAACACTAAACTTTGTTTTTGTTGAAATAGTTATAACAGAAAAAGAAAAAAGAAACTGGAAAACAAAAACTTAATGGCAAATAATTGGGCTATGATTACTCAATTCAAATTGGACCTCAATTGGGCTAGATGAAATGACCAAATAATTGGGCCAGCTATAAATATTTGGCCTAATATTTGTCTAAATGACTAATAATTCTACATTGCTGACTAATGTTTTAACAATTTTTGTAGGTGACAAAACGCAAGTTACACAAGTCGACTAATTTTTCAAGAAACAATTTAGAACCATAAAAACTTGATGTACTTGCTGCAACTCTTTGATGAGGGGACCATTTTGCTTTAGGTTTTTTTGTTTATTAGTTAGGGCATAGAGTCCTCTAGCAATTGCATGTACCAACAACAGAAAATCCAATTTCACTTGTCGCCTGGGTCACTAGGATAAAAGATCAAAAGGATTCACTCATTCTTGAGTAAGATAGGAAATATGATTGAGCTCTTTTAAACCATTCAAAACAATATGATACATATTACTTGGCTCATATAGTGACAGGATAAAATTTCATGTTGTTATGTTACCCCAACATTTACTCACTTACAAAAGTAAGGATGGGTGTGATGAGGTGTCAAAATGAAGTCCCCCCCCCCAACGCGTCTTAGACCGGGTTTGTGATGTTGCTTCTATGTTTGTGTGCTCCAATCATTGAGTGACATGTGTCACTTTTCTAACTAAAAAATACTCCCTCCGTCCCATATTAAGTGTCCACAATGGAATCTTTGTTTGTCCCAAATTAAGTGTCCATATTCTATTTCAACCAATGAGATGAGACTTTAGTGGGTAAAAATGATATTTGATTGGTTGAGAGTGTAGTAAGTGGAATTTTCTAAAACTTTGTGCATGATGTAAGCGGACACTTAATATGGGACGGAGGGAGTAACAAAAATGAAAAAGTTCTAACAAACTAAAATAAAGAGCTCCAATAATGGGGTGACACATGTCATTTCTCAACTAATTAATCACCTTTATTTTTAAATTTAATTATCTTTTAATTCGTTTAATTTTTTTATGATCTAATTTCACCATATTTTTTAAAATTTTGTGCTCTATAATTCAACATCCATTTTGATATATTTTTATGAGTTTTTAGTTTTTACATTTTTAGTAGGTTTATTTTATTTTAATTCAAATTTTTATAACTTTAACCTTTATTTCAATCAATACAAACTTTATTTATCAAAATCATTTACTTTTGGTAAAGTGTTTGACGGGAAAGAGTTTGTGAAGGTCTTTTTATATGCGGGAATAATGATGTCACGGGAAAGATACGGAAAACCCAAACAAACACATATGCATTTGGAGTGTTGTGAAATGAATTCACTAAGTGGGCAGGGAGTTGCGAGGAGACTTGGGTTAGCAATTCATTTACTATATTTATTATATAACTATATTTATCGCCGCTGTTGTGCGCGAGTATCCAACTAGTATTGTATAATATGTGTTTCCAAGAGTGCATCATCTTTGAAGTTATTGAAAATGAACTGAACTGAAACGTATTGAAAAAAGTCATATATCAGGTAAGCGTACTGTTTTAGTAGGAAAACTAACATGATTTATTTACACAAAGGAGATACGGTACGAGTGTGATCGATCTGGTTGATGGCATGAAACATGACATGTATGCATGAAGTATACTTCAGTAAAACAAATATCAAAATTTACATGTTACAACCGAATCCGATGTCAAAATCTACACTTTACAATCAATGTTGACTTTGTTACTCATTTAAATGTGTCGAAAATGATGTTATCCTCCTTTTGTTTCTGGTTACGAAGCTCATCTTGAAGGGTTCAACGCCTTGTGTTCACTGGATCTTACTCTACTTCCTCTCCCACAGATCGACCCACACAATATGTATGTCGAGAGATCTTGTGATCAGCTCAAATCGATAGCTGGTACGATCATACAGTTTCAAGAAAGAGGCAGTGGACAACATGCAAATTAGAATCATCTTTAAAAGGCATG
Organism: Chrysanthemum seticuspe; assembly: GCA_019973895.1. Classification (NCBI taxonomy): domain Eukaryota; kingdom Viridiplantae; phylum Streptophyta; class Magnoliopsida; order Asterales; family Asteraceae; genus Chrysanthemum; species Chrysanthemum seticuspe. Next base: position 89,654,805 of record BPTQ01000009.1, on the reverse strand, counting down.
GATGGGTCAACAAGTGCCTTTTTAATGTTTACACATGATACAATCACATATTTGCACACAAAATTGCAAGTGAAAACCCAATGAGGCAAATAGGTTTTCAGAACTTTTTGTTGGTCTTGTATATGCCAAAGTTTGTTAGCAATAACTCACAAACAAACACATTAATGCAAAAACATAAAGAAGCATTAATGAATTATAAGATACACGTTACAAGTCAAATGCAAAATAGCATTAATGAAATATGGTAAATAAAGAAAAATAAAGAAGCGATAAAAACGATTGAATTAAATGAGAAGAAAAATTAAAATGATAAAAGAACAATTAGAAACAATTCTAGCGATGTATTTCAAATAAAAAGATTAAAAAAAATCAATGTATTATTATGGTTTCTTTTCACAATTCTTCTTTCATTTTATTTCATATTTGATCATAATACTATTCTACATAACTACTACTAATTACATTGTAGATCATAATACTATTCTACTACATAACTACTACTAATTACATTGTACATACATGTTCATACTACATAGTACACCTACACCAAAGCTGACCCCAACAATCGGATAAAAACTACAGTATAACTCATTGCATAAAACCAAATAAATCATCATTTCATGATATTTCAATGAATAAGATTAGTCTAAAATGTATATATCAATATTCAATACAGTAATACACCATTCACATACTTGGTGCAAATTAAAACCAATTATATCCAACATTAAAAACCTAACTTACAAACTCATTTTCCAAAATTGGTTTAGTCCTAGTCCCCATAGCCACCGGAACCTTAGCCCGCCCAACCGCGGCAACCGCCAGCGGATCACCACTTTCCGCGGCATTTCTCATCCTGCCAACTCTTTTCCGCCCCGTCAACCACCGCACCCACAACACCATCACCACCACCAACACCGCCAACACCACACCACCACCCACCACTCCACCCACCCACCACCTTTTCCTCCCCCCTCCTCCACCACCACCACCTCCACCACTAGCAATGGGCTTCGCCGGCGGCGGCGGTGGCGCCACCGCCGGCGCCGCCGCCACCGCCGACCCATCTTCCACAACCACCCCAAAATGACCCTGATTCACACTAACACATACACTCCCATTAACAAGCTTCTCAAACTCAACACCACCAAATAAATCAAAGAAAACACATTTTGGCAAAGCCCCATGTGACAAATTAGCTTTTAAATCTCCAAACTGAACTAAAATAGGACTTTTCGAAACCCGAACATCAAGCTCTTGCAACTCCTTAGCATAAACATCACTAGCATTATAAACCAACAAACCAACAACATTTGACAAATAAACATAACCCTTCAAAGGGTAATAAACACTACTCCAATTACCTAAGTTATGATACACCAATATAACCCTCTTAACATAAGGACTTACTACAACACCTTTAGGTATACTAAACTCATTATACTTATAATACCCTTTTCTTCTCAAACTACCACTTCTTAGCCTAAGTGCAGCAATGGTAGCCCCTGTTAAGTTGGAAGGTACATTGCCTGGGTAGATCATCCCGGTTTTAGTCCGGTGGCCGGAAAGTGGCTGGAATGCATGTTCTTGGAGTATAGAATCAAGAAGCCTAGATGAAAATGGTTGGGATTTGTTTAAAGGGATTGTTGTGAATAGTAATGTGGAGATTAGGAAAAAGGAAGGAAAAGAAAACATGGGTTTGAGTGAAAAATGTGAAAAAAAGTTTTGGGTTTGGAGAGAAGCATGTATTTAGGAATCTTTGAGTGAGTAAAGAGTGTGGGTGAGTGAGAGAGTGAGTATAACGGTTGGGTTGTTCTTGAAATAAGTGTGACTATTTTTTTTTACTTTTGTTGTAAAGCTATGATGAGAGAAGAGAATAAATGAATTTGAGGGCCAAATATATAAATTAGGAAAATGATCTTCATATTTTGGTGAAAATTTTAATTTTATGATTGTTTTTAATTACATGAAAAAATTTACACACTTATATATCAGGGAGTGATTGGTCAATTTAAAGAAAAGAGATAAAAAAAGTATAGCAAAATAGACCAATCAAATCAACGTTTAATTTTTTTGATGTAATTTTTAGACTAAAATACACCGTTGGTCCCTAAACTTGTCTTGGAGGATCGCGATGGGACGAACCACGCCCTTTTCATCGCCACGGGTCCAAACAGTGGCCATTAAATGCCAGATTCGTCCCTTGACCAGAATTGGGACAGTCAAACCGATTTCCTTCGAGGGTATTATAGACCATTCACTTTTTTTACCCAACCTAGTTAAAATGTAACCCAACCTTCAACCATATGTATGAACGAGCAAGAGTGAACCCTAAAATACAATCAACACACATTCTTCCCAAAACAAAAAGAAAAACAATAATGGCACAAAACGATAAGGGGAAGGGTTTGTTGAGTTCGTTGAGGAAAGCAGACTGCGCAAATGAAAAGCGGTTGGGTGTTAAGAAGGAGAAGGAAGAGGATGACATCTTGTTATCAAAGTTTAACGATTTGGGAGAAAGGATTACAAAACTGGAAATTTTGTTTAAATATCTTAAGGAAATGAAGGAAAAGAAGGAAAACGATGATAGGGAGAGTTGTGGGTCTAGCTAAGTGTATGTTTAGTTGATAGTAAACATTTGTAGTTCTTGAGAACATGTAATCGATGAATAAAATTTTGTGATCTTATTTAAGTAATTGTGTTTGAAATCGTTTTGCATTTCTTAATAGGTTTCACTTACCCAAGTAAGTTACAATTTGTTGGTTTTCATAAGTTTGTTTGACTTTGGTAAGTCAAAATTCAAGATGTTACAATACACCATTGTCAATACATTGTTGTTTAATGCTAAATCGTTTGCATTTTGAACCCGTGTTTTGAAACCACTGCCTGTAATTTTTCTGAAAGGGGGGTGTTTGGTTTTGCTGTAACAATTGTTGCTGATAAAAGGGGCCGTTTGGTTTAGCTGATACAAGCGGATGTTTTATTTGATACATTATGATTTAGTGCCAAAGTATTTGCATTTTCACCACATCTTTTTAAACCATTGCCTTTGCTTTTGCGGATACAAGGGGGTGTTTGGTTCTACTGATTAAACTTTTGTTGATACAAGGTCCTGTTTGGTTTTGATGATACAAGGGCCTGTTTGGTTTTGCTGATATAAGGGGATGTTTGGTTTTGTTGATACTAAAAGCACTAAAATACACTCAATATCACAATACAAGAACAGATTAAACAACACATAACCCAAATGATATTTTATCATTAATAAAGTCTGTTAAACATCATAACTAACTACATCAAATCTAATTTACATACCATTTTTAGCAAAACTATCACCCAAAAGACGCCTTTATCTACCCCATGGAAAACCAAAAATTCATGCATTATGTTCAGCCATTTTCTTAACAAACTCTTGGTTGAACCGAATACCTTAATCTGTTTGACCAACAATCTGTATGAGTTGGGTAAGTTGGTTTGTGTGCCTTGACTGGATTTTGTTCAGTGCATCCACACAGTCAAGCGCAATTCCACGAGGTCCCAGAGCTTGATTCTCTTGTATCAGCTCCCTACGGTTGATGATTCCTGTCTTTAGATGCTGGCAGCACTGAAGAAGTAGCTTTCTTAGAATCCCTTCTTGGGCAGCCTCATCTTCAAACCAGATAGCCATCCGATCATTAAGATTTGGCGAATCAGCCACCTCCATGAGTTTGTTTAAAATGGGGAAATCTGCCATTGGAAAGTTGTGTGTGTGTGGAAAAAGTGGTAGATGAGTTTATCGGTAAGAGACGGTGAAGGGTCTAATACTTACTTTTTTTCACACTCGATCCCTGAATTTGTCTTGGTTGCCGTTGTCATACTTAAAACTCCCGCCCAATATTCACTTTAGAATACACAACTGGTCCCTCAAGTTGCCAACTTACGTAAAACCATTAGAAGTTTGACTTTGTTAAGTCAAACTTCTAAAACATACTACCTCCGTCCCAAATTTTATGTCCATTTTGACTTTTATAAACAAACTTTGACCTTAAATATGTTTTTTTGTATTATATAATGCTTAATGAAAGTTATATCAATGAAAATACATTTAAAATTCAATTTCATTTATATATTTTACATCAAGTATTATATAACACAAAAAGATATATTTAAGGTCAAAGTTTGATTAAAAAAGTCAAACTGGACATAAAATTTGAGACGGAGGGAGTATCAAATTATCAATTCACTCCAAAACAAATATTTAGTAATGGTTTTGCAATATTGACTTTACAAAGTCAAATACCATTCTATATATTATTCAACATTCCACTAGCCATCCTTATCATCTAACTTCAAATACCATTATGCCTTTTGCACTTAATCTTCCAAAGGTTTCCAATCCTTCTGACATTACGACTCTCATTCACAGTTAAGCCATTCACCATTTTCAACTATTGACTAACTAAAGTAAACTGGAAATACAGTTTTACTTGCTACAATCAAATAAAAATGCTAAATGAAAGTTTGACTTTCGAATGTCAAACTTTGATCACCTACAATACGCACAAACATCAACATATGAACAATCTAATTTAAAGCAAACCATTTAAACAATTATTGTACAAAATTACCAAAACTATTTTGCAACGTTAATTGTCCAAGGGTATTCAACCCAAACTTAAACTACAACCAGTCAAAGAAATCTGCCACGGCTGTGGGGGAAGCTCGGTGGAGTTTCAACAGCTTCCTAGCCAACTCCCAGTTGTTCCTGGTATTTTCATTCCCATCGTGACTCCTATCGCTTTGCCTGATATTGATTGTCTTTAGCGACCGGGAACACGCAAGTATACACTTTATTGAAGTTATTTCATGCTCTGTTCTGGGAAAAGCTCGAAACACCATCGTCTGTAGCTGACCATGGCTGAATGTGTTTGTGTCTACAACAGTGGAAATTTTTTGCAAAGGTAGATCACTAAGCGTGTTTGCAGCCTGAAAAATCAAATAGTGTTGAGATACACAAACATGGCAATTTAGGAATGTTTTATTTGATACATATGCATTACAGCATTACACTTACTCTGTTATCCAGCATTTTCAAATTCGGAGATGACCGTATCATTACAATGGTGAACGCTACCATAACACTATTCCCAAAATCGACATCGGACAGCTTAAGGTTAATCAGGGAAACAAAGGGCACCTTCATCCTAGGATTAGCTTCATGTATCAACTACAAGAAGTTTTACAGATTAAATTTCATCACTGTTACACATCTCTATAACATTATAAGTTGTAAAACTGAAATTGTTCTTACCGTGCAATCACCAAAATCCAATGTAAGGGTATCAAGATTTTGAAGTCTTGTCAAGTGAAAGATATCGGATGTTGTGATTGTGGTCACAACATTATAACGACCTAATGACAAATGTAACTTCTTCAAATTCCCAAGTTTTGCAATATCCCATAGTCTCATCTCGTTAGTACTAGGACGATTCATCTTAAGAGACTCAAGTGAGGGACAACCAGCAATAAAGTCCCAAACTGTGCCGCTTAGAAAATTGACATGAATCAATTCTAGGCTCAGTAGATTCGGATAGCCATGAAAATATTCCAAAGTAGCCATAGCACAAACATGAAGTACCAGATGTTTCAACTCACTGCGAGAGTAAAGTTGGGTTGGGAACGTAACTGGGTCACCATACCAGTTTGTAATAATCAGCTCCTCAACTCCATTGTCAGCCAAAAACAAGAGCCACTCATAAATATGTTCATAATGAAAGTTGTCTATTCCAATAATTGATCTTGGCTCTACAGCAAAGACAAACTTTCTTATTGGACCCATAAGCCGATTTAAGAATCTAGTAACAAGCCTACCATCAAACTCGTATGTTAAATAATAAAAGAAATCCTCATCAAGTATGACATCGGTGAGCAAAGTCCACCTAGACCTCCAGTTTCTCACTAAACTAGAGGTTCTCACCGCTTCTAACAAAGGCAACCGATTCAAAATGTTAGTGATCACTTCATCTGGCATGTTGGTAAAATGATCGATCGACATGGTTTTGTTGGCAGTTGGGTTGGTCTTTTGAGTTATGGAAATGAAGATTTATATTTTTGATTTCGATTTGCAGTTTATCGTTTCTGGATAATGTGGTTTTATGTGATTGGCAAAGTTGTTTGTTGGGTGGGTGTATTTGTTCCCGTGAAATTAAATGCAGCGTATCAGGGAAGAAACGGCTAATAGCCATACTCACAATTGGTCCCTGGGTTGAAGGTTGGGTAAAAAAAAGTGAATGGTCTATAATACCCTCGAAGGAAATCGGTTTGACTGTCCCAATTCTGGTCAAGGGACGAATCTGGCATTTAATGGCCACTGTTTGGACCCGTGGCGATGAAAAGGGCATGGTTCATCCCATCGCGATCCTACGAGACAAGTTTAGGGACCAACGGTGTATTTTAGTCTAATTTTTATGTGAGTTCAGCAATCCTTGAACAGAAATATGATGATTTAAAAATGCTTTTTAAAACTATGTTTTTCTTGATAAAAAATTAAAATTAATTTTTATCTTTATTATTATATTATTATTTTTTTTTTAATCTCTAGTCCCTCCTCCCACTAATTCTAATATTTCCTTCTTTCATTTCTAACATGTTTTCTCGATTTTGATGTTTAATAGAACAATAAAGACTCATAATTAACAGCCTACCAAAATATAGGTTTTATATAGTGATTTTTTATTGATTAAATTAAATCAAGAATTCAAGATGTTAAATGATTTACTAAACCAGCTGTCTTAGCTCAGTTAAAAAAAACTGTCTTAGCTTAGTTGACCACCTTGGAGTCTTTAGAGGCTCTTGAGGGAGGGAGGTCTTGAGTTCAAATCCTGCAAGGGGTTTGAATGAGGGATTTTTCTTCAAGATAGTTCTTTAATGAAGGGGTTTGGGCCTGGTAACCCCAGGTTTGAATCTTGGAAAAGGCAAGGGTTTACCACTATTAATTGTCGTGCCTTCGGGCGTATTAGTAGGGGGTTTTCCCCCATCGGGTATTTGAAATTGGCATTTCCGCTTCGAGGGAGCTTTCTAGCGCGGACCCGGTTTAGACAACGTAGTCTAGATCTCCCGCTGTCGAACCGCGACACGAAGCACTTTATAAGAAATTCACCTTTAAAAAAAAATGATTTACTAAAAGTCATTGTACGATTTTAAAAATTATCTGAAGTTGTAAAATAGAAAACTAAAACAAGAACCATTTTAATAATGGGTATTATGAATTTTCAAGAATAACGCATTTTGTAACATCATTAAAGGTTGTTATATATAGTTGTATGTTTTTGAAATATATACGGAGTATTAGAAGCATCAATTTATGGAAATAATAATTGTAAGTTATTTTTGTTTTTCAAACATAACTACTTTCCTTTCTATTTAATCAAGTTATGATTGTGTATTATCTATGGTTTACAAGAAAAATAGATGGTAAAAGATGAAAGGGAGGAGTAATGTTATAGATTGAGAGGAGAGAGAGCATATATATTTTTTAACTTTCTACAATAAGCGTACTTTTAGAATACCATACTAACAAGCATACTTTTGTGCTCGTTTTAAAAAAAAAAAAAAAAATACATATGGAATTGATTCTATACTTTGGGAATTGATGTACACATCGATTCTTGACTTGCGCAGGGTGTTGGTTGTAAAAAGGAATTAATATAGATATAGAAATGGGAATGAGTTTGTAAATCTACCTCTTTTGGTGGGTTTTGAATATATTTGATTTCATGAGTTTGATACCCATTTTCAATTATAAAACCTACAAACCAAACAACTGTATTGGGAATGAAAGGTATACCCTCGTTACCATAACATCAGACCAAACACACCCTAAAGTGTAAAATAGTTCAAAAAATATATATATATTTTATATAATAAAAGAATTACATCATTTTGAAGCAATTTTGTCAAAACAGTCTTAAAAAAACATTGGACCAATAATGTTACTTTATTTTGACACTTGGCAAAACTAAACAATGTGATTTGCAAATAAAAATAAAAATTGAAGCTCAATTTGGTCAAATTATTAAATTTTCGTCTACTTTTCAAAATGTGCAAAAACAATATATGCGCCAATTTTGTAAAATACCTTAAAAAAATAAGGGTAACTAATAAAACTTTAGTTGTTAAATTTTAAATAAAATATATTTATCAGTTTACATGTTTTTAATAACTTTATAAATTTAATAAATGCCCTATATACTTTATATTTTATAAAAAAAATACAACCACGTGTTTTTATTTTTAAACATTATTATTAGTGTATCTTAAACTAATATATTGGCTCGAAATTGTAAATATACAAGGAAAAACACGACTTACCGTAAATGAATACACGAGATTATCCATATACGAACGACTTATGTTATTCATGTTTATGATCAAGTAAAGATATCCAGAAAAGTATTTTTTTTAACTATTCGCATTCAATAACGACTCATGTTATTCTTTTTTATAAGTTTAACCAACACACGGGTTTAAACATCGGCTTAAATTATTATTAACGTGATTATAAATATCAAAATGAATGCACGACCACAAACGTTACAATATGATGAAAATAAATAAACGGGATTCTACATATAACAACAACACATATTTTTCAAAGTCATTATGTGCTACTAAACACACATAATATCTAGAACATGATATAATTATCCAAATAGAAATATGATAAGATGCGATCCAAAATTGTTTCTTTGGGATAACACATTAAGCAGCTTTTAAATGTTAGAAGGTATTATATAAAGTAAGGTGCATGTTTGTCTTTTATTGAAAGTTTGCTTGCAGTTTCTTTAATAAGACGGTAAACCAAATATGTGCATAACGTATGATAGCACATTATAACTTACTTAATAATTAAAAGAGTTAAGTACAAAATACATCTTCATGGTTTGCTCATTTGAACATTATATATCATTGTCAGATAAGTTGGCATATGTACATCTCTTTATTAATAAAAGCCAGTCATTATACATTCATGAGGACGAAGATGCAATTATTCTCCGTTATCTCCTAACATGGATCTAACATGATAGAAAATATTTACATCATTAGTCCTTAGGGGTGTATAGTATCCCGTTTGTATGCTTTAGAAACCTGTAAAGCGTGTTCAGTTGTGGATAGATGGGTGAATGAAAATGGTGTTTGGCTTGGTAAATGGTCTTGGAGGCGACAACCAAAATGGGCGTGCAACTGATGAACTATTATGTTTATCTAGTTTGATTAGTGGGCTTGGTCTTAAACTTTACTCGTGACGATTCATGGATATGGTCTACAGAGGCTTCTGGTGTTTTCTGGGTTCGATCTTTAAGCAATATTATTCAAAAAAAGTTGCTTGCCATTAAGGATTCAAGTCTTAGCTTCAGGTGGAATTCATGGGTGCCTAGGAAGATAAATGTTTGCGCTTGGCGAGTTTCGTTAAACCGACTTCCAACAAAGGATAACCTGATGCGACGTTGTATTGCTTTATCATCAGCTGTTTGTCTATTCTGTGGTAAGGATGAAGATTCGCGAGACCATTGCTTTCTTTTGTGCCCCACTATAAAGATTATTTGGAAGAAAGTTTGGAGCTGGTGGAGGTCCCCTCCTTTGTTTAGTCCTTCTCTTGATGACATTTTAAAGGGGAATTTTGAGTATCTTGATAATAAATTGGTGTCAAAGCTTTTTCACGCCGTTTGCCTCTCTCTCTTTTATGGCACATATAGAGGTGGAGAAACAGGATTTTGCATGCTCAAACAGAAAGCAAGGAGTCTTCAATACGTCATGAGGATATTTTTCCTTCGTTATTAAGGATGTCATTCCTGTGGACTTCAAATCGAGCTTCTTCTAATAGGTTCGTTTGGGACAATTGGATTCAGAATCCTGGGGTTTTGGTTCAACCTATTAGCTCTTGATGCCACAATGCTTTAGCCTCCTGTTGAGTTTTCTATTTGGTGTCTCTACCTTAGAGCCTTATTTTTCTTGTGTTTGTTTATTTTGCCTTCTGGCTAATAATATCGTCGCTTAAAAAAAAAAAAAAAAAAAAAAAAAAAAAAAAAAAAAAAAAAAAAACTATTTATTTACTTACTTATTTATTGTTTTTGTTTGTTTATATTTTTTTTACTAATGGAAAACGAGCATGAGCAACAATAAGTGTCATATAAGCGTAAAATATATAGATTAGAGACTAAAAAATAATCGTCCTTTATCACCGATTAGAAAATTAGTATTCTAAACCTATGTGAGTTTCATTTCAATTATGTTATAACTCTTTGAACTCTTATTGCTTAATAAATTTGTTATAATATCATTTTAGATATGAATTGCTATACATATAAAACATTTGAACATTTAAGTAGGATATTTCATCTTGATTCGATCTTACGATTTTGATCTTGCAAATATTAAAATGATGTATAGTAACTAAGAACTCTATCTTAATAGCCTTGCTTCAAACAATAGAAAACTCAAATTCAAACACCTTTTCACCCAATTTTCATATTCTTCAATCTCATTCTTCTATCACGTATCAACCAATTCAAAATAAAAATAGTAAAGATAAATGGGTGTTTGGGTTGGATTTTGTAGAGAAAACTAGGGGTGTTCAGAATTCGGGTAATACCCGCAGAAAACGAAAACCAATACTGAACCGAGCCGAATTTGTCAAAACCAAACCCAATCGAATTAAATATTTGGTTTTTGGTTTGGATATAGTTTTGGCAATCTAAGCCGAATACGTTGGTAGTCCACGTTTACAATGATGAGTGTTTGTCCTTGGTTTATGCGTATCAGAGGCTTTCTTCTCTGTTTTCGAGATCGATTGACTTCCATTGACCTAGATGTGTGTTGTTTTCTTTGATAGCGAGTTCTAAACCAAACCGAAAACCGAATTCATATACACACACACACATAAAATGACCAATAAGACGCTTTCATAGTATAAATATAACATTTTTTTAAACTTGATTTTTTTTGTTGCTAAAAATCTTTATAAATAAATAAATAAAATGAAGTATTTCGGGTTATTCGGTTTGGTTTAATCAAATTTAAATTCGGTTCGGTTTGATTTTACCCAAATAAAAAAATTAACCGAACCGAATAAACCGAATAACCTGATAACCGAACCGATGAACACCTTTAAAAAACATCAACAACAACAATCATAATAATAATAATAATAATAATAATAATAATAATAATAATAAATAATAAATAATTTCTTGTAAGCGATGTTCACAATAATAATAATAATAATAATAATAATAATAATAATAATAATAATAATAATAATAACAATAATAATACTCAAAAATATTTTAAAAAATACAAAAAGGTAAAATAATAACGAAAATAAATAAAAATTGAAAAAATTGATAAATAAATAATTAAATAAAATAAATAAGTTGATATTGGGTTTATTGACATCTGTTTTCAGTCAGGAATTTCGTCTCGTAAAGAAGTTAATATTGGGCTTAATGGAGAAAGAGACAAACCCTTACGCCCAGCTGATATGTTACTCTACTCGTGGGATAGAGGGCTTGATGTAGGTGTTGATCTTACAGGGTCATCGCCCTTGACGTAAACTGGTATGGTTGATTTTGTGCTTGGTCGTGCGGTGATTGAGCCCGCAAACGTACACGCGTTAAGTATGAGGCTAAGTGCGCGAATATTGGATATAGGTTTCTTCCTTTCTCATTCTATTCTTTTGGGGAACTTGAGCATATGCGGTAACCTTACTAAAGCGAATCCGAAAAGTCTTTGTGACTCAAGACATTGGGGCACGTGCTGCTATTTATATTTTTAGTAGGATAAGGAGTGGGGGCTCAAATAGTATCTCGGCTTCCAAATAATTTCTTATAAATCCTATGAGTAATAATAATAAGACTAAAATACACCGTTGGTTCCTAAAGTTGGCACGACGCATCGCGATGGGACAAAACTCGCCCTTTTCATCGTCGAGGGTCCCTATTTCAAGGTTTTCACTCGCTACAAGTACTTTGACCATTTTGCCGTTAGTCAAGGACATTTCATGGCGTTAGATTTGTATTTAGTCCAAGGGCAATTTTGTCATTTCCATATTTCAATTAAAAATTTCTTAATTATTGCCACATGTAATGTAACCCTCTTCCCGCCCCAATAAACACATAGTCTGTATTATCATTCGTCCCAGAACTTTCGTTACAAGAATTATCAGAATTCACAAACCCTAATTGCATGTCACAAAACCCCTGTTTATCAATCATAAAACCGAAACATGGACTTTACCCTATGGAAAGTAAGAAGACAGTCAGGTTATCCAGTTGATGATACCGTCCTATACGACTCTGCTAAGAAGAAATACGGTACTGTTTTTTTTTTTTATTACAGTCATTGGTATTTGTAATTGTGGTATTTATTGTTTCCCAATTACGTTAGAATGCTTTAAACATATATTGACATGTTTTCAGGTGGTAGATCTAATATGTTTAGTATGAGGGTTCATCACTATGGTGTCTTTAAATACTGGCCTGGTAGAATATACGTTGGAGGTATGGAAAGTTTAGTTGATTTGGTTGATGTTGTTAGTGTGTCAGTTGAAGAGTTGGATGTGCTTATGTATGAATTGGGTTATGAGCTCGGTTCAAAAAATTACTATTACTTTGTTAAGCCTGGTAGTAATTTAGATGATGGTTTGTATAGCTTAAGTGAGAGTGCTAATTTAGAAATATTGAAAGATCTTGTTGATGACCATAAGATGATAGAGGTTTATGTGGAAAATGGTAAGACAACATTGGACGTTGATCAAATGTCACCAAAGTCAATTAGGACAGTTATTGCTGATGTGGATGCAACAAACAAAAAGGCAGCTCTTGCTATTGTTCCATATTGCTCAAAGAAATTGTTCTTAGAAAACATTGTTAATAAGTCTGTGGTAGAGGACTTATGTGAGGTTACACATAAACCTTTGGAAGTCAATACTTTGGTACAATCTAGTCAGATGCCAGAAACACAACCCTTGTTTCCAGCTGTAGAGGTATGTCATACTGAAGATATTGTAGGTGATGTCAACCAGCATATAGATAAACATGTTGAGCATATCCAAATAGATAGTCCTGAAGAGGTATCTCAAAATGAGCAAGAGTTAGGTCATCATGAGGAAGAAACATGTAATCCTGTGGATCATATCCAAAAAGGTAAATCTGTACAGGTTAGTGAAATCGATGAAGCTGTAAGTGATGACAATGTGAGTGAGACAGACACTTATATGAGTGACGATGATGATATTGAGAACAATGGTGATGGAAACACAGTTGTCGATGAGGCTAGTACTTTTGAGGAGCCTGATTTTGATTTTAATCTGTTTAAAGTGACCGAGACAACAGATTTACCATCTATAGGTACCACCAGCCAGCTACCACATGATTTTTTTAAGAAAAATGAGTTGGATCTGTTAGATGATAGTGATTTTGCAAGTGGTTCTGAGAATGAGGATGAGTATGTTATTAGGAGGAACAAATTGAGGGCATACAAGAAACAAAAGTTAAGTGAGGCAGCACAAACAAAGGACGAAATATTTTTTTTCTGTGGTCAAAGTTTTGTAACTGCAAAAGAAGTGAAAGATAGGATCTACATGCTTTCAATAAAGACTAGGAGGAAATTGCAACTAATTAAGAATGACAAACAGAGAATTAGGGTTAGGTGTCTCGGACAAATACCTGTTTGTGGAATAACCGAAGGTTCAGGGCTGGGAAAAGCCCCAAAGAGGAAAAATGGTCCGATAACTAGAGGCCTTGGTAGGGATGTGTATTTGCGAAAGCGCAAGGAGCAAGCAACAGAGTGTCCATGGTTGTTGTATGTAGCCAAAAATACAGATAAAGATGTATGGGTTGTTCGAACTTTCAAGGATGAACACAAATGTTTGCAATCAAGAGACATTAAAGCTTGTGACTACAAGTTTCTTTCGAAGCAAATAGTTGACCAAGTTCAAGTCAATCCAGATATTCCAATCAGGGCTGTTCAAGATCAGCTCAGTAAACAGTTTGAAGTTCAGGTGTCTATGCAAAAAGCATTAAGGGCAAAAAACAAGGCAGAAAATGAGATTAGGGGTGATCATAAGCAGCAGTGCACCCTTTTAAGAGACTATGTTGAAGAGTTGCAGAAAACAAACCCAGATACAACAGTTAGGATAAGTGTACAAACTACAACAGATGCAACAAGTCCAACAAGAGTTTTCAAGAGAATGTATGTATGCTTAGGCGCTTTGAAGGAAGGATACAAAGCTTGTCAAAGAGAGTTGTTGGGGTTAGATGGTGCTTTTATGAGGGGTCCTTTTCCTGGCCAGCTTCTTACAGCAGTCGGTATAGACAGCAACAATGGAATATACCCTGTAGCCTACGCGGTTGCAGAAGCTGAAAGCAAAGACTCATGGATTTGGTTTCTTGAATGTCTAAGAGATGATCTTGACTTGTAACCAAACTCAAACTACACTTTTATCAACGACAGGCAAAAGGTGATTTTACCATTTAGTTGATTAGATTCACTTGTATTTTCGTTAAATGCAAATTGTATTAGTAAGGAATTGATTTTTATTTGTGCAGGGTATCATTCCAGCGTTAGCAGAAGTATTCCCTAGTGCTGAACACATATATTGTTTGAAGCATGATCTGGTCAAAACCGTCAAGTCTAATCACACAAACTGGCCACTTGTGAATGACCAGCCGTAACAGGCTTAAAACAGCTTAAAACACAAATACAATGAAGTCCTGGAGAATAGAGTGAATTCCCGGGTCGTTAAGTCCCACGGAGACTCAATGGTGTGCAAACACTTGATCAGACGATCGATTGATCACTAATGATAGTGATCAGAAAAGATTAGGATTGAATATTACACTACTGAAAAAAATTAAAAAAAATAAAGCGACTTAAATACAAATTAAGAAAATTAAAAAGATAAAAGATATTAAATAAACGCTATCACTATTTTTACAATGATGTTTTTATGATTTTATAAAATAAAATAACTTAAATAAACTATATTAACTAAAACGTAAACTCAAATTATCTAAAAACTTGATTTAAAATGAAAACGTACGTTATTTATAAAAATTACGCTGGAGCGCAAGACAAAACGTAAAATTTATGAAATAAAAGTCCTACAAGTGTAAAAACAATTTTATTACGTACTATATGATAAAAGAAAATTTTAGGAAAAAGCCGGGTATATTTTCGACTCTTAAATTATTTATTATGATTTAAAAACTAAATTTAACTAAATTAATTATTAAAAATACTAAACGTTTTTAGAAAAATATGAAAAATTCACAAAAACTACTTTAACTTATGCTTGATCTAAGAAAAATAAAAAACTAGATGGTTGTTATGTGAAATAAGCTCAAAATAAGCTAAAGAAGTGCTTAAAGCAAAACTGACTAAATACCCTTATATATTAAATGTTGCAAAATAAAACCAAGACAAGTCCCAAGGGCAGTTGGTTGTGCAGGTGTGTGCTGAAGCGTGGCTGAGTGAACTGGCAGACCTGGGTTCGAATCCCACCAGTTGCAATATTTTTGAACTATTTTTTTTTTGATTTTTCTTTTACAAACTTATTAAGCACACTAAAATAAGCACTTTTTACAACTGAAATTTTTTCTAAAAATGAGCCAATAAGCTGTTAGAGCTTGAAAAGCTTAACAGTGGCCAAAAAAAATTGAATAAGCAAAAGTTATTAAGCTAAATGGCTAAGAAGCTACTCAATAAGCACAAGGTAAAATGGAATAAGCTAGGAAACTACTAATAAGCTAGATACAACAACTGAATAAGCACAATCACTAAAAAATAAGCATTAAACAAACCAAAATAAGCTCTAATCTAACTGTTTGCACAGGGCATTTTCAGAAAAGGGGTAGTCAAAAGAAGCTAAAAAATAAGCACTCTGTAAGCTGATTAAAACTAAACTAGTATTTTTCTATTTTTGTTGAGCAACTAAATATTAATTTCCCAAAAGCACAAATCCTAGATCCTAATAGTAAGATCACAATGAAATTCTAAGTTTTATTCAAAAACGACCAAATGAAATTTTGACTTTCTATTTTACACTAAGCAGTTGACTTTCTTGAGATTTGAATGCAATTTAAGGACTGAATTAGATGAAATGTGATGAAATGAGACTTTGTCAAGCTAGCTTATCAACTTTTTAACCCATTTGAATTGATTTTAGTTAACTGATTTAAACAGTTTTGAGCTTAAGACAGTGGGCTCATTATTTTGACTCTAGTGAAGAACTGATGCTAGTAAACTACTGAAATGCATGCAATATACTAAAACAAGCCTAACCCAAATGAGCTACTACTAAGATTAAACCTCTATCACAGTTTTTAATGCTAAACCAAACACTCCTTTATGAACTGTTTTGCAAATTTAAGTAAGATAACAACTGAGTACACTTGAATTAATGATCAATCTAAATCTACATACCCTAAATACAGCTTGATAAACATATTATAACCAGTTTTAACTACACTTGAAGATAATGCAAAAAAAACCTTAAAATTTACTTACACACTGTCCTTTGCCACAATGGCTTGCACAAACACCCAATGAACCTCTAACCTATCCAAACCCAACCCAATATCTTCTGAACTAACTCAAATCCATAACTGAATCAACCCATTTCCATTTCCATTTCCATTTCTGCCCAAATCCACCTTGTTTGACTTTCTTTGACCAAAGTTGAATTTTGCTAAAATCTTAAATGTGAGCTTATAGAAGGCTATTAGAAGCTTGTATAAGCTTATAGGAACTGAGAAATGAGCTTATTGAAGCTTGGATGCAAGAAATAGAAACTGAAATTTCCAACAGTGGTGTACAAATTTGAAATGTGAACAATAACTTGAGTTTATACTTAAAAGTTGATAATTCTGATACAAATACCTTACT